>JAHTLZ010003526.1:8132056-8167846 GCA_023846285.1 Phrynocephalus versicolor | reverse complement strand
TATTATTATTATTATTATTATTATTATTATTATTATTATTATTATTAAAGAATTGCAGAGCTGGAAGAAACCCTATAGATCATCAAGTCCAGTCCCTGCCAAGGAGACGCCATGGGGAATCAAACTCTCCACATAAGCTATTCAGCAGTTACTACAAGATTGTGCCAGCTTTGGGCTACATCCAGTTTTTAGTCCCAGCATTAGATCTCCTGAATTCTTTGATTTAAGTCCACATATATTCGATATACTGTAGGTGGGATTAAAAATTTGAGATAGCCCTGTTTTGTGAAACACACTTTTCTGGACTGATGTAACACAGCTTCTATGTACAGCAGAAGACATTTCCAGTAGATGCTGGCAGCGGTTGACTTAAATCATTGGCCAATACAGCATTCTGCTCAATACTGCATGCATGCGTTGCTCTAACTTCACTGTCTAGATCAAGGGAAGTGATAGTACCACTTGATTCTGCTCTGGTCAGACCTCACCTGGAGTACTGTGACAAGTTCTGTGTGCCTCAATTTAAAAAGGATGTTGACAACCTCAAGCGGGTACAGAGAAATGTGTTACGGGGAATGGCTTAGGGAACTGGGAAGGTTTAGCCTTACAAAAAGAAGGCTGAGGGGGGAATATGATAGCTATGTTTAAATATTTCAAAGGATGTCATATTGAAGAGGGAACAGGTTTGTTTTCCATGGCTTCAGAAATTAGGACTTGGGGCAGTGGTTTCAAGCTACAGGAAAAGAGATTCCATTTGAACATTAGGAAGAACTTCATGGCAGTTAGAGATGTTCGGCAGTTGAATATGCTGCCACGGAGGCTGGTGGAGTCTCCTTCTTTGGAGGTTTTTAAGCAGAGGCTGGATGGCCATCTGTCGGGAATCCTGTGATGGGGGTTCCTGCATGGCATGGGATTGGGCTGGATGGCCCTTGAGGTCTCTTCCAACTCCATGATTCTATGATTCATGACCAAACACTCAACCAGTACCCCAGTGGATTGCTTAAGCAGTTCAAGTTATATAGTGACTAGGATCCTACATTTAGTTTCTACTCCCAAGCACAAATAACCCAAATTTCAAGATAACACATTTATTTGCAATTTACATAAAACCTGGAAAAGTCTCAACTGCTTTGGCTCATGCTGATGGCACATCTGGTCAGAGATGGCTTGGTGAAAAACAATGCTGTGTTTTGTGGATTCGGCTTCACAGTAGCTAATTGTTACTGGGAGGATACACCAGTTAAGAAAGCCGGTCTTATCATGGCACTGTTGTGCTTCCACATCTGTACCGCCGTGCCCATGTAGAAATATATTTTCCAAACTGTATGAAATATTCTTGCTTGTCCCTCTTCTGAAATGTAGGATTATTGGGTTCGTTGTGCACAATAACAACTCCCTCATTTCCTCCGGGTAGCAAGATTCCTGTTGAGTTGTGTATAGGCATAATCTACCCAGAAAACATCCTCACTCCATGCATAAAAGATTTCATGGACAAGAGTGTGAGTGCCAATCTGTGGGATGCATGCTTACCTGCCCTGAGCCTAAATTTTAGTATTGTTTTAATGTACACAGTCAGATACACTGCCTTGAAGCAACCCACAAATAATACTAACAGATCACTCTGCGGCTTGCCTCCCTTCAAAACATTTCTGCAGCTGTTCTTGGCTCTGTATGATCAAGGGAAGGATCAGAGAGTAGGGCTCAACTTTGGCATGTGGAATTTCAGGTGCTCAACATGCAACTTCTCCAGAACCTATCATGTAGCAGCTGGGAGTTATCGCTACTTATGATCTTAATGAGAAATTGTCCATTGATGAACCTGACAACACGTTAATGGCCTCATGGTCTCGCTGGGGGGCAAGGAATTCCCGCCAGATCCTATTTATACCAGATGCTGTTGGACAACAGTTGACGAGGGACGAGGGGTGTCCAGCAACATTTGGAGGACTGTATTTTGCTGGTATAGACTCATGTAATTAACGGCACTTTCATGTTGGGTTTATCCATTGATTTTCCATAGGACAGAGGGACACTCTTCTCCCTCTCACAAAATACCAAAACTAGGGGACATCCACTCAAACTGAGGGTTGGGAGAGTGAGAACAATAGATACATTTAGTTTATTTAGAGACTTGCCACCCAAATAGAAAATACTTTTTAGCCAGAACTAGCTAAGCAGTTCTCTTGCTTGAAAAGCATAGATATAAGGAGGAAACTGAATATACCACTCAGAGCTTCTCTAAAGGTGGATGAAATCCAGCAGCACTCTTTATGCCACTTTAGATGAGTGATATACAGTAATCGCTATACATAGTTAATTTTCAAAAAATTAAAATTTCCAGTCCCCTGGCCCAGAAGCTCTTGTGGTTTCCTCAAGGACAGAGGGGACACTCTTCTCCCTCTCACAAAATACCAAAACTAGGGGACATCCACTCAAACTGAGGGTTGGGAGAGTGAGAACAAACAAAAGAAAATATTTTTTTACCCAGCGTGTTGTTAGTGGTGCCACATGATGTGGTGATGGCACCTAGCCAGCCTGGATGCCTTCAAAAGGGGATTGGACAGATTCCTGGAGGAGAAGTCCATCACAGGTTACAAACCATGATGGAGACATGTAATCTCCAGGCTTAAAATCAAACTGGGGTACGTCAAGGACCAGATGCAGGGCAGTGGTATGAAGAGACAGAGATATAGTGAAATCTGGTGGTGAATTTCAAGACCAATATGTGAATTCTTGTACCAGAAACCTGGGAGGATTTGTGATCCTGAAAAAGACAAAGGCACTTCTGAATACGCCTAAACGGCAGGTCCTTAAACTGAGAGAATGAAGCCTAACATCATTGATTGGCCAGACTGGACTCATCCCATCCCCTACGATTTCGTGTCAAAGCTCTGAGACCTGAAGAAGAGACCCCAACAACCTGAGACCTGCCAACCTTACCTCTGAAAGTCAGCTCATTACTCTAAATAACAAAAACAGTTTAAATATTGGATATGCATGCCAAAAGCATAAATCATCCCCTTTAAAAAATGATGGGTACTGTATTTGCTAATGCTGCTACAGTTACAGTGATGATATGTGTGTGTGCATTTAAATATTTGCAGCTAATGCTCTTAAAATACACTCAAAGCTTTTTTTAAAACATCATAATTTGACCTTGAATATATTCAACTGTGGGCTATGGGATATTGGTGAATCTTCTCCCCCTCCCCTACAATCTTTGTCTCCTTACTAAATAGCCACCCCGAGGTGTAATTGTGCTGGCTAGAAGCTGCAAATAATAGTAGAAACCATGTAATAATTGGCTGGTATGGATATATAACCCTAACGGAAGAGGGCTTTGTTGATAGCGAAAGGTTTACGTCTTTGGGAATTTCAAACGCTATCCAAAATGCTCCTGTAAGTTCCTTGTGAAACTTGCAAGCATATGGTGCTTCTGCTGGTTGGTGTTATTTCAAAAGTTTTCAAATCACACCAGGAGCGGGTCCCTCTGGTGAGAGCTCAGAATGCTTAGCAACTGAGAATTGGAAGTGACAGAAGAGAGAAAAAGGAACTGGAGAAAAAAGAAAAGGAAGGAGAAAGCAACCAGACAGATTCCATTTCCTAGATATGAGTACAACATAAAGCTATAAATTGAGACATTTTTAGAAGGGGTGGGTGGGAAATGAGACCCTCGCAGCAAAGTGAAAAAAGGATCCAGGTTGACTTTCACACCTCTGCCCCACTTGGTGTAGGGAAAACCCTCGAGCCAGAGTCATTTAATTGTTAACATAGAAATATGGTCACTTTTGCGCGTTGACACTGTGCATTGATGTGTAAATTCAAACAACTGGCGGATAAAATGTGGAGCCACTTACCCTATCTCTCAAGGGGATAGGCAAATAATTTATGAGAGACCATGGAAACAACAGTCTTTCTGCACAGTTTCAATGCTTGCATCTTCCTTGTGGTTTGGGGGGTAGGGGATGCTCATAGCCTGTTATTCTCTACTAGTGATATTTTCTACTGGATACACAAGGTTTCAAGTCCAGATACAGAAGAACGGTTTAATTACATGTGAAAAACAGAAGAGAGGAATCCGTTACCTTATGCCAGACCTGCCCAACAGGTAGACCGCGGGCTACCGGTAGCCCGTAAAGGGTTCAAAAGTAGCCCGCCGGCCACCAATAAAAAAGTGAGGGAATAAGTTCTCCACCCCTTCCTCCCCCATCCCAAGAACCACCACTGCCCCAGCAAAGTTCTGGGTCTGCCAGCCCGCTGTCTCAGTTGAGTGGGGCAGTTCAAGGGCCATGGCACGGTTCTCCTCATCCCCATGTACACTCCTATAAGTAGACCCCGGGAGTAGAGATGGGCACGACCAGAAAAAATGACGTTTCAAGTTGTCGTTTGTCGGGACAGGTCTGTTTCGGGTCATTTCTGTTTGTCGTGATAATTTTCAAAAATTTGTCGTTCCGTTTGTCGTTTGGTCGTTTGTGGGTTGGGGTTGGGGTTAGGGTTGGGGTAAGTGGGCTCTGGGAGGCACCTCTCTGGGTGCCTCACTTTGACCCACTAAGAAGGAAAGTGTACTTGCGTACGGATCTGGGTTAGGGTTGGTGGGGTTAGGGCAAGGGCTAGGCTTAGGGTTATGGTTAAGGTTAGGGTGGGTTATTGGGCTGCACCTCTGGGTGCCTCTGACCCACTAAGAAGGACAGCGTACTGGCGTATGGGTTAGGGTTAGGGTTCGGGTTTGGGTTAGTGGGCTTTTAATGCCCTCTCTGGCACACCCAGAAGTCTCAGTCAAAACATGGCCATGCGATTGGTGGAATGGCTCCAAAAATTTGCATGGTCCCATCCCATGGCCAGCCCATCATTGCGCATGCGCAGGTGTAAAAAAATAAAAATAAAATAAAATAAAATAAATGGAGATGTTTTATTGCAAGAAAAACCCACTGCTGCTACTATAAAAATTCCAGCAGTTAAAATACCTAATTTTCACATGTTTCTGTGGTGCTTTGGTGGTTTTTTGGAGCACGATTTCAAAAGAAAAAGTGTGGTGGCCATTTTGGATACCCCCCCACCGCATGGCAAATGGAGACAACGAGGATGCCCCCCCCCCAGCCTGGTACCAGCAGCCCAGGACAGGAGGGGGGGGGAAGGCCGGGGACCCCCCAGAAACCACCCCTCTCTGGTAGGTGCCCTCACCGAGGCAGGCATATTTTCGCCTGCTTTTATGGCCGGGAATCGGGTTTTTTTAAAAAAAAACTTTTTTCTGTGCTGCGCCGCTTGGCATCGTGCGATCGCCGGTGCCGCGATGCCATGAACGACAACGACAAATCAGACCCAATTTATCTTTATCGGGTCGGGTTCGAGCTGGAGCGGAATAATTGTCGTTCTTGTTCCCCGTTACGTAACGAGAACGAAGAACGAGAACGGAAACGAGGATTTCGCCGAGTCGTGCCCATGTCTACCCGGGAGCCTTGGGGAGATCAAAGTAGGCCACAGGGCCCTTTTGGAGAAACAAGTAGACCATGGGCTGCTCAATGTTGGACAGTCCTGCCTTATGCAATGGTGTAATTCAGTGGTTCTCAACCTGTGGGTCCCCAGATGTTCCTCAATTGCAACTGCCAGAAATCCTGGTCAGCTCAGCTAGTGATGAAGACTTCTGGGAGTTGCAGTCCAGGAACATCTGGGGACCCACAGGTTGAGAACCACTGGTGTAATTGCAATTGTGAGCTGTTTTCCTGGCTGACTGTCATGTGCTCAGCCTTCCCCTGGTTGCACAATGAATTGTGTGATTGGTCGCTCAACTGGCAGCCAGGAAAACACAAAGGCTGGAATCCCCTTGAGTAGCAGTGCAAGCCACAACTAGATTAGGCCCGTTGAAAAATGACATTTAGGGAGGAGCTGACTCACCAAATGGACACTGGTTCCATGGGTCTGCTTTAGTGCAATTTACTATATTAAGCAAGAAAGATTCTGCCAAAAAAGTGCTTCTGCAAGGGCATTTATGGCCATGGAAAACTTCAGTAGGATTTTGACCATATGTCTTACTTTGCCAGATTGACCCAACATTCTGTTTACTGTAGTATTCTTTTATCAGCAGTGACTCACCTGATGGTTCTATTATGTCTGGCTAAAAGATTTGCCAGTTCTTATGCAACTCCAATAGAAAAAAAGGCAGCTAAGCTTTGCATAGCAAAGAACAGCCTGAAAGTTGACAACACCATTTCTTGGTGAGAGCTTGGAACTCAAACTGTAATTACTTTTTAGATGTAACTCGCCAACTTGAGATAGGACACTAGGGGTGGGAGGGGTAGGCATCTCCTGCGACTTTGCTTCAATAGCTAATTCCCATCCCATCTGCATGGCTTCTATCCAGCCTTCTAATGGAGCCCCAAAGTGAAAAAGAGACCTGGAAATTCTCTTACAACCAGCTTAACAAACAAGCCACGCAAGCAAGCACTTTCAATTGTCCACTGCCGCTCCCCTTTCTTCTGATCTTCTAACCCCACTGGGACCTCTTTGCATCACTGTCACCTCCTACTCACCTCTGTGCCAGATGCTGAGCTTTGATGGCAGCTGGACAGTTTTAAAGTTTTATTCCTAATTAAGAAATAGAACCGTAAGTGACAGTTAAAATTTAACACAGTCCAGCTGTGTCTACAAAGAAACTGTTTCAGAAGCCCAGTCCTATTTTTTTCCTGCATTTCTTAATTGAAGTGATATGACAATTGAAGACGAATCCAGCTGCTGCTCCAGATCACTTTAAAAGAAAGTTCTGTAGCTCCTAAGAAGTCCGGATTGCGCCTAATACTTTAAGAGTTCCATTTGATCAGAGGCAGGAATTTCATGGCACGGGAGTCCACATGTGGCCTATCAAAGCCTCGAGTGTGGCCCGCAATTCCTGAGCTGGGTTCCTATTAATTGGTAAGTTTTAAAACTAGTTCATTGCTTTTAATGAATTTAATTCATTTTTTTAAAAAAATTGACATGCCTTGGCCAAATTAATATGTCTTGTTTTTGGAGGCTTAAGGACAAGATGGACCCCGGCTCCATTCCATGCCAAAATAAGAGACCACATTGGCCCCTGAAGGTTATTTCAACATTGGGTGACAGGATCGTGAAGGGTCCATAGGAGAAGGATGTGTCAGGATTCAGTACCTTAAATGTGTTTATTATATTAATACCCACCCACTAAGGCTAGACAACTCACAGAAGTTGTGGAGTACGCATGCTCATTCCTGGATCTTCAATGGATGTAGTCACTTTCTCATCTCCCAAAACATTTTCTTACAAAAATTGGTTGTTTTTTTTTTAAGAACAGGAAAGCCCCTTGTTCCCTCTAGTGGTAAAAAATATACCTAAATAAATAAATAAATAAATAAATGTGCTGTTCGTGAGAGGCCAAGGGATGCTGGAAACCCCTCAAAATGTGGTAAAAACTTCCCCAAGCCCCCTAAAAATCATAGTAAAAAATTTTTTTTGGGGGGGGAGAAAACCCACTCATTTTTAAGGGCATGTTAAGGGGCTGTGCATGTTGGAGGACTTCTGCGGTAGCTGTGGGCCTTATTTGGGCCACCAGAGGTGACATTGCTTACCCTCATGTACACAGACATTGTGTTACAGTGCTGTACATTAGCCATGTAAATTGTACTATGCTCTACAATTGTCACTTCAGTGGACCCTTGTATAATAAGTGGTGTGTTTAACAGAAAATCCACTTAAAAGAAAAAAAATTCCGGAGATAGGGGGAAATCGCTTAACAGAATCACCTACAGGGCGAATCCGTACAGCAGAATTGGCTTAGGGATTAATCCATTTCAATGCTTTCCTATGGGAAATTTGTACAAAGGAAAATTTGCTTAACAGAATTTCATTTGGAATGAATTGATTCCTTTATACAAGGCACCACTGTATACTGTTTTGCTGTCCCAGCCCTGAAAGAATTCCTGCTGATGCTCCTGGACAGGACATTGTCCTCTCCCACACCTCTCGGCCTGTGTGTCATATCCAGATCTGTCTCTGTCTGTCCCTCTCCCCCTCCACCTTTTGACACCTTTCTACACCTCACAGCTTCTTGTCACCCAAAACACTTGCCTCGCGACTGGGACAGTCCTGATAACATATGTATTTGTCAGGCCATTTGTGCACCATATAGTGTTGTTGTTGTTTTATAGTTCAGGCAAGGGCGAGATGCCAGAGGATCATCACCTCACTTTATTCATGTTTCACTTCTTACTATCTACAAACCATGATGGGGATGTGTAATCTCCAGGCTTAAAACCGGGATACTTCAAGGGCCAGATGCAGGGGAATGTTATCAGGAGACAGATACAGGAAGCTGGACTAGATGGGCCTTTGGCCTGATCCATCATGGCTCTTCTTATGTTCTTACTTCATGCCTAAGTTTCTTATCCTGTGGGAACCACATGGGCCATACTTGAAGTCCATAAAAGATGTGAGCTGCTGAGGAAGACAGTGCTAGGAGGAAAGGCACGGATGAAATGCATGTGCAGTGAAAGGATTTTTGTTTTTTTGGGGGGTCTAGGTAACCAAGGCAACCCCTCATTTTTGCCTCAAGATACACTTTTTGGGATGTCTGTTACAGTGCCAGTAATTTGTAGCTCAAAAGGCTGTTTGTTATGAAAGGCAATTAGCACTTGAAATTAAAAGAACAGATTTAAATAAACTGGGGGAGAGTAATCTGATCCTTTGAGGTGGGAAGGACTCTGTGGTGGAGAAACGACCATATCCAAAATGTCGCCTGTTTATTGTGTCTAGGACAGGAGTTGAAGGGCTGGTTTTCTTCTTCCACTCTGTTTCTCCTTTCAGTTGCATGTTGCTTTCTCCCCATTAACCACGAAAGGAGATCATTTGCTTTGGAAGTTTGAGGTGGGGAAGGACCTTGCAGGAATCAGATGGCCTAGAATCCTGGTGATCCACAGATTTCTTCAGAACATGTGCCTTTGAGTTCTTCCTGGGAAAATAAGACCACTAATGGCTGTATTTAAAATATCCAGCGGGTGATAGATTGATACGTAGTCAGATGGGCTTGGATGACCTGTGATGGCAACCTATTATTTGATAACTTCCCTCTTAGATTCATAGAATCATGAAGTTGGATGGGGCCTGCAAGGCCATTGAGCCCAACCTCCTGCTCAAGGCAGGAATACAAATCTTGGGTCTCTTGTAACTTATTCAAATCAATCATTAGTGCTTTATCCGACTGTGTCTGCAAAGAATGGCCAACCATGAAAAGGTTTCCATCATGGCCATCTGGTAGTCTGCTGGATGTGTTTTTGCCAGGACGGTCAATCTGCTCCATGTTTCAGTCCGAACTTTACCAGAGCCATTTGAGGCGTTGGACCTGATTCAGAGATGGGATCTACCACCTTGGAGACCTACCCTAAAGTTCAGACTGAAATCCACCCCTTTTAGAGCAATTTCTTGCACCCGTGAAAACCAAGCTTGCATTTTTCTATTTATATAACACAAACATCTTGAATGGTTCCTTGTAGTTCATAGTCATAAACTTGCCTTATCATCCTCCTGCAGTCTCTTAATGTAATTACAGTGGACCCTCGTGTAACAAACGGTTTGTATAACATAAAATCTGTACAACATAAACAATTCTGGAGATAGGAGAAATTTGCTTAACAGAATTGCCTATGGAGCGAATCTGTGCAACATAAAAATGGTCACGATGAGGGATTACTCTGTTTTCAATGCATTTCTATGGGAAATTTGTATAAAGGAAAATTTGCTTAATAGAATTTCATTTGGAACAAATTAATTCCTTTCTACAAGTTACCACTGTACCTCTGACCACCACCACCACCCCAACAGCAAGCAGAATTGTCCACCAATGCTGGTGGAAGATCTCTCAACACTCCCACACTGAAATGGTCATGATTCATGAACTTGCCCTCCTAGCTAGCCTAGGATCAATCCTTTACTTACAGTGGGATTTATTCAATGGAAAAAAGGAGGAGGCTGAACTTATTGCTTTTCTCCTTCTCAATATTTTTATTTTATTTTATTTTATTTTATTTTTTATATCACAAGAACCATCTGGCCTAAAGGCAGCTGGATTCATCTTCAATCATAATATCGCTTCAAGATAGAACTGCTCTGGGTGGTGTGCAAACACGATAAAATACAAAACAGGGTTGCAAAAATAAGTAAGGTAAAGGTTAAGGTTCCCCCTGCACATGCGTGCTAGTCATGTCCAGCTCTAGGAGCGGTGCTCATCTCCGTATTCAAGCCGAAGAGCCAGTGTTGTGCTAGTCCAAGGCCACGTGACCAGCATGGCTGCAAGGAAACACTGTTTTACCTTCCCTTTTTTTATGGCTATACCTATTTATCTACTTGCATTTACATGCTTTCGAACTGCTAGGTTGGCAGGAGCTGGGGTTATCAGCAGGAGATCGCTCTGCTGCATGGCACCCGGGATTCGAACCACCAAGATGCCGAGTTTGCAGCCGACATTTTTCGGAAGCCTTAGTCCAAAAATCAAAGTTAACACTAATATAAAAACATTAGAAATCAATTGATAAAAACCAGGAACAACAACAATAATAAGATAAAATCAAATTATCCTTAATCTCTAAACATATGCAAAATAGCTAAAGGAAGATTTAAAAAAGGAATAAAATTAATTCTTTAAAAAATTAAGTATTGTTTTTCCATGCAACTGACATGGTTTTTCAACCATACCAAAGAGGAAAAACAACTACAACAGAAGGGAGGGTCCTAAATGTTGGTCTGTCTAAGCCAGTGTTTTTTAACCTTTTTTGGGCAAAGGCACACTTGTTTCATGAAAAAAATCACAAGGCACACCACCATTAGAAAATGTCTCCGTCCGTCAGTGTACACTGGATAGCACTAGCAACATTAACTGGCTGCAAAACATAACAGTAGGGCACTGTAGGCGAACCTATAGCATGGGTGCTAAAGGTGGCACTCGGAGCCCTTTCTGTGGGCACCCGACATCATCCCTTCACAGCCACCTGTATTCAGGTTAAATTGCGGTATTGCCACTTTACGAAAGTGCAGATGCCTTCAGCAAGTCCAGCGACAGGAGGGGAGGAGGATGAAGGAAGGCAGGAAGGAAAGAAGGCAGAAAGTGTTCTGCTTGTATACCGCCTCATACCACTTCAAGGAGTCTCTGGGCGGTTTACAGTTTTAATTACAGATACACATATGCAGGCTAGAAATGAGCACGTTTCTATGAAGAGGGGAAAGGGTACGAATGGAAAGAGAGAGGTGGGGGAAAAAAGAAAGAAAAGACAGAGAGAAGAGGGCGACCCAAGACAGAAAGAAAGGGGCAAGACTTCAAGGAGGACCCCAAGCAACCGTTCCCCCCCCAATCTATGAGGAGGAAGAGGAGAGCTTGTCAGCGCCGGCCCCACACCGATGAGGAACCCATCGCGGGGCCACTCAGAGACAGCTCTTCCCCTCCCGGACCCTAAAGGCCGTCCGTCCGGCCGTCCAGCAATGCCAGTAGCCCCCCCGCCCACCCACCTCCTCAGCCCAGGCCCGGCGGAGGCCTCCTCCATCCCCTCCTCCTTGCAGCCCTGCCATGATGCTCGTGGGGCAGCCGGGCGCCCCTCCTCCCCTTCCCCTCACCTGGTGGTTTGTTCTGGGCTGGGGCTCCCGGGCCAGCTTGTGTCGGCGGGCGGGCTGTCAGGCGGCTCAGTCCATTGGTAGCTCCCAGGAAAGGGGTGGTGGTGGTCCAGAGTAAAAAAAGGAGGGGGGGAGAGGGAAGCGAGCGAGTCGCGGCGGCGGCGGCAGGCACAGGGCAAACACTAAAGAGAATGAGCGGGGCCAGGAAGTGACGCCAGCTCCGCAGGCCTCGGGGGGGGGAAGGAGCCAAGCTGGCCCTTGGATGCTATTTATAGCGCCTCCCAGCTGTGGGCTGCCCGCCGGCCCTGGGTTGAATTTCTTTAGAATTTTTCAATTTTTCCCACGGCACACCAGGCAACATCTTGCGGCACACTAGTGTGCCGCAGAACAGTGGTTGAAAAACGCTGGTCTAAGCAGCCTCGACGGGAAGCCATCTTATCTGTCTTCATCTCCCCAGCAGTCCTTCCAGTCTCCTGGGTGGGAGGGAAGATGTATGGAGGAATCCAGCAGAACTGGGTAGACAGCAGGCATGGGGATCTGAGATCATGACTCACTCGGCTAGGTCTGACTTAAATCACACCAGCGACTTGACTTGGACTCAACTCTGGGCTGTGGTTGTTGTTTGACAGATTCGGACTTATGACCCAGAACCATTTTTCTGATTAGTTTGGCCTCCCAACTTGTTGTTGCTGCCACCGTTGCCATCATCCTTGTACAGAAACCGCCCCTTTGGACCTGTGATGTTTAAACAAACTCCAACATTCAGCTGCCTCTTTGATGGCATAAGCATCAAGGCGAATTCCTGGGTTCTTTAAAAATACCCACACTTAGCAAAATAAATGATTTCTCTGAAGGCAAAGTAAAATATAATGATTTATTTCTAAACAAAAATAGGAATAGAATAGATCTAAAACAAATGATTTCTCTAAAGGCAAAGTAAAATATAATGATTTATTTCTAAACAAAAATACGAATAAAATAGATCTAAAAATATTCAAAATAGATTCAAAATGTAAGCACATTTAACCTAACAATAAAAGATACTAATCTTAAGTAAACTTTCCTAACTCTTTACTGGAATCAATGGCCTATCTAAATAAATATAACACTAACTGAAGAAGAATCATGATGAAGCAAAGTTTTGCCAGGCAGAAGAATGTTTAACGGCAAATCTTCTTTCTTTTGTCTTTGTGTCCTGATGAGAACTTTTCGCTGTGCCGCCCACGTGGTGCTGAGATTTCCAATAAGCATTTCCAAGCTTCTAGAAACTTATGTTTTGACTAAGTAACTCCATTCCTTCCATAAAGTCTCCTGCAGAGTGAAAATGTGCTGCTAATATCAGGCTGAGTAAAAATGACTCTATATCCTGTCATCCTTAATTTCCTTAGAAATCCCCTCAGAGGCAACAGGAGCTACTGCTGCCTCTCCCCTCGCACCCACCGCCCAGCTGATAGACTGGCGCATGCGCAGAGGCAGGTCTCAGAGCTCTGTGAAGGGAAACTGGGCCACCGTCTCTCCAAATGAGCAAGTGCTGACCTGGCTTCCCTTTCTGGCCCATTGTCTGTGTATGTATGTGCCCCCACCCCTACCCTACAATTCCCAGGAGGCGGAGCCATCAGCTCAAAACTCAGACTTGAGGCTTTGGATTTGGGGACTCTGACTCAACGATTTGGACTGGAAGACTTGCCAAGATCCATGGTAGATAGTGGTTTGGAAGAAAGAAAGAATTAAGATCACCTTCTTCTTATGGGAGGAGTCTCTATGGAACGGGGTGTGTGTGTCTTTATTCCTCCCTCTCAGCGCCCCACTATTTTAATTGGTCTCGAAGGGCTAGAGTTTAAACAAGAACTTTTTTTAAAAATTGCTGTTGCCTTCTTTTCTGCTCATGTGTTTGCGGTTTGCATTTAGAACCGAAAGGACACTTTTAATTGCTAAACTACTGATTTCCCGCAAATTGCCCGAGGCTCCTCAAGTGAGGAGGAAGTGCATGGATGTTTCGGAATAAAATTAAGCAAAATAACATAAAACCGATTCCGAGTTTGAGCCTTGTGGCACTTAATGATCCTCTCACTTCCCACCAGTTTCTCCGCTAAGCCTTACTCTGAAGTGACTAGATTTCACCTTCATCTCAGCATACAAAACTATCTACATATTTATACCATCTTCCGTTGGGGTTTTATTTTATTTTATTTTCTGAGCTACCTTTCCAGTCCTGACTCTCACAAGCTGGTAAAGATGACCTGCTTATTTTTTTTTTTTGAAAGCAAACCTGCACAGAGTGGATGGCACTTATATTTATTGACAAAATTAACATCTTTCTGAAACTGTAATAATAGCGGTGCTGCCAACGACGGCATCTACCTCCAAATGCTTCCCCTGCTAATGCTCAGCAGGCAAAACATGCATTTATAGCCTCCCAGAATAGAGTTAATGCTCGTAAGTCTCCACTCTTGTACGCCTACAGCTAAATCATGGTACCTAGCAGATGGTGCCTGTGCGTTTCCTAATGCAGTGTCTTGTATGTGTGCAGTTGTCATAATTAAATAATAGTTCCCCACGCCATCTTGTGTAACAACAGATCCAAAGATGTATCTCTCCAAGGCAAGGAGCCAATTGTTTCTTATGTGTGCCACAGGAATCTAGCACATAGAGGAAACCTCCCACCTAAATAAAGCATGCTGCTTTCCCCCTGTCCCTTGCCTTCCCTGACAGTGTTGTCTTTAAAGCGAGGAGGAGCAAGGTGGGTCCAAAAAGATCCAGGATGCACTCTGAACCTCCAAAAAGATAATCAATCACACATTCAGTGACGGCACTGTTTAAAGTCGTTGTTGTTGTTGCTGCTGCTGCTGCTGCTGCTGCTGTTGATCCTTCGGGGGGGGAGTTGCATTGCTGTAAGTGTGAACATCAGTTCTCAAAGTCCTTTTTAACATTGTTGAGATACACTTGAGCCATGATATGCAAAATATGATACTTGTCCATAGCTGTCAAGTTTTACCCGGCGCTGACCGGGACAGAAGGTGTAATGTGTGTGCACGCTAGCAGAAGTGCATGTAGAAACACAGACTCAAACATCCATGCTCATATATATGTGCATGTACGCTCACATGCACACGGACACCTTCACCAGCATCCAGCCTGGACCACTGCTTGGCCACTGTCCAACTCCCTTCACCCCCACACCTTGGCCGACCAGCCTACCTGCTTGATGGATGGCCGGTAGGTTACCCAGCCACCAGCCCCTGCCTGCCTTGACCAGCTCCAGAGGACAGGTAGGTAGGGGGCGCAGGGGCACATGCGCTTGTGTGAGTGCCTGGCTGGCGGTGTTCCCTGGGCTCCTCCTAGGCACGCCTCCACTCAGCTTGCTCGGTCTCGATTCACCATTGTGGCTCCCCTTGGAGGGATAGCGGGAGGCCGGGGCAGGTGAGCAGGCAAGCAGGGAGGAAGGAGGCGCTTATTTCATTCAGCCTGGCTTCTGCTCAGAGATCCATTGCCATGAGTGAGCGAACAGAGTGAGACCGACCAGCAGGAGGAACAGACTGCTGAGCCCGAGTGGGGGAAGCTGGAGGCAGGGCCTCCTCTATCTGTCCCCTGCCTCCAGCACGTACATGCTTTGGCGCAGATCAGGGCCTTCAGATTCTGGCTGGGGCTGCTGACCCACTGTTCTGCCTCCGCAACATATGCTGCTGCTGCTGGGACAGTGGGGCCCTGGCTGGAATGTGAAGGCTCGCCACTGGCCAGAGTTAAAAAAGGGACATTTCCGGGAAAAGGACCACCCAGGAAGACGGCAGGAAGGAGCAGTAAAAAATGGGAAATCCCGACCAATACAGGACACTTGACAGGTATGTACTGGTCAGGCCTTACCACTGGAGACTGGTTTAAAAAAAGGGAAGGATGCTTACAAGCATGCATCCTGAATCAGCACTGGACTTTTGTGTTACAGCAGCATTGATGGCCTATCTGCTGCAGAGTTGAACATGAGCCAACAGTGTTCTATGGTTATCAAACAGGTGAATTCTATTTTAGGGTAGATTAACAGAAACATTGTCTCCAGATCCCATGAAGTACTATCCCCCTTCTATTCAACACTGGTGGGGCCTCATTTACTGAACTGTGTACAGTTCTGGACACTTCCCTTTAAGAAGCATACCAACAAACAGGAGCAAGTTCAGAGGAGAGCAACAAGGATGATCAAGGTTCTGGAAAACAAGCCCTCTGAGGAAAGATTGAAAGAAGCAGGCATGTTTGAGAAAAGAAGACCAAGGGGAAATACAGTACAATCACACTTTTAAAATGCTGTACTTGAAATACAGTTGAACAGATCTTGTCCTCATCCATAATTATCTCAGAGTGCAGGATGCATAATGGGTTCAAGTCACAGGGAGCCAGATTTAGGCTGAATACCGGGGGGTGGGGGGAATGCCTTAACTGTTTCAGGAATATGACAATAGAACCAATGACCTCAGGAGATGGTGACTGCTCACCATCTCCTGAGAAAATCAGAAAACCAGCTATCACATCTACTTTGATTTCAATTCCTCCTTTGAGCAGTGGGTTGGACTCATGGCCTTAGAGGGCCCTTCTAGCTCAATTATTTGATGATTCTCCCACAAATGGTGCCTGTGCAGGGGTGTCAGATCATTAGCATCTCTGAGATTTCAGAATGAAACACCCGAGACCAGAAAATGGATTCTGTGGGAGCTTTTTTTACAACCTTGCATGCTGTCTGTGGTGTGTGTGTGTCTGGGAGATACCTTTCTAGGATTGAATGCCTGTCAACTAAAGGATGGGCACAAAATGAAAAAAAATGTGTTTTGTTTCATTTTGTTTTGTCCCAGCGTGATTTGTTTGTTTTGTTAGAAATGATTTTATGAAATGAAACAGTAATGAACCAATTCATTACTCTATAAAACAGGTCTCCTATGTCCTGTGTGTGTGTGTGTTGTGTCATTACAGTCATGACTGACTCTATGTGACTCCATGTCCATGGATTTTTCTTGGCAGGAGTACTGGAGTGGTTTGCCAGTTCCTACTCCAGGCGCCTACCGCACCTGGTATTCCCTGATAGTTGCCCATCCAAGTACTGAACAGGGCCGACCCTGCTTAGCTTCCGAAATCAGGCAAGATCAGATGTGCTTAGGGCATCTAGGCAGCTCTCCTTTGAAGTCGAATAATACAGCCTCCTTAACCCCAAAGCTCTCCAAATTTGGAGGGCTTAAAGGGGAGAGTCCACGGAAGGTGCCCACCAAATTAGGTGCCTCCTATGTCCTAGAGGTACCTAATTTGGTGGGCATCTTCCATGGACTCTCCCCTTTAAGCCCTCCAAATTTGGAGAGCTTTGGGGTTCAGGAGGCTGTATTATTCGACTTCAAAGGGGGTGCACCCCCTGAAAAATCATTTATAATTGCAATGTTTCATGCTTGAAAATAGTGATTCAAGGCAGCTGGTTGAACTCTGTAAACGTCCAGTGGGTCTCCGGCATAGGCACCTGTCCTGCGAAATCCAGAAGGAGCAGCAGCAACAATGACAGCAAGTGCTGAAAACGCCTTGTGAAAATAAACTTGCTAATTCGTTGTTTTCGTTGTCATTGTTGTTGTTGTTTTCCAGTAGTGTGTGTTGCCATAAATACACATAATGCATTATTTCCCCCCCATCACTTTGTAACTTCTGGAGCAAAGACTGTAATCTGTTTAAGAAGAACATGAATCAGGCTGATAAAAAATAATTGGTTGGAGGTTTTTCTTTTTTTAAAAAAATAAATAAATAGAAGTCTCCTTTTTTAAAAAATAAAGCTGTCAAAAAGTTCCTATGGTAATGAAGAGCTTTGTTGTTATGACAATTGCATCGCCTCTTTTCCTGTTTGAAGACGGCTGCAACGTGCAGGATGATGGGGAGGGGAGAGAGAAACATCAGGAATAATTAAAACAAATGGTAAGAGAAAAAAGGGGAAAGAAAAACATCTGCAAGGACAGATCCCCCACCAAAAAGCTTTAAAATCATGCTTGTTAAGTGACAAACTTCAAATGGGAGGCATAGAGATATATATAAACTGGCACAGATCGAGTCACCAGCTGCCAGGGACTAAGATAATCGCACACCACCACGAATCCCAGTGCTATAGATAGAGCAGAGATGCTTTCCCCTTGTTCCTTTCTCATTCCATCCATCACACAGAGCATAATGTGCCACATAGACTTCTCTCCTGACAGAAGCGTGAGGAGCTTTTCATAGAGTGGCATGCTCTTTCAAGGAGCTCAGCTCTTCAGGCTTTTCTCTGAGCACCAGGGGCACTGCCAAGTGTGTGTGTGTGTGGGGGGGGGGGAAATCTAGACCTCCTACTAGATGCATCCATCTTTTGGACAGGATTTTGGAGTGGAATGATTAGGGACAGGGTCAAGGGTCCCAGTATATACTGGAACCCATAGCCAATACCTAGGGTGAGGGGGGTACCCTATTTTATTTATTTATTTATTTATTATCAAATTATCACACAGCAGACAAGATAACTATGCCGGATTTTGTAATACAAATCACTAGTCAAACACTTCCCAAGCGTTTAGGACTATGTGATGTATTGACAAATTATGCAAGCAGATCCTAGTAAGGAGGATTTCTGAAGCTGACTTATGGTGACTTTGTCAACTCCAATTTCTTCTAAATACTTGCTTAGCTCTTTAGGCACTGCACCCAGCATGCTGATTACCACTGGGGCCACCACCACCACCACCACCACCACCACCTACTACTACTACTACTACTACTACTACTACTACTACTACTACTACTACTACTACTACTACTATAGTGTCAATGCAAATCACACAAGGGGAGATATAAACACAAAATTATAAGAGGTAATATAAACACAAAGTCTGTGTAGCCATGTATGGTAGATTCATATAAAGAATAGGTAGTCTGTCATTCAGGGAAAGCTTGCCTGAAGAGAAAGATCTTTGCCTGCTTCCAAAAGACATAAGAGATGAGGCAGTCCTGGCCTCTAGTGGGAGGGAGTTCCAAGGTTAGGGTGCGGCAGCCAAGAAGGCCCTTTCATGGGTTCCTGCGAGACGTACCTGTGAAGGTGGCGGGATGGAGAGAAAGGCCTCTCCTAGTGACCTTAGCACCTGAGCCGGTTCATACAGTGAGATTTGATCTCTGAGGTAGCTAGGACGCAGATCGTACAGTGCTTTACAGCAGGCCTGCCCAACAGGTAGACTGCGGGTTACTGGTAGCCCGCAAAGGGTTCAAAAGTAGCCCACTGGCCACCAATAAAAAAAGTGAGGGGATAAGTTCTCCACCCCTCCCTTCCCCATCCCAAGGACCACCACTGCCCCAGCAAAGTTCTGGGTCTGGCAGCCCACTGTCTCAACCAAGCAGGGCAGTTCAAGGGTCGTAGCATGGTCCCCTGCTCCCCCCAATGGCCAGATGATCAAACGGGTGCAAGGGAAGTGTGTGCACGGTCAGCCTTTCCATAGGAATGCATTGATAATCAATTAATCCATTCTGGAGGGAACTGATTTCAATGCATTCCTATGGGAAACAGCTGCTCTACTTACAAAATGTTTTACTTACGAGCATGTGCTTGGAATGGATACAATTCGTAAGTAGAGGTATTAGTGTAGTAGCCCTCAGGCACTTTGGGCCAGAAAAAATCGACCTTGGCCTGTTCAAAGTTGGACAGCCCTGCTTTACAGGTTAAGGTCAGCACTTTGAATTGTGCCCAATATCTGATTGGCAGCCAGTGGAGCTGGTTTAATAAGGGTGTACTGTAATGTGATCTCTGTTCCCCGCCCCAGTCAGTAATCTGGCTGCTGCATTTTGGACCCGTTGAAGTTTCCTGAGGCTTTTCATCAGTAGCCCCACATAGGGTGCATCACAGTAATCTAGCAGGGACGTCACTAGGGCATGTGTCACCATGGCCAGAGCTGGTTTTATTTTTTCTTTATTTTTTAATTTTTTTCAACTTATATGCTGCCCACTACCCAAAGGTTTCTACTTAAGAAACCTTAGAAGACTCTTTCAGAGTTAAGCTGGTGCCAAACTGGGTAATTGTGGACACCAGATCTCCAACTGTTGGCCTTTCTAGATGAGATCTAGTCCTTGGGGATTACATCTCCCAGAAATCCTTGCCAGCACAGCTTGTGATGAAGACTTCTGGGAGGTTTAGTTCAAGAACATCTGGGGACCTAGGGTTAAGGAACCACAGATCTAGGAGAATCTGGAATGCAAACAAATGCCCAGCTTTTGTGCCCACCTCCCCAAGTTGTTGCAACTCACAGAAGACTCCAGAACCACCACAGCTGTGCCTTCTTCAACACAACATCCCACACATTTTTAAAAAGCAGATATGGGCTTCAAGCCATTTCGCAGTACTGTATCTTTTTTTTGTTTTGCATTGCAGCCAGAACATTTGGGGGATAGGGGATTCCATGGCTACCAGCCAACCTTACAATCCCTGGTTTCACAAGTGTGTGTGTGTGTGTGTGTGTGTGTGGGATCTAACGTCATCTTCTCCCTTGCTGCTCCCTCCTTACACCCAGAGTTTCCACCCCTAAGATCTCTGTGGTGCCACCTTTATTGGCTTTCAAGTCTCTCCTTTGAGCACTGCATATCACAAACCCTTGGCTTAACTCCTTTGCCTCAGGACTTCTGTACATTTTTAGATCGGAATGCCCAGAACCTGCCTATCAATTGGAAGATTCTGGAAGCTGTACCTGAAAGCAATGGCGGCTTGTCTACTAGGGCAAGTGGGCTGCTGTGTCATCCCAAGCTGCCCTTGGCCATCTTATTCCTGCTCGCCTCTTTACCAGATTCAGAGTGCCCTGAACCTGTGTGAATGTGTATTTGTGAATGTTTCCCTGCCCGCCCACCTGTGTGTCTGTGTGAA
The DNA here is from genome assembly GCA_023846285.1 of Phrynocephalus versicolor. Lineage (NCBI taxonomy): Eukaryota > Metazoa > Chordata > Lepidosauria > Squamata > Agamidae > Phrynocephalus > Phrynocephalus versicolor. The sequence goes on along the minus strand of JAHTLZ010003526.1, from coordinate 8,147,361 downwards.
CCTGAGGTAAGGAAAGAGGTATCTCTCTCTCTCTCTCTCTCTCTCCCTCTCTCTCTCTCTCTCTCTCTCTCTCTGTGTGTGTGTGTGTGTGTGTGTGTGTGTGTGTGTGTGTGTGTGTGTGTGCCTATCTCACCTATCATGATGGCCACCATCCACTGCTATTCTAAATCAACTTTTCTCAGCTCTGCTTTGTCTGTACCACCATGCTAGAACCTAGCCCCTACCGGTAGCTTTCTATATAACAGTTTTGTGCCGTCAAGCCAGTTCTGACGTATGGCAACCCTCTTCATGGTTTTATAGGTAGAGTACTCAGAAGTGGTTGACTATTCCCTTCCAGGTCTGGCTTTACTCATAGGAGGCACCGGAGGGAATTGAACTCCCAACCTCTGGGTCTGCAGCCAGATCCCAAAACCACTGAACTGTCTATCCAACACCTTCATGATTCCATCATTTGAAAAATGCATACAGTGTTTCTTTTCTCCTTCACATACTGTTTGCTTACTCCACCTCACCTCACCCCTAAGTCAAAATGTAGGTCAGATAATCTTCTCTCTTTCTCTTTTGGCTTATGTTATTCTATAAATGTCTGTGAAAGTTCTCAGTCATCTAGGTGAGTTTATCTGGAAGTTGAGTCATGGCAACTGGACTCCTTTTCTTGAGAGATTGAAACGTTTCGCTGCTCATCCAAGCAGCTTCGTCACAAAGCTGTTTGGATGAGCAGTGAAACGTTTCAACCTCTCCAGATGCCATGACTCAACTTCCAGTTATTCTATAAAGGGCAATGAACCAAGATGATACCATGTCAATAGCTCAGTGACCCAACACATGGCTTCACCTATCCAGAACTACCAGGTTTCATCTCAAGCTTCTCCAGAGAATGCTGGGAAAGACTCTAGTCTTGAATACGAAGGGTGGTGTGGGTGCTGCTGCCAAGCGGGATACAACACTCAGGTGGTGATTCGCAGCTAGATGGACCAATGGCTGCATTCAACGGTGTCATCCTATTTTCCTGTAAGAGAGATTGCAATTGGATATACCTATAGGCTATGGAGACCAGTGGTTTAGGTTGGGAGTTCAATCCCCACTGAGTATTCTCTACCTGGAAAACCCTGGAAAAGGGTAACCTAAGTGGAACTGACTTGACAACGCATTGGGGATTATTATTATTATTATAGAAGTGAATGAAATGACAGTCTTGGCCACTAGGTGGTGATGTACTTTAACACAGTGGTTTGTTGAGAAGCGGAAAAGCAGAGCCCTGAAAAAAGAATGTAAATGAGAGGAAAAACAAGGTTATTTGGCAAATGTGTGCCACTGCAGCAAAGTTACATGGTGATTTCAAAACTTTAACTCTTCCAAGAAGGGCTTGTGAAATATTAGAGCTGCTTCCTAAGATCCAAACAGAATCAGTCTGATTCAGATAAATTTACATGTGGTCCAGATCAAGGAAGAATGGTCAGATTTGGTGCTGAGGTGAAGCAATGCACATTTCCAGATCTGTTAGGATTGAGGAGACAATTTAAAGTGGCTACGGTGTAAATAGCTTCAGCCTTCCACTGTCCTGGAAAGCAAACGTTAAAGGTGTCTCCTTCACAAACAACTGAAGCTAGGAAGATTCGTGGCCTCTCCAAACTCACCAGATTTCAGGTGCATCAATGCACAAGCTAGATAGATAGGTAGCCAGATCCTGGTCTGTGTCTCCCTGACAGGGACTGGACTTAATATACATAGGGTTCCCTCCAGCAATACACTTCTAAACTTAGAATAGAAGATTATAAATAATGGTACTCTGTAGGCTAGAGAATTCTGGGAACTGTAGTCTACAGGGAGGAAGAGGATCTCGAATTTTGCATGAATAAGGAAGAAAGTTTGAAGACTCTGTGATCACTACATCTCTATGTGGTTTACAAAATTTGATTCCTTTGAGTTCCTGATTACATAGAGGATTAGACTCAAAAAATGCAGAAGCCCCTGAAAGCCTTTGCTGTTTTATGTTAGGGACATTGGGAAGTAGGTGCCCGTTATGACTGGTGGGGCAGGAGACACAGCAGCCAATGGACAGCAGAACCAAGGCTGATGACCACAGCTGGAGCAAAATTGGAGAAACACATATTCACATGTAGTTGTATATTGTGAAAGCAAGTAAGCACACTTATTCACAATTAGGCCCATTTTTGCACTTCATCCAAAAAAACAAAACAAAAACAACACACCCGTAGTACAGAACAGAATTAAAAATGGATCTCACATTTGGGTTTAAAAATAGATTCTGGGCCTGGATATGCCAGAGGTCCACTGGGTTTGTATTCTCGAAGGCTTTCACGGCTGGGATCTGATAGCTGTTGTGAGTTTTTTGGGCTGTTTGGCCATGTTCTGGAAGTTTTTCTTCCTGACGTTTTGCCAGACTCTGTGGCCGGCATCTTTAGAGGTCAAGGAACTCAGAAAACTAGGAGTTCTCTCTGTGCTCTGGGGTATAGAGTGAGACTGTGTGGTTTTAAGGTTGTGGGAAAGGGGAAACTTGTCCTATGCAGGAGAATAGGTGTTAGTCATTGTATTGTGATGGAGGGATTAAGAAGTTTCACTGCAATCCATAGACATAATCACAGTTTTAATAAAAAAGAAAAAAGTCTAAAAATCAACAAAGTCTGGCTTCCAGTATGGAAAACTACAGCCTGCAAAAAGATCAAAGTTCAATGATTTCCACCCAGCTACAAGCACCAGTGATCAGTTCACACAATAGAACAGCTAACAACACCCATCAACTACAGAGGGTTGCTGCCACCCCTGATTGCAATGGAATTTCTTAATCCCTTAGCCTGAAAAACTGCTACTGACTTGACTGACAGCAACCCCAGTCGAGAAATATCCCTCCCAACTAAAAGTTCTTATAGGCATCCTATGAGACTGCAATATATCCAACAGAAGTATGCTTTCCTTAGAGAAGAGTCTGGGATGAATATATTAAATTCCAATATTGTATTAAAGGAGAACAAGGTATAATCCAACCCAACCCAACCAAATGAAATCCCAGTCTTTGTGGCATTTTAATATCTGCAGGTAATCCAGAATTGTGGAGCAAAAATTAAGGGACCAGACCCTTCTGATTCAACATAGGATGTCACCAGATGGGCATTTGTCCCATGCCCGTTTGGTTCCCTGCGGCAATGGGTGGTTTCATTTGGGTCCTTTTTCTGGAGATCACATGACACAAATGACATCTAATTGTGTTTCTCTGTGTGCATTAAAGCAATAAGGAAATTAAGGATGTGGGTGGTGAGCCCCCCTTTTCTTCTCTGCAGACACCCTTGCCCCTTCCCATGCTACCCTCGTAACTTCGTAAATGCCAAAACCAAAAGCAACAGGGACTTTCGCAGCTTAATCATTAGAACCTCCATTCCTGCAGAGGTAGAATAATCACGGCCAATCGCTGGATGTGTTCACATCTGTTTCTTTTATGCCTGCCTTTCTTGTCTTTCCGTGCTTCTGTTTTCCTTTATCTTGCTTCCCATAGCCTTTCAGTATTTTGTTGTCGCTGCTGCTGCTGTTTGTTTTCCAGCTTGACTGAGAAATGTTTTCCTACTCCACAAACTGCAGAGAAAAGTAAAGAGCAAAGTAAATTTTATGTGGGCTGGTAGGCTGTTCTATATACCCAAGAGGGTGGGGAGGAAGGTTTTACTTTGACCATCATTCAAAATTGGTGGTATTAGCTCGTTTTATAACATTTCCCCCCCTCTCCTCCCAAGAGAACTAGAGAGGGGGGGGAGATCTGAACAACATGGAAACATTACTCTTATGGGCTACAACTGCCAGATTCTCCCAGTCAATGTCCATACTGAGTGAGGAATTCTGGGACATGTGGTCCCCCAAATGTTGTCGTCCATTTTACAGAGGTGATGTCATAAGATGGCCTTAGGAGGCTCCTCTTTCATGCTCTGACTGCCCAGTCTGAGAAATTGGGGAGGGTTTCCCCCCTTCAAATGATTGTCACCTGCTTTGTGGGGTGGGGGTGAGGGTGGGAGTGGTTTGAGAAAGTGGTTTTAAGGGGATCTACCTTGAACAACCCTAGCAGCTGCCATAGAACATGCTAGCGGGGTGATTTTGTTAGTAGCAGTTAAAAGAAAAAGAGAGAGCAACTTTTTCCAAGTTCTGAGATGGCTCGATTGCTAAATGCCTCTGCAGGAGGCCCCGGATCAAACAAGCTTTCCTCTTCCCTCGCGTTATGAAGGAATGTAATATTTATCACAGGTTACTCATAGGGAAGAATAAAGGAGGATCTGAGAACATCCCCTTTGGCTATAGTTCAGTCGCTGAGCTGAAGGCACGCACCCCGGTCTATCTCAGCTTCAGCTCAGTGGGTGAACTGCCAACACCCTTGCAATACTAAAACAAAATGCCCCGTCTGCTTACCCACCAGCCGAAGGGATGGGGTGGAGCGTAGAGGCTGAAAACAACCTGCACAGAACAGAACAGCTTGCTCGTTAGCTCCACTTCAGTGCCAAAAAGAAAACAAACCTTCTGACAAACCAGCCCCCTTCCTCTGATTTATTTGTGGTACTCTATAAATCAGGTGAAATTCAGCACCAAACCAGTACACTTCATGGACACCAACCTCTCTGAGGTGAGGGCTAAAATTGGGGGAAAGTTCTTTGCACACCACTCCAGCTCGAAATAGTAAACCAGAAGAGGCGAGGTTCAATCTGTGATGAACAAAAACAACCCACCTGGCTGAATGGATGAGCACTGAAGAGAGTCTCCCACCAGGACAAGACTCCAGCTCGGACCATCTGGAAGTCACTTCATAGACTTTAAAGTGAATTAGGAAGAGCAAAGAGCGATCAAATGAAACGGGACCACTTGGACACAGGGCAAATTTTGCGTGACTGTGTTGAAATTTAATAAATGCAATGCATGCCCTGCGATGTCTCCACAAGATCTAGCAAATTGCCAAGATCATGCTATTGAGCTAGTGTGCTTCTGCTCAAAGACAGCCAACTTATTTTAACATGAGAGTTTGTTTTTAATTTGATCAATATTTCATGTTCCTGCCAACCTAGCAGTTCGAAAGCATGTAAATGCCAGTAGATAAATAGGTAATGTCGTAAAAAGTGGGAAAGGTAAAGAGTGTTCCATGCGCAGAAATGCGTCCTGCCATGTCGGCCACATGGCCACGGACTTGCAAAACACTGGCTCTTTGGCTTGGAAACGGAGATGAAAACCGCCCCTAGAGTCAGACACAACTAGCACGCATGGGCAGGGGGAGCCTTTACTTTTATATTTCACGTGTATGTGTGTGTTGTGTCATTACAGTCGTGACCGACTCTTCGTGACCCCATATCCATGGAGTTTTCTTGGCAGGAATACTGGAGTGGTTTGCCAGTTCATACTCCAGGCGCCTACAGCACCTGGTATTCCTTGGCGCTCTCCCATCCAAGTACTAACCAGGGCCTACCCTACTTAGCTTCCAAAATCAGGCAAGATCGGATGTGCTTAGGCACATCTAGGCAGCTCCACCAAGTTGAGTAGATCCATTAAAATATGCTAGACCTGACTTATATTTCATATACATCCATACTTTAAAATTGTTTTAAACTTTTTGCTTTTCATTAAAGAAAGCAAGCAGCTGGGAACATCTCTACACGTGAGGTTGGTTCTTCAGGATTTTGTAGTGTATGCTTGCTATTTTACCGTAGACATGAGATCATTAGATGATCCTCTCCAGAAGGCTGTGGTTCAGCACAAGCCGTATGTTTTTTAAGGTCAACTCCATCTCTTCTTTCTTTCCAGATCCAAAGAAGCTGCTTTGATCCTCCATCAGGTTCTGATTACTGTAACAAAATTCTTCTGGCCGGTCATAAGGCAAGGAATACAGGCCTGACCTCTACCAATGGGGTCACATTCACCTTAAAGATTCAGGATCATCATTTAGTGAATTCAGCCTTGAATCTAGATGTTCAGGTTTCACTGGTGGCCAGAAGTGTGCATATATAGTTAATGCCATGCACCAGCTGTGCCTCTTCTGGAGATCTTTGATCGGGCCATAGTGACATATGCCACAATTAAGTTCTGTTTTGACTACTATAAGGCGTGAGGCTAGCTTTGGAAAGTGTTTTGAAAATGTAGTTGGTCCAAAATGCTGCAGCTATTTACAGAGAGCAAATTGACCTTGTTGAACTTTTTGGAACCATCTGCTTTCACTTTTAAACAAACAAAGTTACCCATGATTACAGTATCCCTGAACCTGGAGAATGGTGGTTTGTCTGACTACTAGTTACTATCAGTCTCAGAAATAAAAAAGTTACTTTTTTGGGTCACAACTTCCAGAATCCCCTACCCAACATGGCTGTCTTGACCTGGGAAAATGGACCTTTCTAGGAGCTATTTAAAACTTGATCTGTTCACTTAAGCTACATTTAAATTGGGTCCGAGACTGCAGTTTACACTTTCCTGGATATAACTGCATAGGCTACTGGTGGGAAATATAATTCTTTGCAACAGGACCAGCATAACACAAGGAAAAAAAAGGTCCTAGCTCAGCCTACACCAGGCATGTCCAAGGCTAGGCCCGGGGGACCAAATGCAGTCCATTTTAAAATTTTGAGCGGCCCGTGGCCTCTTCTCCCTGCTCGCTCCGCCTGACATGCATCCCACCAGCTGGCCTCTCCCCATCCTGGATGGAGGCATCAGCTTACAGTTTTATGTTTTGCCTGCCCTCCCTGCCTCTGTCCACCATCACACAGCCACCTTCCCAGCCTGCCTGCCCCTGGCTCCGTTGCTTCAGCATCCTCCCCGCCTCCTGTCCCAAGTCCAGCGCGAGGGCCAAATGCGGCTGAATGGTCAGCCCCCACACAGCCCAAATCTGGCCCTTCTTGTAAAAAGTTTGGACACCCCTGGCCTACTCGCTGTTATGTGATTTTAAAGGGATTGTTTTAACTTCGGGAAACAAACGACAAATGAAGTGCCCACCTCCCAAATCCTCAGTTTACTCCATCTTCCCCATTTCATTCTTTTGTATGCAGAGACCTAAGAGGGACACCCTTGCACATCTCTAGATCTCTGCCCAGTGCTTGCTTCATTTCTTGCTCATGCAAATAAGGTGGAGGCCTTTTTCAACCTGTCTCTTGTTGCCAGAGAAGTCAAGCAAGGATGTACCTTGATTGCAGCAAGTGTTAAATAAAAACGGAGAGGCAGTAGAGGTGGGAAGGGGGGCTATATATAACAACAACATATGCATCAACACCCTCAAGATGTGTGTGTATGGGGGGGGGGGAAATTGTCACACACACCACCTGTGCTGTGTGCTGATGTGACTTTCCCTTATTTGAGGACCAGACGTTTTTGTAAGCCAGCTGTGGGTTTAGCGCTAAATAGGTAGCTTACTCTTGTACGTGTGCTTTGTTACTGTACTGCACATTGTTATCATCTCCCGCCTCCCTTGCCTTAATTAGGTTTATAAATACCTGTTAAGGGAGGAAGCTAAGACGCACAAACCCCAGAAATAACAGCTGATTGCCTCAAAACCTCTGCTCAAAAGTGGGTGATGTGTTGGCTAGAGTAGGAGGCAAACAATTTGATGAGGTTCTACTAGAGTTTGTTCACTAGCAGGAGTTGTTTGGTGTCCTCAAACACCACCTCAGTGAAGGACCAGGGTGGACAGGATGCTTGTTTTTAAAGGATGACTCCAAAACTGTAGGATCTTCAAACACACTTTGGAGGAAAAGCAGATTGATAGGTAGATAATTAATAGGTCGACATAGGAGTATGACAAGGCTGTATACTGTCACCTTGCCTATTTAACATATATGCAGAGTACATCATGCGAAAGGCAGGTCTGGATGAATCACAAGCCAGAATTAAGATTGCCGGAAGAAATATCATCAACCTCAGATACGCAGATGATACTACTCTGATAGCAGAAAGTGAGGAGGAATTAAAGAACCTCTTAATGAGGGTAAAAGAGGAGAGTGAAAAAAATGGGCTCAAACTCAACATCAAAAAAACTAAGACCATGGCCACCAGTCCCATCACCTCCTGGCAAATAGAAGGGGAAGAAATGGAGGCAATGACAGAGTTTATTTTCTTGGGCTCCTTGATCACTGCAGATGGCGACTGCAGCAATGAAATTAAAAGACGCCTGCTGCTTGGGAGGAAAGCAATGGCAAACCTAGACAGCAACCTAAAGAGCAGAGACATCACTTTCCTAACTAAGGTCAGGATAGTCAAAGCTATGGTTTTTCCAGTAGTGATGTGTGGAAGTGAGAGCTGAACTATAAAGAAGGCTGATTGCCGCAGAATCGATGCTTTTGAGCTGTGGTGCTGGAGGAGAGTCTTGAGAGTCCCTTGGACTGCAAGGAGATCAAACCTATCCATCCTGAAAGAAATCAACCCCGAATGTTTACTAGAAGGACAGATTTTGAAGCTGAGGCTCCAGTACTTTGGCCACCTCATGAGGAGAGAGGAGTCCTTGGAAAAGTCCCTGATGTTGGGAAAGATGGAAGGCAAAAGGAAAAGAAGACAGCAGAGAATGAGATGGTTGGATGGTGTCATCAATGCAACCAATATGGATTTGACCAAGCTCTGGGAGGCAGTGGAAGATAGGAAGGCCTGGCGAGCTCTGGTCCATGGGGTCACAAAGAGTCGGACATGACTGAACGACTGAACAACAACAACAACACTCTTCCTCTCTATCTTTCCGTCTCTCTTCAAATGCTAACAGAACCAACCTCAGAGAAAATTTAATCAAATGGTGTCTTGGAGTGTGATGCAGCTGCAAAAGAGGCAAATGCTATTACCTTATGTACTTATAGAAGTATAATCTCTAAATCCCATGAATTACTAATTCCCCTCTCTTCTGTGCTGGCTAGGCCTCACCTTGAGTACCATGTCTAATTCGGGACACTACATTTTAAGAAGGATGCTGACAAATTGGGACTAGTTCAGAGGAGTGCAACAAGGATAATCAGGGGACTGGAAACTATGGCCTATGAGGAACGACGGAAAGAATTGGACATGCTTAGCTTAGAGAAAAGAAGTGGCACATTTCAAATATTTGAAGAGCTCTCCTAAAGAGAAGGTGCTGCATCTCTTCTGGATCATCCCAGAGTAGAGGATGCACAACAATGGGCTCAAGTTAAGAGAACCAAGCTTTCGGCTGAATATCAGGAAATACTTCCTAACTGTTAGAGCGGTATGATAATGGAACCAGTTACTTCAAGCAATGGTGAGTGCTCCAATGCTGGAGGCATTCAAAAGAAATGTAGACCATCACCTGGCAGATATTCTATGATTTTGTGGTCAATCTAGCCCAGTGGTGGCAAACCTTCGGCACTCCACATGTTTTGGACCACAACTCCAAAAGTCCTTTGTCATTGGCAATCTAGGCTCAGAATTCTGGGAGCTGTGGTCCAAAACATCTGGAGTGCCAAAGGTTCGCCACCACTGATCTAGCCGATCGTTCTTTCCCTGTCTCTGAATGTAGACACAGCCCCTTCTTCCCTACTTTGTGCTTTTCTCCTCTCTGTTGTCTGTCACAGCTTAGTAGTCTGTTGAAGTCTGTTGCAAAAAGCAGTCAAGTTTGCTGGTTTGTAGTTTGATGTTTTCAATTTTAAGTAATGAAACCTTTCACTCAGTCTGCTATTAATTCGGAGTGAGCTATTAGGACTGTCAGGGCCAGCTTAAGGAGAGAAAAGGGGTGGTCTGCTCTGGGCAACATGAAGCTCTTCTGCTCTGTGAATCCTGGCACTTTGGCAGCACTGGAGGAACTTAACCTGGAATTCAGAACTCTGCAATAACTTTCTCAGCTTTGTTGCTGGCATGGAGGAACAACACCCCTGCCTTTAATCAATAAGAGAAGTAAAATTATCCACTGTCTGCATCTCCTCCCTTCCAGAGGCACTTGGTGCCCCACTTTGGGGAACGTCCTTTGTAGTTTCCTTCCTTCTCAAAAGTACAACGTCACCTGAAATGAACATAAGCAGTGCTGGCGTCTCCAGCCCTTTTAAGCAGTTGCTGGTTCCTTGTCTCATCTTTGCGTTTCATCATTCATGAACACGTCCAATCATCTGAAGCCACAAAAGCCCATATATGCAGGAAAGAACCCATGCAGCTCCTTTTATTTTAAGGGGAACGTGTAAAATATTTATGACCCTCCTGCCCTTCCTATCACTTTCTCCCTTTTTTGTTCCAAAATGCATCCGAAAGGTGATTAAACATTCACAGCGCTACAAAACAATACAGCTAACTTTGTGCAGCATGATCCTCACCACATCCACAAAGATGAAAGTCTCTTTCACAGCCGTGAGACTGCTCCCAAGCAACTGCATAGGTTTTCCGCCTGGGCAGAAGTGCTCATTGCACCAACAGACTACAAGACTGCCAGACTTTAAAAACGACAAGAACAAGATCCCCAGTGGGGAATCTGTGGCCCTACAGTTGTATTGCATGTCAATTCCCATCAGACACACCCAGAATAGTCAGTGAAAGGTGCTGGAGGGTCTTTTCTGGGCTATGGGGACTGTCAATCTATATAGCACTAACCAATCGTTTCCTCCCACTGCTGAATTCAAAGAGAGTCCTGATTCTCTGCTGGGCATTCTCTCTCTCCCCCCCCCCACCGTTAGTCTGTTGGAAGCAGTTCTCTTAGTTTGCTTTTGATCTGTCCACAACTGTAAGTAATGGGATGCTTTTATTCTTTCTCCTACAAATGTCTCAGACTGAGTTGCTGAGACTGTAAGTGCCTGTTGATGAGAAAAGAGCGGACTATCTGGATAACTTGATCCTCCTCTGCTATTCTCTGTAATTCTACTATATAGTAAAAGGGATTTTGCCCAACAGTTTAAAAGTCTGCAACAAAAGGAATCATGGGAGGTTCAAGGCCAGAACAGCTGGATAAAGATTTGCCATGTCTGGACCAAATGAAGCTTAGGAGGAGACCAGAGTGGCAGGTGGATTGATCAGAGGGCACCTCACACAAGATTTTAAAGAAATGAGGTCCTGCTCTGATCACAAGGTGCCTATGGTGAAGGCAAAGGGGCTGTAAATGTGGACACTTATGGATCCATCACTGGGCCTTGGGTTAATCTATCTCACATGGTTATGGGGAAGAAAAAGTGCATAGGAAGACAGCTGTGTAAGCTGCTTTGAGCCCCATGTACACAAGTGTGAGAAACAAATACGAAAAATTGTTCCCCTCAAGCTGTTGACATGCATACAGAAAACACAGTTGCAAAGTGCAAGGGTTTATACGTGAGGGGCATGGCTAACTATGTCTCCCAGCGTGGAAACCCCCCCCCCCCAGGTGAATCGAGTGATGAAGGGTGCTGTCATTTTGGCCGTGAGCAAATTGACATTTGTCCAGCTGTTGACTCTACAGTTCTCACTGTTAATTTCAGTGGGGTTTTTTTTAACCAACTTAGGCGTCTTTCACACGACCCCTAAGATCCACTGGCCCCTTAAATTCGGACCAGAGATCTTGGGGGTTCGTTGCTGTTCCTGCGTCCCCACCCCTCCGCACTTCCTTGCTCCTGTCTGCGTGAGGGGAAGGAGAAAAAAAAGGAAGAAAAGAATGTGGCTCACCTCCGTTCAGCCGTCTTGCTCTTGCCCCGGCAGCATTCCATTCTCTTAAGTAGCTCTTAAAGGGGCGGGAGGCAAAAAACAAACAAACAGAAGTGAGGAGAGCTGGGCACTCACCAGATTACATTCGGATCTGGGGATTTTCACCCTCCAAGAGCAGGTACGTGAAAAGTGCGCTGGGACGCGCTTAGGTGGGCGTGGTCGCACTTAATTTCCTGCAAACTCTGGAGCTGGTGGGGAAACAATTGTAAGCTCCGGAGCTGGCAGCCATTTGCGGCGGAGTTTAGGGGTCGTGTACAAATACAATGTAAACCTAATTGTGAGGTGTGTGTGTGTATGTGATGTTTCAACAAGTCAAAGCTCAAGTTATAGCAAACTTAACAGAGCTTTCAAGGCAAACAAACGATTTAAAGAGTGATGATTCAGCATTGCCTTGGTCAGACTCATGCCTCCACGGTCAATATCTCTAGAAAACAGCTTTTTATAAAAAAAATCCAATTGTTACTACTTTAGCGCTATGTCACTTAAGTAGGTGTGTCTTGTCAGTTTAGTGCTGTATCGCTTCACAAGTGGAACAAAATAAAAAGGTAGGAATGACCGTGGGGATTAAAGCAGAGGTGGATATGACACGCTAAAGACAGCAATATAGTTAAATTCTCTCTCTGCCATGTGGACACTTGCTACGCACCTTCCCAAGGTTAATCAAACATTCCCGTTTGAGTGACCACAGTGTTCTCAACTGCTACAAAGTGCCAAGGTGTGTTATGAAAATATAGTATCACCCTGAACAACCACTCATCTAGTCAGTCTTTCAGATAATATGAATTATTTGGACTCTGTTCCATCCAATGTGAGGACAGGAGTCCTTTGCCAACAGATAATAGGACTACCTGCCTCACATAGCAGTTTCCAGTGTTAGGAAAGACAGCAATTTTTAAAGCTTCATTATTATTTGAATTTTTACCTTCAAAATTAGGGAGGTCTTTTCTCACAGGACAAATTAACTGGGCGGGACTCTGTGCCCCTCAAATTGGGTGAGGTGTAGAAGGGACATGATTTAGGGTTCCACCTTCAGCAAAGAAATGGCTTTGGCCACAGATAGGTAACAGGAATTACCCAAGGACTACAACGGGTGAAATGGGTAAAAATAGAGAATGATTACTTCACATGGGCCTTCTGACCTAATAGTTACTGTCAAACAAATAATGCAACACTGTTCTCTTGAAATGATTTCAGAAATATTTTGCCTCCAATCCATTTGCAATTAAAATTGAAATCAGTTCAGCTACCAGTTATTTATGGAAGCAGAAGAATATAAAATTAAATACTTTTTTTGCTGTGTCAACAAGCTTGGAATCCAAAGGGCTCCTCAATTTCATTTAATTGCAGTACTAAAAAAAAACAAAAACAAAAACCCAAAGCGAACAATCCACCAACAATCCACCGCCCGCCACCCTTCCAAATTATAATGCTCCAGGTGGCTAGAATAACAAAAATGATTCCTATTCATTTGGGTGCTGTTATAACACAGAAAAATAAGGTGTTCTCTCTTTTCCCCAAGATATTTCTTTTTAATCCCATAAAGGCATCTGTCTTTGATTTCAAGTGGAATACCTGCTGTGCAGGTTGAAATGAAAATCCAATTTGTATGTAACAAAACCAAATAGGTTGAAATGAACTCTGCATTCCATAGATGTTTTTGTTTAATCATTGCCTTCCCTCGTCCTGATAATGAATGCATAATCAAGTTATACTTCAAAAGGGAGAAATAAGGAAAGCAGCAGCAGCAGAAGAAAAAGGTGCAATGAAGTCGGTTGATTGTTATCGTAGGCAGTGTCTGCCACCAATAATCATCTTCGTGGTCTTGTTTTGGCAGGAATGAAGAAACAGGAAGAATAGCAAATGCACCTTTCTGTACGTTCTTTAGACCTATCTATAAGACTAGTTTTTTTGTGACAACAAGAGAGCATAATGTTGGGGAAAGTGGGAGGAGGTGCCCAGCAGGAGGCCATATTGTTGATGGTGCTAGGATTGTGTCTCAAGATATGTTCAGCAGGTCTCCAACAGCCCAAGCAAGGCCGATGGCAGCTCCACAATTCACTCGCTTTTTGTTTGGTGATGGTCCATGTGTGTATCATGTGCTGTCAAGTCAGAAACACCACAGCGCTACCCTAACAGGTTTTTTAAAGTAACTGGAGTGTGTAAGGAGTGGTTTTTCCAGCGAGTTTCTGTTTGGCTATTAATATTCCGCAAATTAACAACGGACGTCTATTGCAAGTTTCGCATGAATCTGGCAGATTTGAAGACCTGCGTCTCTAGAGAGACGAGATTTGGTCAGTTTTTAATTGTGAAGCACCTCATGCCATGGGGTCCTGAGACTCCCAAGATGGGGCTTGGTAAATGGGTCAAAAGGCAGGCCTTAGTAATGTCAAGTGGCAGGCTCTAGTGACGACATGCAGTGGGCCTCAGTGACCACAGATCCATGAAATCCAGCAAATAGTTCCATCTCTTTAGTAGCCTATATAAGTATCACCTGCATTTGTACTGTATAAGGACCACACCACTCTCTTTTATTTCAATGGCACGTTGTGACGTTTTCATATAATACAAAAAGTCCAATGGACATTATGCAGCAGCAAAGGAGGAGAGAGTATGGCAAAAATCAATGCATGCAAAATACGAGTATCCCGTTTGTGTGTGTGTGTGTGTGTGTGTGTGTGTGTGTGTGTGGAGAGAGAGAGAGAGAGAGAGAGAGAGAGAGAGGAGTACTTGATTATTTCTTCCTTCCTTCCTTCCTTCCTTCCTTCCTTTCTTTCTTTCTTGCTCTTCAGGCAAGCTTGCCCTGAATGACAGACTACCTATTACTGTATGTGACTTTTATATGGATCTACTATCCATACTTGTTGACTTGGTACAAAAGACTTGGGCTTAGATTTGGGATGAAACCACGGACTTGCCAACATCCCTGGTGGTACCTTTATTGTCTCCTTGGATATACAGTACCAATCTCTTTTAACCCAGGCTTGGGTGATAAATGAGCCAAGCTCGAGAAGTCAAAATTGGTATTTAGAGCTGTGAGATTATGATAATGATGCTGTTGACTCCAAGTCAGATGCTGGGATCAACTGAGCAGATAAACACATCATGCAAGTACCTCAAACTGGTTTTTCGTTTATAATAACCTCCTTTAATAATGGATTTTTAAAAAAATAATAATCACTGAATAACCATGATGATGCAGTCCAACCCTTGGCAGAGAAATGAAGGAGAAGGAAAGGGGAGAACTGGGGTGTTGTTTTTTTAAAAGCAAACCCTTAACACCAATGAAATTTGGCAATAATTTCCTCCCTGCAAAAACAATGCACTATAATGATATTTATTTTCATTTATTCATTATAGAGGATTTTTACCCCACCTTTCTCCTTGGAAAAGGACCCAAGGCAGCTTACAGTAATTAGGGACTATATACAGTGCAGTACAATTAAGACATATTCAGGTATTGAGAACAAGGAATTGAGGGACATCTTACAGGATTAAAAGACGTTATGAGTGATGGAGACTGACGTTGAATACATAGTGTCAATGCAACCACCAAATCTATAGACACAAAATATATGTGATCATATAAGGTAGATCCATATAAAAGTCACATAATAGGTAGGCCATCATTCAGGGCAAGCTTGTTTGAAGAGAAAGAAAGAAAGAAAGAAAGAAAGAAAGAAAGAAAGAAAGAAAGA
>JAHTLZ010003526.1:8112006-8124434 GCA_023846285.1 Phrynocephalus versicolor | reverse complement strand
TCATCATCATCATCATCATCATCATCATCATCATCATCATCATCATCGAAGTGCAGAGGTGGAAGGAGGGCTCTATAGTCCAGCCCAGAGATGCAAAATTTTCCAAATGTTTAGGAAAAAAATGGGAAGGAAACCCTGACCCCCCCCTCAGTTTTTTTTCCATTTTTTTCCACATGGCTTCAAAATTTCTGGAAATTTTATATCTCTAGTCCAGCCCCTGCCAAGGAACCACAGTGGGGAATCCAGCTCTTAACCTCTGGCTCCACAACCAGAGACCTAAACCACTTTTAAGAGAAAGCCATGAAAATTACTTCTCAAAATGACCTTAAAAAGTAATTTTTGGGAGTAACTAGAAAGCCTTCTACGTACTCTTGTTATGTTACTTTTGAAATGTAACATCATCACATCCATGTTATGCCCAAGGTAACAAAAGGTAATGTTTTACGTCTACATTCTTAGACTGCTGCTCTGCCGGTGGTCAACAAGAAGCATGGGATTTGATGCTCCATGATAAGCTTGTTGGACAAAGCCTTTGCATTATTGTGTTTGCCTACTTCTTTACTGTTCTCTGCCACTTTTCATCCTCTGTTTCCTTGGAGTGGCCTAGCACCCTCAAAATCCTGAGCTGGGTCTGGAGACTTCTAGAGCACAAGATAGGATTGTGGTGTTAGAGACTCTATTAAATACAAAAAGTCATCTTGAGCATGAACTCACACATTTGCATGCACCATGAAGTTATAACTAGTCTTCTTCCCCAGTTAAAAGGCTCTATGTGGATCTTACACACAGCCAAAAGAATGAGACATTTGGAACAGTGTTGGATCCAGGTCTAAGCCCCGAGACTCTTGCAGAGGTTTTAAAATATAAACAAAGATGTGGAAAAGATAAACAATAATCCATCACAGTTTATTCAGTTTATAAATACAGAAAGGTATGCATCATTAAAACCTGACAAACAATACTCTGAAGACTGCCTGCTCCATGCGTGTAGCCAGGTATTTTCAGAGCAATGTTTCACAGGTGAGTCTCCATGGGGGACAAAGGAGAGGGACAATCCAGCATGCTGCCATAAAATTTAAGTGATTTCTCAGGATGCAAAAGCTGCTTTTCAAGAAGACTCTGTCTGCATGCACCCTCAATGTCTGCCTGCAGATTATTGTATCTGCAAAACAAAACAAATGAGATTATGGCTTTATACACACTAATATTATGGAGTATGAACCGTGTTTAAGGTCATCAGAATCACAATAAAAATATAGAGAGGGGAAGGATATGTTACATGAACAACTGTGAAGGCCTATCAAAATTTGGTGTCCTCAAGTCCAGGTTTCTCATGTTGTGATCCAAGCCTAGATGAGCCATTTAGTCATTGGTGGTTGATGGGAGTGGGATAGGGGCATCTCATCCTAAATATTTAGGAAAGTAACCCCCCCTCCCCTGGCCTAGTCATGACCTCCCAGCTGTCCTCAGTTCACATGGAGAACCTGACCCTTCTTCTCCAGCGATAAGGATTCCTCAGAGCTGTGAGCTTGAGCAATCAGAGTTGCGTATTAACCCGTGTTTATCTCCTGGTGGGCAATCACAAAATAAAGACATACAATGGGTAAGGTGCAGAGGTGTGAAAAGCTTGTGCTAGGACCAACAGACAGCTTTTTAAAGTCATTCTGCTTCCAGACGTGAGCTGAGTAGTGGAGATGTCTGAGTAGAAAAAGAAGCTGCCAGCAAATAGATGGCAATGCCAACATGCACTAGTCCAATCAGCTTCCAGAGAGAATGTCCCCATCTTTCCACGTTAAGAGTTCCTACCGAGACCATCCCTTTGCTTGGGAACGTGGTGCTACTGCCTGAGGACCATGGCACCTCCAATTCCCATGCCACTGGACCCAGCAGTTCTGGATGTCATGCCCTTTTAACGCAAGTTGTGTTCGTCCAATGGAGGTAGAACTACGTGCCGAATATCCAAAAAATTACCTGTGGGAAATGCTCCAGAAGCCCAGCGTATTGATCGTCATTAACGAGGCCAAGAAAAAGTAAAATCTCTCCAATTTCCCCTCATTTAGAATGTTTGGAAACCAGTCACCTATTTGTTGAAAAAGACACACATGTATTATGAGAAATCCTGAGAAAACAATAAACCAGGGCATAGCTTTCTTGCGTGGATGTTGATAGGGCTGGGGACGACAACGAGGAGACACTTTCCCCTCAAATTCTAAGTTAATTTATTGTTTGAATGTGCACAAAACAGACACAGAGTGTTCTAGCGGAGGGCAATGTGGATGCAAATTATAATAATATAACATTATGGAACTTTACACATATATCCCAGGAAAATTCCTTTCGCTCCTTTTGGTAGTTAACCATTCTCATGTGTTTTATGACCAGAAACATACATCCTGGGCTTCTAAACACTCGGTACAACTACAACAAAATACTGCCCATAACACCCGATCATTTGAGGGTGCTGATGCTCAAGGAGGCCTGTAAATCTTTGAGGAGAAATTGAGCTTTCTCAGTGGCGCCCCCTCGGCTCTGGAACCAACTTCCTCCTGAGATCTGTCTGGCATCTTCCCTCCCTGTCCTTAAGAAACATCTAAAGACATAGCTATTTAAAAAAGGCTTTCCCTGGATTTTAATCTGTTCTACTAATGATTGCTATTCTGTATTTTATTTTGTTTTTATCTGTAGCCCATCTT
Source organism: Phrynocephalus versicolor (assembly GCA_023846285.1). Lineage (NCBI taxonomy): Eukaryota > Metazoa > Chordata > Lepidosauria > Squamata > Agamidae > Phrynocephalus > Phrynocephalus versicolor. Next base: position 8,121,741 of record JAHTLZ010003526.1, on the reverse strand, counting down.
GCTCCTGTTCAGTGTTTTGGATATATATTGTTTACTAGTTATTACGTTTGTACTTATTTGTTCTTATCTATTATATTGTATTGTACTGTACGTATTGTTTATGGATTTGATTTCTGTTCAGTTTTGTAAACCGCCCAGAGTAGCCGGGTAGCCAGATGGAGTGGTATATAAATTTAATAAATAAATAAATAAATACAGTGGACCCTCGTATAACAAACAGTTTGTATAACATAAAATCTGTACAACATAAAAAATTCTGGAGATAGGGGAAATTTGTTTAACAGAATAGTCTTTGGTGCAAATCCGTACAACATAAAAATGGTCGCGATTAGGGATTACTCTGTTTTCAATGCATTCCTATGGGAAAATTGTATAAAGGAAAACTTGCTGAACATAATTTTATTTGGAGCAAATTAATTCCTTTATACAAGGTGCCACTGTAAATAAATAAATAAATTACAGTGACCATCAAGCAACAGAATGAACCAAGAGTGTGGCGGAGGAAATAAGAAAAACAGAACTAATAATTTTAAAAGTGCAGAGCTGGGAGAGACCCCATGAACTAATGGGTCTAGCCCCTATCAGGGAGGCACGGGGTGGGGTGGGGATGCCTTACAACCAATGCATGCATTAACATCTGTAGTGCTATATGCTGCAGATGTATATGGACCTACCCAAGTTCACAATAAGATACATGGAGGCACTGTGTATCCTTTTTTGCTGCACACATTTTGAAGCTTAATTGGGTGGCAGGAGACAAGGGATGCTCAAGGGATTCTGCTGCTGTCAGCAAAACCACAATACTGTCTCAGAAGCCTATCAGTGAGGTAAGGACACGAAGGAAAGAAGAGCAGGTTCAAGCAGCTGATCTCTTGACTGCACATCACCCGTTGAAAAAGTGTCTATATAAGGTGGAATAGGGCTCCCGCTTCAGATAGGAAGTCAGGCACTGTATCTTTTGAAAGGAGAAACATTTTGTATCCTTTGATTTCCCCAGAAATTCCTTCTAGGCACCAACATCTGGACTTGTGAGTCTCCAGATGTTGGCTATTCCTCCCATCATCCCACAGACGGCCTGAAGCTGATGAGGACCAAAGTTCAGTCCCAGGTCTCCAACTTTGATGTAGAAACTATGCAGATGGGAAAAAAGGGTGCTGTTATGCCAATCCAACTTAAAGAATCCTTCCCACAATTTTTTCATGGCAAGTTTTCTAGTATAAATTACTGAGAAATGCTTCAACGGGCTCTCCTTCTGCTGGCACTTCGGGGCCATGAAGGTTGCCAACGGCTGTGCAACTGCCTTATCTCCTTGGAAGCACGCTGGGGGTAGGGGTGGGGGTGGGAACTGAATACCTGACCTCTGGCTCTGCACCTAAATGTTCCAACTCACTGAGTTATCCATCCAGGTCTGTGTAGTTAAACATGCCCCTAGATCAGATATGTGAAAATATGCACTTCACAGGAAATACCAGTATAGTGTATACAGTAGGACCCAGTATCCACTGGGGATCAGTGCCACGCCTTCCCGTAGATAACGAAAACCATGGATAAGAGAGAATGCCAACCCCTGCCAAACTTCCTCCCATTTCATTTATTATGAAATGATTTTTTTAAAAAACTGTTTTGTATTTCATCTTGTTTCATTTTTCGTTTTTAAAAATGGTTTTCTTTTTACACTGTTAGGGCTGGGCCAGCTGGTCGGCAGTTATTTTCCTCCTGCTGACCAGCTGGCATGCGGAGAGGCCTGTCGGTGTTTTTCTTCCTCCTGCCAACCAGCTGGCATGTGGGGTTTTCCCCCCATTAGGAAACAAAATGAAAAACAAAAAAAAAATGAAATAAAACAATTTCATTTCATGCCCATCTCTAATGGCTATGTCAAATAAAACTTGACTTGGATCATGGTGAGCCTGGAATACTATAGCACTAGATTACTATTATTTGTTTAAAACAATTTTTCTTGTCTTTCTCCTTAAAAAGGTGGCTTACAATAATTAAAAGACAATTGTTAATAACAATGAGTATTAGAATATTAGTCTAAAATTGAGGGTCATTTTATACACCGAAGTAAGCTGAGGAGAGAACTGTGTGGTTGAGAAACTGCCCATGCCTTGTCTCTTCAAACAGGCGTCTTATACAAGGGGGAATTATTATACCCAAAGAAAATATATATGTATATACAGTGGTGCCCTGATTCACAAAATTTATCCATTCCCCGAGACGCTTCGTAACCCGGAAATTTCATAAACCATAACCACACGGGGTTGCGATGTGTCCTAGCAAATGAATTCCTTTGGAAATAATCATAAACTGGGGTTTCCCGATCTTTTCTGGAAAAGAAATTGTAAATTGATGCATTATTTTCAATGGACTTCTTTTCAAAACCTGAAAATTACGTAACCTGGGGCATTCGTAACCCAGAGTACCGCTGTATTCGAATGCTGGTCTCTGAGACTGACAGTTTCGAGGTCTTGTAGAAAGCTAGAAAACAGGTTGGCCATTGACAACATGCCTAGGTTGGAAGCATCTGTATGTACACGTTTGATGCTATAAGCAACAGATGTTGCAGACACACAGCCATCCCTTGAACAACACCATACAGGTGTTCGCAGGAATGACAGAAGGCTGGTCAGGTACCAGATTTTGCACTTTACATATTCGTTTAGTTTTAATGTTCACTCAGATTGATTATACAGCATTTGCGCTCTTTTCTATTATTGCCACTGTTGTAAACTGCCCAGTTCACCATTGCTCAGATGGGTAGTACAGAAACTGAATGAATGAATGGACACCAGAAACAGTCCGTCACTATGGCACTGCCAGCTAAGCTGCAGCCGGAACCACCTGGTGTATCCAGAGCAGCCAACTTTGCCCACTTCCTTGGTTCTGCTTGTCCAGCCCCGTTTGATTTGCCTTGTACTCTGAAAGCTGGGTTTAACCCACATTATTTAAGGCTATCCGCTGACAGAGCACTTGGGTACGATAAACCCCCACTTGAATAGCTTGTAAACTTTGAGCGGCATCATTCGCCGTCAAGCTGCCTTTCATTTTAAACGTCCCAGGGGGTGCCTAGGGCTCAAGGAAAGAGCCAGCTGTATCTGACAGATGTGGAAGGATTACAGACAACATTCCATGCGACAGCTCCTCCCATCAAGAGTCAACTGGCGCCATTTAGGAATGGAAACTTTCCTTTCTGACAGTACCTTCTCTCTCTCTCTCTCTCTCTCACACACACACACACACACACACACACACACACACACACAAATCTCTGAGAAAGCTGACAGGGAAGGAACTGGCATGTGAAATGTTAAAGAATGGTGCTGAGATCTTATTGCCTGTGAGGCAGAAGGGGCAAAGCCCAGTAGTAGTTAGGCCAACGAGCCTAACAAATGCAGGAGAGATGATATCTTTACGAGACCACTAATATATATATATCAAACAACATACAGGCTTTCATGTTTCCAGTCTACTCCCTCAGGCCGTGCATTGATATTTGAGAGAGGCTATTATAAATGAGAGTCCAAAATTCATGGCAGACTTCTGCAAGGTATATTTTATAAGATGAGATCAATCCCTGACTTAATTCCGCCCCCCTCCCCCGTAGATTTCAACTGTGTTCTGTTTTAATGGATGAAGTCCCATTTGGAGTGTCAGCCAAGAAGGAAAACTGAAGTTCTGTTTTGATTGACTTGTTTGTTTTTGCATACAAAGTGCACTGCAAGAGAATAAGTCTAAGCTGCACAGGATCGGATACGCGGGAAAGTTTTGCAAATGTTACCCGAGTCCACCTTGGCAATACTATAACAATTTTCAACATTTTGTTCTTTGTGATGGCCCAGCCAGAGAAAATAAAATGCTGGGAAACCTAAATGTGAGATGGAAAGGTGATGACCTTCCTAGGGGCTTCACTCCAGCAATTAATATTTATAAGCCCATAATATTCATAAGCCCATAATATTCTCCATGGGCCATCTTGTTAAATGGTTGTCAAAGGTAATCTCTAATGCCATTCGATCACCAGTTCTCTGTGCTTTTTCTGAGATCGAAATATTTCACAATTCATCCAAGTAGCTTCGTCAGTTTAAAGAAAATTGGTGCAAGGCCACCCTGGTCTGAATAGGCTCCTTAGCTGGGCAGTGGCCTGAATTGGCTTGTGAAATGTACGGTGGCCTGGGGTGTGTGAAAGTCCCACCTATTCAACCCTTCCCAACACCCATTAATTATGGGTCGTTAGCTGTGGCTTTCCTGATTGGAGGTGTGAAGTGCTTTTGATTTATCTGGGGATCAGACAAATCAGAAGCACCTAGGTGACTAAGAATCTTCACAGACACATTCAAAGTGGATGTTATCAACTGTGACACAGCCTGTGATTAAATAGCCAAGAGGCCATGGAATAAACCAGGCATGTCCAAACTTCGGCTCTCCTGATGTTTTGGACCACAACTCCCAGAATTCCAAGCCTGTATTTCCAATGGCAAAGGACTGTGGGAGTTGTGGCCCCAAACATCTGGAGGGCCAAAGTTTGGACATGCCTGGAATAAACGGTGCTGGTGCCTTACAGATATCAAAAAGCAAAGTGCCCTTAAAGCATTCCCTGGGTGGTTGACAAATGAATTACATAGGCTACACATTGCCACCACCCCTGCAAGCTGGGTACATTTACTGACACTGGTGTGAACCTCAAACAGGTGACCTGGAACAAAACTCACGCAATGAGCACAGTTTTAACTACAGCATTGCATTACAACCGCTGACCCATAAGCAAGCTTAGCCACTAATAATAATAATTTATTGTCATTGTGTGTGTATATACACAGTATACACATACAACGAAATTCAGATACCCAGAGACTGGATTCCACACACACACACACACACACACACACACACACAAATCCCCAGACACCCTCACACACAATAAAAAAAACCTTCAACACACACACATAAAAATCCCCGAACACTCCCCCACCCACCAACCCCCCCCCCCTAAAAACACAAGCATCTACACAATAGGCTAGGTAATCCTGTCCAAGTGCTCACTGCTGGTGGTCCTTGAGTTCATTATTAAGTGCAATTATAGCTCTGGGATAAAAACTGTTCAGAAGACGTGTGGTCCGAGTTTTAATTGTTCTGTATCTTCTGCCAGAAGGCAACAGTTCGAAGAAATTGTGAGCAGAGTTTCTCAGAATGTTGTGTGACTTCCTCAAACAGCGAGATGTGAAGATGTCATCCAGGGTTGGTAGTTGGAGCCCGGTAACATTCTGCGCAATTTTAATTATTCTCTGTAGAGCTTTTTTGTCTGCTGCAGAGCTGCTCCCATACCATGATAGCATGCCATAAGTTAGGACACTCTCAATGGTGCTGTGATAGTAAGACTGAAGTAGATGCTGAGATAAATTCATCTTCCTGAGCATTCTCAGGAAATACAGTCCTTCTGTGCCTTTCTCACAACCGTATTGCTGTTTGCAGTCCATGAGAGGTCCTCTGAGATGTAAGTGCCCAGATATTTAAAGCTACCAACCCTCTCCACCTCCTCACCATTTATGTACAATGTACAATGGTAAATGTACATCTTTCTTCCTCCTTAAATCAATTATAAGTTCTTTAGTTTTTTTGGTGTTAAGTATAAGATTATACCTCAATGCTCACTGGAACTGAAGCCAAAGGCTTGTGGGTCTAACTAATACTGGGCTTTATCCCTTTATCCCCTTATCCCCTTATCCAAAGGAGCCCTGTGGCGCAATGGTTAAATGCCTGTACTGCAGCTAAAACTGTGCTCATGACCTGGGGTTCAATCCCAGGTAGCCAGCTCAAGGTTCACACAGCCTTCCATCCTTCCGAGGTCGGTAAAATGAGTACCCAGCTTGCTGGGGGAGGGCAATGTGTAGCCTGCATACTGTAATTAAAAAACTGTAAATCATCCAGAGACTACTCGAAGTGGTATGGGGCGGTATATAAGCAGAACACTTTGCTTTTTTGCACTTTGCTTTGCCTCACAGCAATGAAATTGCAGCACTGTTTCGTTAACATTCCACATACCAGTGCACTAAGTCATATCATCTTATGCTAATCCAGTGGGCTCCCATACTATTGAGTGTATATTTTTGCTAATGGGGCTTAAATGTTGGCTGGAGAAGAGGAGAATGTTGCACCATCTCCCACCTTCCCACCAGATCGGAGGAATCACGCCCTCTTTCCTATAAGAGACCAGCTACTTCTGTGGTACCCTTACCACATAGCAGGCAAAAGTTAACGCAAACTTCATGCTGAATGAAAAGACCACAGCAGAAATGCAGCCAAGCTGAAATGGTTCTGAGGCCGGTCTGCTCTGCCTTTAGCCACCAATTCAGACCCTCCTTGACATATTTGCATTGCAACTGAGAGAGAGAGAGAGAGAGAGAGAGATTTCCATAACAAGTGTCATAGGGGGGATAGGTTTTGTCATGTATCTCATTAAAATGTCAAGGGAGGTATAAGGAGCCTTAAGAAATCAGTTTCCTTGGCATGTACTGAAAATATCATTGTCACCCGTCATCTGTTTGCACTCATCAAAATTTCCAAGAAGTCTTATTTTATCATATTCACACCATCCTTCCTAAATACGTTGGGAGTTTTTGGGTTGTTTTTCTTTAAAGTAATGCCAGTTAAGGCTTTGGGTGTCTTTCTTATTGACTTTGCCAGCAAAACACAATTCCAGAAAGACAAGATGGTACCAGATGCAAATAAATCCTAAGTAGTCTAGTGGAGACATTTGCAAACTCTTAGGGTGGATCTGGGGACTCTCTGAGGGACTGCTCTGTAACAGCTGAAAACCTCTTGCACAAGTGGTGCCTGTGGAAAAGTGATGATAGCACAATTGTGGGACATTTTTGGTATTTCAAGACTTACCTCCAATTCCCATGGCTGCCTCATTTACAAGTACTGTAATTTGTTTCATTGTGTAGTAGCCACCGGAACTGTGAGGCCAAGGGAGGATGTAATTACGGAAAATATTCCCATGGTAGTTATGTCATGCACTGGCAATGGTTTCCAGTCATTAAAGACTTTCCTTTCCTGTCCAGTGGCTCTCACAGTTTTCACACAATGAAGCAGATTACACACAAGTTGGATAAACTACAGGAGAGAGGAAGGAAGTCTTTAACAAACGTCCTTTTGGCTGTAATGTTATGTCCCTTTGCCATAACGCTACGAGCCCTCTACAGTTGTAACTTACATAAGGGGTTTTAGTTTGCTAAAATACACTGAATACACTGGCCAAAATCTTGCTGCTTGGTGTCATACGTTACAACTACAGTAGGCCCTTTGAAACAGTGAGAATCTGGTGCTTCAGCTCCTCTGGAACTCAGTTACATTTGGGGCTATTTGGAGATAATAAACTGATGCACCATTTTGACGTGTGCCCTATTGATGTTTTACCAATCCCATTTTTGCTCATTTTGTTTACCAAGTATTTGTTTACTTTCAGACAGCAGATAAACGAACCAGTGGATCCATAGCCCATAGGTAGGGTATTCCATTCTATACACATTTTGGCCTTTCTTGTTTATTGTCCAAGGACAAAACAAATTAGGATGAAGAGCTACTAAGCCTAAGGAAGCATACCCTCTTTTTGACCTCTGTTGCTTCCACTGGAACCACTGATTGATCCCCTCTTATGACCCCCAAATTTTATCTTCCTTATAACTCCTGAGATAGGCTAAGAAAGTGACCAGCTCTATATGATTTGCCTCACAGCTAGAGCACATTGGAACTCAATTCCACACTTCACCTGATAGGGTGTGGTGGCTCAGTGGGCTAGAGCACTGTAAACTGCCAGCTACAAAGTTGGTAGCTCAGGGGTTCGAATCCCAGGTGCCATGTAGCGGAGTGAGCTCCCGCTGTTAACCCCAGCTCCTGCCAACCAAGCAGTTCGAAAGTATGTAAATGCAAGTAGATAAATAGGTACTGCCATAAAAAGTGGGAAGGTAAAACAGTGTTTCCTTGCAGCCATGCCGGCCACATGGCCATGGACTTGCACAACAATGACTATTTGGCCTGAATATGGAGATGAGCACCACCCCTAGAGTCGGACACAACTAGCACGCATGTGTGTGGGGAACCTTTACCTTTTACCACACCTCATCTGGCACCGGAACCGTTATACCAACCGTCGTGTTTGAAACAGCCAATTCCTCCCACCCTCCTGATTAAGAACCTCACATCTAACTGTACTGAAGAGAAAGAATGTATGCATATTTTCAGTGCAATAAAGTGGTACCACATTGCCTCACATTTAAAATCTGCAGTTCCGACACAAACTTCTAAGCTCACAAATTAATAATTATGCACCCACAACCCACTGGAAAAATGCATTACGGTTCCTTGGCACCTTGGGGAGATTTTTGACCTTAACATTTAGCAAAGAGGAGAGCAGTAAAAATGATAAATTAATTTAGTGGAGGGAAAAGGAAAGGAGAGTCACGAACAGTCAGAAGCTAAGAAGGTATCTTCAAAATATATCAGGGGAGAAAAGAAGGTGAAAACTGACTGAGAAGAAACAGTATAAATTCTCAGATATCAAGAGAGCCTGCCATAAAGCAGGTTAAAAATAGCATATCACCACAATTGCTGGTCATTTCTGACCCAAGTAAAGATAGATACCATTTTTTAATCCCACTGCCTGTTTTCCAGGAATTTGGCCTAAGCACCTTGGAGCTTCTAGCTCCCGTAGTTTTTGAGAGACCAAGGGCAAATTAACATATAGTATAGAAATTAACATATAGTATAGTATACATATAGTATACTATGGGGCATGACGGCTCAGTGGGCTAGATTGCTGAAACTGTCGGCTGCAAAGTCAGCAGCTCCGCGGTTCAAATCCTGAGTGCCACGCAGTGGAGTGAGCTCCCACTGTTAACCCCAGCTCCTGCCAACCTAGCAGTTCGAAAACATGTACAGTGGACCCTTGTATAACAAACGGTTTGTATAACATAACATTTGGACAACATAAAAAAATCCAGAGATAGGGGAAATTTGCTTAACAGAATCGTCTATGGGGCAAATCCATACAACATAAAAATGGTCACAATTAGGGATCACTCTGTTTTCTATGCATTCCTATGGGAAATTTGTATACAGGAAAATTTGCTTAACATAATTTCATTTGGAATGAATTAATTCATTCATACAAGGTACCACTGTAAATGCAAGTAGATAAATAAGTACTGCTGTAAAACATGGAAAAGTAAACAGTGTTCCATGTGCAGAAATGCATTCAGCCATGCCAGCCACATGGCCAAGGGCATACACAACACTGGCTCTTTGGCTTGGGAACGGGTATGAGTCGAGAGCCCCTAGAGTCGGACATGACCAGCATGCATGTATGGGGGAACTTTTCCCTTTCCCTGTACCTTTTTATACTGTGTACATTTCTGGTGGAAAGGATTCAGTACATCTAAAAAAAATGCAGTAAATGGGCAGTCGCAGGTGTGTTTGGTGGCAACACAGGAGAGGGAATTCTCTGTTGCTACTCCTTGACTTTGGAACTCCCTCCCACAAGAAGCCAGGCTGGCTCCATCTTTGAGGTCCTTCTGCAAACAGGCAAAGACCTTTCTCTTGAGGCAAGCTTTTCCCGAGTGAATGGCTGCCGAATTAGTTTTTTAAAATGGATTGTTGCACCTTACTGCATTGAATGTGTTTTAGCTTTCCTTAGATAGATAGATAGATAGATAGATAGATAGATAGATAGATAGATAG
>JAHTLZ010003526.1:8082837-8109903 GCA_023846285.1 Phrynocephalus versicolor | reverse complement strand
AAAGAAAGAAAGAAAGAAAGAAAGAAAGAAAGAAAGAAAGAAAGAAAGAAAGAAAGAAAGAAAGAAAGAAAGAAAGACATTTCTTGAGTTTGTAAGACTTGAACAGGCTTGTTCGGGACAAGTACCTTCAGAAGTCACACTTTCACAGGGTCTTCACAAGTTAGAAGATTTTTTGCTGGCGCACAACACAACAACAGCATACAGTTTCCCTGATAAGTAAGGACTTGGTACAAAAGTCTTGGGCTCAGTCTTGGGACTCAGACACAAAGACTTAACCGTTCTCTCCAAAAGTGGATTTAAATCCATTTTTAAAGCATGGGGAAAGTTCATTTTTTGAACTTAAATCTCCTAGAATTTCATGGCCAGCATGGCAGCCGCCCACAATGACTTGGGAACTCCTCCAAGTGTGGTTTGAAATATTTAGGGAAGTTATGATGTCTGACAGATAGAGATAGCTAGGCTCTGATCTGAACTGCAAATCATTTTTATGCAAGAATTTCCTAACTCTGCCTTTTTGTCTCATTTCCCATTATCTGCTTAACCTGTCACAGCAAAGCAGTTGAAATGAAATGAATCACACTTCGACAGTACAGAAAAACTGCAGAATCCAGTATAACTCGGAACTCTTATGGTAAAATAAAAATGCTCCTTCGTACTGAGTACATACTGTGGACTGATTTTACACACACACACACACACACACACACACACACACGTCTAATTGTACTAGAGTACTGACGCTCTCTGGATTCTGGGCTGCTGACTTCATATTTGTGGGGCATGGAATCCCTTGGGTTTCAGTCTGAACATTACCAGAGCTAAGCCTACTTTGGAGTTGGGTTCAGAACTTTGTGTAGCTCCTGCCAAGTTCAAAGTCCAACCCGGACCAGAATTGATGCCCCTGCAAAATTTGAGCCACCCACCTGCTTCCCTGGCTTAAGAGCGACCCCAAAGACATGCACTCAGTTTGAAAAACAGTTATAACCCTGTGTATGTTTGCAATTCATGAGAAGGTTCCCTCCCTATTTTAAAAAGAAATATTTTAAAAAAGTTTTTAATCTGCCTTTGGTTAAAGACGGGTTGATTTTACTTTAATGTTGTTCTTTTTCTTCTTCCTCAAATGCGATGCAGTTGATTCTCTCCCGTTTCTTCACTTTGATGTATTTATGCTGCTCTTTTAGCCTTTGATTTGTTTACTCTTTAATATCTTACATCTCCAGAGTTTTGCTTATCCTCAGCTCAAATCTCTTTAAATAATTCTTTTGCAAATGTCTGTTTCTAACTACCTGTGCCTCTGCCTCTACTCCTATCACCACTTGTATCACACTGCTACCGGGTTCCTAGATCATTTCAGAAGAAAGTCCTTTAAAGACACTAGGCACTAATTATTATACATTTCAGAAGAGGAATGATTCATTACAGTTTGATAAATGCAGTTGTGATTTAGTGACCTATCTTCATCATAGAAAAGAGATCAATACATTGCTGGCACCTAGCTTCTGAGAGAGGTTTCTAATGGAAATCAATTCCCAATAGGAAGAAGGCAAAAAGCCATCCAGAGAGAAAATGGAGGTGGTCACTTCACATCCTCCCTTGTTCCGCAACTAGTTTTGTACTGTGACAGCGTTGGTCACGATAACATGGTTTTGTCCTTGTTTAGTCCCTGTTTCCGTTTTCTCACAGTCGTGATAACTTGTCTTGTGACAACTGTTACTTCACGGTCTTGTTCTGTGACAAATTCTAAATTTGTCTTGCTATTTTAACCCTTTTTTCTAATATCGCAAATAAAACTTTTTCGATATTTTGATTTACTGGTCTTCCGAGATTTATACATCAATGCTACAGAAATTTCAGTACTTTCTTTAATAAACATTTGCGCTGCATGGTTTTTCCCGTAGGGAAACTAATGTCGAGTGCTGCTTAAGCCACTGCCCACTAGGTGGACACTGGTTGTTGCATGACCGTTGTTACCACACAGTCCCTTGTCTCGGAACAGGAGTCAGGAACAAACCGTGACAAGAGAATACCCCAACCCAGCACCAGGTATAGTATTGTCACGCTCTGTTCCCACTCCGGGGGTGTGGTCAAGACAAATTTCAACTGTTGTGTGACGGACGTGAAATAAGTTTTTTTGTACTGGTCCAAAGCACAACACTTACAGAGACAAAACAAATGTGAAGTAACCGCCAGAGACACACACAGAAAGACAGAGGTACAGACACAGAACACCCATGTTCAGTATGCATAAAGATTGCTCTACCTTGTGAGCCCATGTAAACTGCTTGGACCAGAAGAGCCCCCATAAAACAGCCACTTCCGCTGAAGCAACTCAAGAGTTGTAGGGCAAATCCACGAACTCTGCCTGGCACAAATCGGAATATAATGAAGGAACCTTTGCAAAACAAGAAAGATAGGGGGAAAGTCTGAAAGAAAGCAGAGGGAGAATGGCAGAGTTCTTATGGCTACTTTTTAGGGTATATCACAATGTAATGTTTGCAGGGAAATCGGGACTCCATGTTAGCAATGAAAATAGGCCAAAAGGGGCTGTCAAGATTTTCAGGGGGGGGAAAACCCTCCAAGGCCTAGTTGTAATTGCAACCAAATTTGATTTTTAGTCTTCTAAGTACTAACCAGACCCAAACTGCTTAGCTTCTGAAATCAGAGGTTTTCAGTGTGTCCTATATTGGTAAGAGACAAATATATGTCACAGGGGTGACATGTTGGGTAGGAGTTTCTTGCCTGCTGTAACTTGTATACTGCCTCCAACTGCCCACCCCCAAGAGGGTTAATTCCAAATCCAGCAGCATCCTAAGACTCGTTCAAGCATTATGCCCAAACATGGTACCTAAATATGGGTAAATGGCAGAGGGTCATCGTCTCAGTCCTTGTTTAGCAGTGAAAAGGGCCTCTACTAATGCTCCTTTGAATGTGAATGGACCTCTCCATTCACATGTGATGATTAAGAACATATGTGATGATTAGGAACATAAAGGGGGCTTCCTGTTCACACATGAGGCTACCCATCTTCAGATGAAAGCAATTATAAACCTAACCCCCCCCCCAAGACACACCAGGTCCAACTGCCTGCAAATGCAGGAGATCCATTTTTGTAAGATGGATATTGAACCTTCTGTTTAAAATGAAGGAGAGCCCACCATCTTCAAAGGTATTTCTTTCTGAACAGTTCTTACAATCAAGAAGTTCTTCCTGATGTTTATCTCTGTTGATTTGAGCCTTGCCCATTGGATAGCCTTCAGATACCTGAAAATGGCTAGCCCATCACACCCCAACCTTGTGTTCTCCAATTAAACACATTCAATCTCCATATGACTTGGCCCCCCAAATCCTTTCCTATCCTTCTTGCCCCTCTCTGCAAATCATAGAATCATAGAATCATAGAATCATAGAGTTGGAAGAGACCTCATGAGCCATCTAGTCCAACCCCTTGCCATGCAGGAACCCCTTCATAATATTTCCGACAGATGGCCATCCAGCCTCTGCTTAAAAACCACCAAAGAAGGAGACTCCACCACCCTCCGTGGCAGCATATTCCACTGCCGAACAGCTCTAACTGTCATGAAGTTCTTCCGAATGTTCAAATGGAATCTCTTTTCCTGTAGTTTGAAACCATTGCCCCGAGTCCTAGTCTCTGAAGCCATGGAAAACAAACCTGTTCCCTCTTCAATATGACATCCTTTCAAATATTTAAACATAGCTATCATATCCCCTCTCAGTTTGTTGAAATCTAACACTTACACAATCATTCCATTGACTGGGATATTCCCAGTAGGTTGGGTTGAACACCTCTGGACTTGCTCCTGACTTTAACACCATCATGAAACTGTCATGGATGGCAAAGCCCACCACAAGTATCTTTCTCCTGACCACAAAGCTTACCATGAAGGAAGTGATAGCTGCAAGTATGACAAACGAGGCTCTTTCCATGCAAATGATGAATGAGCCTGTTCAGGAAGGCAGTGGAAGGATGCCAGAGGTGACGCTTCTGATGAAAGGTACTTGAGCACTCCCTGTTCCAACAGATGTCACTCTGCGCTCGACACAGTTGATCTTTAAGACTAGAAAATGAAATAAAATGGCCTTCTTACATGAGGGAGTCACCAGAGCTTCTGCCACACCGAGCAAGATGTATTGCAGGGCCAGATGGAAGCACGGCATGGAGGAAGCGAGGAGTGCTTGGCCTGGTAGAGTCTGTTCCACCAACGGGAAATGTTTCCTGTGCATTTCAAAAAAACCAGCCGCTATCACAGACAAGGTGGCAGATGTGTAACCTACAACTGGGTACAAAAGGCACAGAATAATTTTAAAACCATTACGAATTACATCTTGCTTTCGGAATGGTGCCCATTATTTGGCGGAGAAGGAGGAAGATTTCCCTGCTTTTTCTCTTGGATTCCATTGCATTTTCGTGCTGTTGGATATCAAGTCCATTAAAAGATATTTGTCATCACACCCGCCATCTTTTCTTTGGGATAAGTCATTTTTTCTTCAGCCAGCTTTCCTGCTTTGTTACCAAATTGTCTCAAATTTAAAAGTGTTCTGTTTATACACCGCCCCATGCCACTTCAAGTAGTTGCTGGGTGGTTTACAGTTTAATTACATAATGCAGGCTACACATTAACCCATCCCTCAGCAAGCTGGGTACTCATCCTTTTACTGACCTCAGAAGGATGGAAGGCTGAGTGAACCTTGAGCCTGCCACCTAGGATAGAGCCCCAGGCTGTGAGCACAGTTTTAGCTGCAGTACAGGCATTTAACCACTGCACGATGAGGCTCCTTTGCCAAGATTTCCAATATTTTTACAGAACTCACATTTGCAAAGATTACATGCTCCTCCGTGCATTATCTATCACAATGGCCTTTATAGGAAAAAATGATTTTTTTTGGTTTGCCCATTGCATATAATCCAAGGTTTTGAGATATGTTTGTGAGTGTTTGTCTCTCTGTGTGTCTCAATCCCATTCATAAATGCTGAAGTTTTCATTATTTTTAAATAGTAAAGTTTTTTAAGGTCAACATTTTAAGCAGACTTGTTGCTTCAGTTTTTAGAACAGAAAGTACCATGTTATAATAATTAAGTTAATGTTGTACTATATAATCGAAGTAAAGGCATGTTAGGCCTTTAGTGAATCTGAAAATATAATCAATGCATGTAAGAGATGTAACAAGTTAAAGGAGATTTTTCAGTGAGAATCAATTTAGTTATTTTTCAAGTATGAATCAGTACAATTCCTATAATCGTGAATGCCGGATATCTAGTGTCTTAAAGGAGAAAAGAATCCCAGAAAAATATTTTAACATGAATTACCAGAACTGGGGACTTGTGGGTGCCAGAAACCATGCTATGTATAATATTTTCAGATGGTGGATAAGTAAACCTGTGGATGCTGAACCCATGGATACGGGAGGCCTAGTGTACTTAAACTGTAGCTATAAAATATTTACACTTCATTTCCACCTCGTGAAACAAACTGCTTTGTTTTTTCCTCCACCTGTTAATGAGAACCTTCCTTCTATACCATAGGTGTGGGTCATTTTTATTTTTATTGGCTTTGGTTATTTATTTATTTATTTATTTTGGTGAGGCACAGTTTCAACCCAGATGAAATGGAGGACAATGCAAGCAACAAGATTGGATAAGACACGAGATAAGACAAAATGGTCAAGTAACGAGGTTATTAGGATTCCTAGCTCAGCCACATATCCCCAACCCCACCCCTTTGATTTCAATGCCCAAACATGGAACACTCTTATTTATGCAATGAGAGGGACTCAAGTTCCAGGACTCACTGTCAAGGTGGACTTAAGCCACATCAGCAACTTGATTTGGAGTTTTATTTTCCAATGACCTAGATGGCTCACAACTTGGAACCACTCATCCCTCCCTTCTTTGGGAGGAGGGGAATAGCTTGCTTTTTTAAAATTGGGACTCAGACTTGTGACCAGAGACTTGGACTCGGAACTTGATATCAAAGTCTCAGACGTAAGACTCGGACCTAAAGACTTGCCAACAAACATCCCCATGTTTATGTCATATGTCAGGGCTGTTCAACTTTGAACAGGCCAAGGTTTACTTTTTCCGGCCCAACGTGCCTGAGGGCTACTACACTAAAACCTCTACTTGTGAATATTATCTGTTCCGAGCACATGCTCATAAGCAAAAACCTTTGTAAGTAGAGCAGCGGTTTCCCATAGGAATGCACTGAAAACCAATTAATCTATTCTGGAGGGAACAGATTTCCATGCACCATGGCCCTTGAACTGCCCTGCTCAGCTGAGACAGTGGGCTGGCAGACCCAGAACTTTGCTGGGGCAGTGGTGGTCCTTGGGATGGGGGAGGGAGGGGTGGAGAGCTTATCCCCTCACTTTTTTCTTGATGGCCGGCGGGCTACTTTTGAACATTTCATGGGCTACCAGTAGCCCGTGGTCTACCTGTTGGGCAGGCCTGTCATATGTGAAGGCAAACTGCACCTTCACAATGTTTCTAGGGCATGACCTCCCTGATTTGGGATTTAAAAAAAATGGAAGGGACCAGAGGGTTAGCCCACACAAGTCCAGGGCATGGTGAAAATGGCCCCGGGGACTCTCAGAAGTTGTCTGTTGATGGGTTTGTGAAAAATGCCATCATTGCCTCAAGAGCCAGACTGAGGTAACTGCAGTGACCAAAGGGACATCAACTTGGCAGGAAGCAAAGACTGCCTTGCTTCCATCCTGCATGCAAATGCCTGAGCCCTATCAGCAAAGTGGGCTTCAAGGAGCCCAGTGTGACATCAGTGAGAACGCTCTGCAGGACACCAAGGGAAACATTTAACCTTTCGAACTCGCGCAGCTTCATTAGCCTTCAAGATCTTGAGATGTAACCTGGTGACATTCTCCGCTCTGCTCTCCAAGTGCTCTTTTCTGCAGCTCAACCGCGACGATATTTTTATTTTAAATCCCGAATAATTGCCACCTGCTGTTCCGTACGCTCCGGCTTTGCACAAAGCTGAACAACAAAGTTAATTAGGCTAATTCTAGTCAGATTAATACTTCCTGTCTTTCGGTGCTAGCTCTGCCACATGCTGCAGGGGTGCTGAATTAAATACCGGGAGTAGTGGGAAATGTTGATTTCTAAGTGTGCCTGTGTTTTAAACTGCGCGGCAGGATGGGAGAGAGAGTTTAAATCAGAAGAGCACTCCATTTGTTCTATTCATGCAAACAGGAACTGATTTCCAAACTGAAAATTGCCAGACGGCTTTCTTTTAGAAGTACAAAGTACTGTAGCTGCTCCAAAGCAAAAACAAAGTGTGCTGCCCGTAGACCACCCCATAATGCTTAAAGCCCTCTCGGGATGCTTTACAATTCAATTATGTAAGCTACACTTTGTCCCCCTCAACTAGTGAGCTGGGTACTCAGTCTACCAACTTTGGAAGGATGGAAAGCAGAGTGAACCTCTAGCTGGCTATTTCAACTCGGGTTCAAACTCAATTCGTGCACACAGCCTTCATAAGACAGAAAATGCAAGTCAAAGACTGAGCCCATTTTAGATACAGTATATCTTTCCAATACATCCAATAGCAACAAAAAGCAGTAGGCAATGTAACAAAAGCAAAGTGTTCTGCTTATTTACCGCCCCTACCACTCCAAGTAGTCTCTGGGTGGTTTACAGTTTAATTAAAGTATGCAGGCTTCACATTGCTGCCCCCCCCCCCCAGCAAGCTGGGTACTCATTTTACCAACCTCGGAAGGTAAAGGATGAGTCAACCATGAGCCTGCTACCAGGGACTGAACCCAGGTGTGAGCACAGTTTTTTACTTGCAGTACAGGCATTTAACCACTGCGCCACGGGGCTCCTCCTTTTCAAAGTTCCTTTTCAATCATGGCAGTAAAGAAGAAAGCAAAACCACTTTTTTAAACATTTGTAAGGGAATGGAATGGAATTGCCTTTCAAAAATAACTTTCCAGAATCTGGCAAGGTACCATACAGAGCAACGTAAAGACTGAAAACATGAACCAAGCTCTAGAATCCAGTCTTCTGGACATCTTGTTTTATGCCTGCTTTTTTTTTTTCCTTCAGAAATCAGATGACTCCATTATACTTCCTTCATTAAACTTTGTGATTATTATTACTGTAGTTGCTGCTGATGCTGTTGTTAATTACATTGCTACCCTGCCTCTCCATTACTAATTAGTGCTCAAGGCAGCTGAGAATCATAAAAAAGGAATGAAAACAACATTGAAAACAAATTCAACCAAAAATCATTGCAGTAAAGCAAATCCAAACAAGATTATTTTTTAAAAAGGATCAAAATAAATAAGTCCACAGTTAAAATAATCATAATAAATTAAACACTGGAACAAGTGATGTCTTTTGATACCAGCACTGCTTTTAGGCACACTTGCAGTAATTATATTTTGGGAGCAGTACAGCAAAAGTCTCTCAGCTGATAGCAAAAACCTTCTAATTGAATTACAGTATTTTTTCTTCTGGATTGTAATTCATGAAGCCTCACGATGAAACAAACTTATTAGGCTTAAAGTTGCTGCAATACTTTTGTTTTTGTTTTTCTATAGGTTCTTGAGTTGACCAAGTTGGGTTGTGGCATGCTTACTTCATCCAATGGATATTT
The DNA here is from genome assembly GCA_023846285.1 of Phrynocephalus versicolor. NCBI lineage: Eukaryota > Metazoa > Chordata > Lepidosauria > Squamata > Agamidae > Phrynocephalus > Phrynocephalus versicolor. The sequence goes on along the minus strand of JAHTLZ010003526.1, from coordinate 8,101,276 downwards.
AAAAAGGAAAGGATATTTAATAAATGCTAGGGATCATTAGGAACATAAGAACATAAGAACATAAGAAGAGCCATGCTGGATCAGGTCAAAGGCCCATCTAGTCCAGCTTCCTGTATCTCACAGCGGCCCCACCAGATGCGTTTGGGAGCGCATGAGACTAGATATCTGTCTCCTGATACCACTCCCCTGCATCTGGAAGGGTATAGTAAGTCAGCAAGTGTCATTTTGCCTCTTTATAAATCTATGCTGTACCCATCTGGAGTATTGTGTACAATTCTGGTCACCATACCTCCAGAAGGATATTATGGAAATGGAAAGAGTGCAGAGGAGGGCAACCAGAATGATTAGGGGACTGGAACACCTTCCTTACCATCTGAGGCTTAAACAGCTGGGGCTCTTCACTCTTGAACGACGGCGTGTAAGAGGTGACCTGATTGAAGTTTATAAAATCACACACGGTGTGGACAAAGTAGAAAAGCTGTTTTCCCCATCGCACAAGACTAGGGGGCACTTCATGAAACTTTTGGGTGCTAGATCTCAGACAAATAAGAGAAAGAACTTTTTCACCCTGAGGATCACTGGTCTGTGGAACTTCCTGCCAGAAGAATTGGTGACAGCTGTCACCCTGGACAGCTTTAAGAAAGGATTGGACAAGTTCATGGAGAACAAGGGTATCAATGGCTATCATTATGGGTGCCTGAGGACAACTTCCGGGTTGGAGAGATAGGCAGGATCTCTCTCAATGCCATTTGCAGGGAATCGTAAACAAGTGAAGACCTCTGCTTGGGAATACCCTGAAGCAAATGGTGAGTAACTGTGTGAGACAGAATGCTAGACTGGATGGGCTGTGGCCTGTTCCAGCAAGGCTGTTCTTATGTTCTTAGAATATCTAAACAGTTGAATGACCTTAATTTAAGTGTTGTCTTTACAGGCCCTGTACATTTAACGGGCCTAGTCTACTTGGGAGTAAATATTGTAGTGACACAAAGAAAGAGTTCTTGTCTACAGAAATCAGCATTGGTTTATTTTTCAGTACTCACCACTCACCAGTACAAATGGTAGGAAAACATCCACCTCTTTTGGGGTTAAAGAGACTAGCGATGACACACTCTAGAACAGGAGCCAGAATTAAAGATGGCAGGATGCTTATCAAACTCATGGCTGCCATGGGCAACAGAAATCCATGCAGGTTCAAACTTGAATTCATTGTCTGCAGATAATATCCTGAAGGTATCTGACACGGAAAGAAGAGAAGCACATTGTTTTGCTTGTCGATCAGAAAAATGTGTTTTCGTTTGTTCCAAGGGTCTCTTAGGCTTCCTGTCATTGCCCCCCTCCCCGCAACTCATAGTACAGGTGCGTACCTTAATCCATGCCAAAATTGAAGAAATTGTGAAATCAGTAAAACTGGACTGAAAGGAGAGGGGTAGAGGCCTGTTTATTGTAATCATTTATACCCCATTTAATTCCTTTTCCAAAGCAGTTTGCGCAGAGGAAAGAAATACCACAAAAGAGGACACTATAATTTCTGGAAACAAATCCAACTGAACAACTTGTATTTTGCAGACCTCCAGGTCTGCAAAAAGTTCCTTTCTGCAAGTGTCTTTTAAAAAAGATACAGACTTCAATGCATAAAATGTTGGCATTTGTTACGTTCCAGGAAAAAGGAATGTAAGTGTTAATGCTTTGTTTGGTCTGGAAATCTCTTTTCTGCCAAATTAGAACAATGGAGACAAGCATAATAATGGGAGAACTTAAGTGCTGAATTAAACCTAATGAACCCAACTTAGAGTAATTCAGATATTGTAACTCCACTCTTATGCATCGGTGGTCCTTGAGTCCTCCAGAAGTGTGGGACTTGAGCTGTGCAGATGATGGTTGGAAGCTGAGGTTCAAAATAGGCATGTATGTTTCCACGTGTGTGTGCCATCAAATCCATTCTGACTTATGCCGACCCTTTCCAGGGTTTTCCAAGTCGAAAATACTCCAAGGGTGTTTACTATTCCCTTCTTCTTGGGGTGTCTTCTTGGGACTGTGCAGCTTGCCCATGGCCACACAGTCTGACTCTACTCAAAAGGAGGCCCAGTGGGCAAACTAACTCCCAACCTCTGGGTCTGCAGACAGATACTTAAGGCACTGAGCTATCTAGCCAGCTAGGAATAGTAGCTGGAAGAAGTTGATTTTGCCAGAAGCTAAATAGAGAAGTTATTTAGTCAGTAGACATGGGCATGGGCACGACTCAGCAAAATTTTCATTTTTGTTTTTGTTTTTTCGTTTTGTTACACAACAAAAACGAAAACGAAAATTTTCCAAAAAACAAAACGGAAACGGAAACGAAACGAAAAACTTTGCTGTGTTTTTCGTTTTCGTTGTGGCAAATGCATTGAACTGGAAAGAATGCTAACGAAACAGAAATTTTTCGTTTTCATTTTCGTTTTTCGTTTCGTTACGCAATGAAAACAAAAATGAAAAATTTGCAAAAAAAACCCAATGAAAATGAAAACGAACCGAAACGAACCCCTCAGCGAAAAACGAAAAACGAAAACCCTTTTTTTTAGTCGTGCCCATCTCTATTAGTCAGTTAAGAAAGAGGAAAGTGTGTGTGTGTGAGGCGGTTACTTCACATCTTTCTTTGTTCCGTGACTAGTTTTGTACCGTGACAGCGTTGGTCGTGATCATGTGGTTTTGTCCCTGTTTCAGTGTTCCCATGGTCGTGATAACTTGTCTCGTGACAAGTGTTACCTCACAATCTTGTACCATGACAAACACTGAATTTGTCTAGCTTCCTTTTTCCTTTTTTGGGTGGGGGCTTAAAAAAATTCTGTTTTGATATTTCGCTTCTGAAAGGTCAAAACAACAACAACCTGGACACAGTTTTCTGAGAGAGAAACAAATGTTTTGTTGCGTGACAGCAGTTACTACATGGTGCCTTGTCTCAGAACAGAAAGCCGGAACAAAGAGTGACAAGGGAAAACCCTACCCTAGCAACAGGTACAGTATTGTCGTGCTTAACGCCCATTCCGGAGGTGGGATCGAGACAAATTTCAGTAGTTGCACGACATACGTGAAGTAACATTTTTGCACCGTTCCTAAGCGCAACACTAACATGTGCAACACTTCCATGGCATCCTGAAGAGGGCACTGAAATCTAACATCTTTCTGCTTCAGAATGTGGCACTGTGCATTAATACTGTACAGCCTCCAGATATACTGCCCAAAGGCTGCAGTTCTGCAACTTAGAGTAGTAACTTGCACTGCAGTAGGCCCACTGAATTGAGGATGACTTGATGAGTCAACTCCTCCCTTGATTCAAATGAGCCCACTTTGATTGCTACAAAAGTTGGCTTAGTAACTTGCAACTCGAGTTGGCCCATTTGGCTCACAATACCTCCACTGATACAAAGGCCCTACTCTACCATGACTTACTATGCTTAGTAGGATCTTGGCCAAATAATTTCAAAAGATAATTAAACTGGGTCATTTTGTAAGACTGCAGGAGCATAAATTGATAAGATTGAATCTGACATAGTAGTGAAATGGGGGTGGACGCAACTCCCACCACGGGTTACAGAATCATAGAATCATAGCAGAATTGTGTTGGAAGGGGCATATAAGGACATTGAGTCCAACGCCTTGCTCAGTGTAGGAATCCAAAACGAATTATATCTGACAGCTGGCTGACCTATTTTCTTTTGACTGCCTCCAGTGTTGGGGCTCTCACCACTTCCTGAGGTAATCTGTATCATAATCTGGCTGCTGTGGATTGAACGCAAGAGCATTTAGAAGCAAAAAATGACACACACACACTCACCTGCATGGCACATATTCGGTAAATGATCTGGGAGGCGAAGAGGGGAAAGAGATGGGCAAGCATTTTTGTGCTTTCCACTTGAGTTTCACTGTATTGGCCACCCTCGTTTTCCTTGGCATGGTCTAACCAGTTGGTGACATTCCCACAGAAATAGCGACATTTTACACAGCGTGCCTTCAGTGCATTCACGACCACACCAAAAATGTTTAATCGACAACTATCTGTGGAGAATTGAGAAGGGTCAATACTACACAGCAGAGTCTTCCTACTTGTTCACTTTCTTTCTCTCTTGACTGCACAAAGCACTGTGCATAAAGCACAGTTTCCAAGAACTGAATGCCACCATTTTCTCGAAGGATCCAAGGCAGCTTACACTATTAGAACAAAGATAAAAGCCAAGCAGTAAATTATTACAACATTTTAAAAAAATTAAACACATATCATATTGAAAATCATAGTAAGAATAATATTAAAAACACAAAAGAAAATGCTGCCTTTAAAAAGTACCCTCAGTCAAATAATAATTTAAAAGAAAGCCTGCCTGAAGAGAGAAGTTTTTATCATCCCAATAAAGTTTCCACTCCACTGGCAAAAATCAATCAATCAATCAATCAATCAATCAATCAATCAATCAATCAATCAATCAATCAATCAATCAATCAATCAATCAATCAATCAATCAATCAATCAATCAGACATTTCAGGATCAAAAATGTTAAACTATTTTAATTTCAAAAGCCAGCAAGAAGTGAAAAATAAAATGAAAATAAAATGAAGAATTAAAGGTCTCCAGGAAGATAAAACACTTAGCCTAGGGCAGTGATGCTGAGCCTTTTAGAGACCTATTCAGAACCCACTAATTTTTCGCAAAGTGCCAGTGCAGCAATTTAACCTGAATACAGGTGGCTGTGAAGGGGTGATGTCGGGTGCCCACAGAAAGGACTCTGAGTGCCACCTTTGGCATCTGTGCCATAGGTTCGCCAACACTGTCCTAGTGTCTAAATGAGAGCCAGTATTCCTCAGATGGAGGTCAGTACTGCAAAAGGTCAAACTTTACATTACAGATGTGTGTGTGTTGTGTGGTTACAGTCGTTACCGACTCTTCATGACTCCATATCCGTAGTCCAGATTAAACCAAAAATCCAAGTGAGGTCCAAAGCCATGATTCTTGCAGAATGTTGTGACTGAGCAATCAAACTAAGCCAGTGACCAATCACAAAAGGCAAGCTATTTCACAAACTGTGAGTGTGAAAAGCTCCGGACATAACAATTAGATGTTTTCAGGACTTACGAAATCCCCTCTTCTACTTCTGGGTTATCACTTTGGCCCCCCAAAGACTATATCCTTGTCAGAAGTCCTCTGTACCATGGTGGATGGTTATACCTTGAGAAAACCCACTGCACAAAAAGCAACAATATTATATCTTATGCAGGTAGGTAGAGGATGATCCCCACCCACCTCCAAAGAAGGACCTTGAGGGAGAAGTCAGGAAAATTCTAGTCTATAATGCTGCAATTCTTTCTGCTGCGTAGCAGTCCTGGGGGTTAAGGATTGACGGAAAGTCAATTTCGCTTTTTTTGTTCTCACACTCTTCCATTCACTCCTGCTAGTAGCCTAGCCACTAACTGGTCAGGGTACAAGTTTAAACAAACAGACAAATAAATAATTTTTGCCCTGTGTCACTGAATTATTTTGCAACTGTGCAAATGCACCCATGACAATTTGCATGTGTATTCCTGCCACCTCCTCCTAAGAGTCATGGTTCAATACACTTTCGCCAAATGCTTCAGCAAAAACATGTTTTGCAAGCCGAATTGTCTTGTTTAATGCATTTCCATTACCTTTAGGCTCTGTATTCTGAGATGCACTTCTGCCTAACACATGGAAGGGCATTGTTTTTAATCAGAGGACTTGTTTGCAAAATTTGGAAAAGTGCAAACATGGGAAGGTACCTATACTTTGGCCTTAACATTGCTTTAAATTTAATCTCCACTGAAATGCAAGCATAAAAAAAATCTTCCACCTCCCCACTGACTGCACAAGATTAGAGATTTTTATTTCCAATATACAGTGGACCCTCATATAACAAACGGTTTGTACAACATAAAATCTGTACAACATAAAAATTTTGCTTAACAGAATCGCCTATGGGGCGAATCTGTACAACATAAAAATTGCCGCAATTAGGGATTACTCTGCTTTCAATACATTCCTATGGGGAATTTGTATAAAGGAAATTTTGCTTAACAGAATTTCATTTGGAATGAATTAATTCCTTTATACATGGTAGCACTGTATATATAATCCTGTAGTTCCTGATACTAGTTTCCTGAATTTCCTCAAAATTCAAAAAATGCTCAGTAAACACTTGGTCCCCTCCCATTCAAAAACACAGAAAGCAGAGGACAAAATACCCCTGCCTCTTGTCCAGCTTGAATAGACCGCAGATTCAGTGTGTGTTACTGTAAAATACATGGAAGCCCAGTCGTAATCTTTTTCCAGCTGTCACTTATATTTCGAAAATGGACACATCTCCATGCACATATCCACATTGTCTTTGGCAAGAATGCTCAAGGGTATTATTACCTTAGGCACCCACAATGAGGTACAAAATATAACACGAGAATCAGGTCTCAGACAACTGCTTCATATCATGTATGCCTGATTCCAAACTCGAAAATAAAGGCATTGATGCAAATCAGGAAATGACTGGGAAATGTAAGATGCCGGCAACGTAGGTTTAGGTGAAACTCACACTGTAATTGCTGGATGGCTCAGTATTGTCATCTGGCTGTGGAGCCAGAGGTTGGGAGTTCAGTTCTCAGCTGTGCCTCTTTGACAGGGGATGAACCCAAGGGCCCGCAGAGTTCCTTCCAGGTCTGCAGTTCTCAGATTATTATTATTATTTAGCAATGGCGCCCTTGTTCGTACTATATCTGTGGTGGCTCATGTTCCTTGCAGATGATGGGGCAGAAGGCACAGCTGAGGGTGATTGGCAGAGTGAAGAACTGTGTACTGAAATAAACAAACTACCAAGCGAGATACGCCAGGCTCCTTCTTTGGCATCCTTTAAAAAAGCTGTTAAAACCTGGCTGTTTAGGGATGCCTTCAGCAATCGCTAGGGTTTGTATCAGGTTTTTTTTTTTGTACCTATCATTAGTCTTACGCCTCTTGCCAATTACTTTTATTTTTTTACTCTCTTCTAATTGTTGTTGGATATTTCTCCTCTTTATTTTATTATTATTGCTCTTTTAATTTCTATTTTTATATTGCGGACTTCCTGTGCTTTTTATGTGAACTGCCCAGAGTTCCCTCTGGGAAATTGGTGCAGTATATATATAAATATAAAAATAAAATAATAGATAAATACATTATACAATGCAATATCAAATGCAGCCACAAAAGATTATTCCTGGCTTCAGAGTTTGGAATTATTTTCAGAGTGCATTTGTAGGCCTAAATCTTTTCCCTTGTTCTTTTATGGCATGTGACACTCCCAAGAATTTAGTATACCACTCCAAGCTGGCCATCCCTCTCAAGGGCAGTAAGATAATGGAACCAATGACCTCAAGCGAGAGTGAGCACTTGAATGCATCTTAGCCCTCATAGACTATCCAAGATGTATAATTGTTCACCTAAATGTTGGAAGTGCGAGCAAGAAATCGGCTCTTTCTATCATATGTGGTGGACTTGTAAAAAAGCCAAATTATTTTGGAATATGGTACAGAATTTACTAGATACTCTGTGGGAGGTCAAGTTAAAACACACACCAGAACTATTTTTGTTAAATATTATAGATATTGAGGCAACATATGATCAAAAATACGTAATTAATTACATTATCGTAACAGCCAGAATTTTGTATGCTCAACTTTGGAAGAACTCTGAAACACCTTCAAAAGACGATTTGAAAGGGAAATTATACTAGGCTATTGAAATGGACAGAATCTCTGGCCACCTGAAAGGAGAAGATGAAGATGTTTCGTCAAGAGGATGGCTGGCAAGAGTTAATATTTGCGTTAAAAACCTTATAAATTATGTTTGCGCTCTGTGATTGTTATCAGTGTAAAATGATTCTATTTTCTTTTCTTTTTCTTTCTTTCTTTCCTTAACAAATAAATAAAAAATATAAAAAAGAGAGAGAGAGAGAGAGAGAGCGCACTTGAATGCTGGAGGCATTCAAGAGGAAATAGGTCAACCATCTATCAGATCCAGTTTGATTTGGATTCCTGACTTGAGCAGGGGGTTGGAGTAGATTGCCTTCTAGGCCCCTTCCAATTCCATTATTCTATGGTTCTATATGCACACCCATATGTCCACATTTGGAGCATATTCTTGATGGAATGAGGTGACAAAGCTACAGAAAAACTAATTAGAATATCTTTCACAAGGGCCTCTCCTCCTACTACCTTTTTGCCTTAAAAACCTTGGCTCCAGTGTTCTTCTCCTCTGACCTTGAGCTAATCTATGCTACTTAATTACAGTTCTTTAAAAGTCTACATGACTCTCTAGATGATTTCTTTCCCTCTTTCAATCGTTGGTCAACTGCCAATTGTCAAAATTATAACCGGATAAGGAAATGCAAATGAAGTCCCTGTTTGACATATGCATGGCCCACATTGGGGTCAGGAAAGGCGGGGCACCACCTTAAAATGAAATGCAATCATTTCTTTAAGGTCACCTACGGACTTGAATTATTGACTTGGGAGGATAATTCTAGAGGACTCATCGACTGGAAGCAGCCAAAACAAGGTTATCATCTGAGCTATTAAGGAGGCGAAAGAGAGTGGATGGAGGATCCTGATAGAACTATGCATTAGACCAGGGGTCCAAACTTCAGCCCTCCAGATGTTTTGGACCACAACTCCCAGAATTCCAAGCCTATATTGCCAATGACAAAGAAGTGTGGGAGCTGTGGTCCAAAAACATCTGGAGGGCCGAAGTTTGGACACCACTGCATTAGACAGATCCAAAACATGAAACTCTTAAGAAAACGAAGCCCTAGAAATTGAAATACAGTGGTAACTTGTATAAAGAAATTAATTCATTCCAAATGAAATTCTGTGAAGCAAATGTTCTTTTATACAAATTTCCCAAAGGAATGCATTGTAAATGGAGTAATCCCTAATGGCGAGCATTTTATGTTGTACGGATGCGCCCCATAGACAATTATGTTAAGGAAATTTCCCCTATCTCCGGAATTTTGATGTTGCACAGATTTTATGTTTGTTATATGAGGGTCCACTGAAATTGTATCAACGATGAATTGACATGAAGATCAGCCCAGCCACACGAATATTGTATTTAAACACCAGGACCTTGGCCCTTGCCCTCCCATAAATCCATGAGGTGGCCATTCTCTAATATAATATAGTGTTATTAATTTATGAAGTGCCTAAGTTGCTTAGGCAATGTGCAACAGTAAAACGTGGCCAGCGTGCATCATTTGTAAACAGGGAACAATAGTACTATAATTCACAGCCTCATGGGGGACCTCATACACAACGAGCGTTGCAAAGTCTCTGAATATCCCTACCTGAAATGTTAGGTAGAGGCAATCAAGAGAACTGAGAACATCAATTCAACGGATCTCTGTGAATTTGACCTAGCTGAACATTCAAGCCAAGTGTGCGAGCAGAAGGGAGCAAGGAAAGTTACAATATGACTAGAGACTCTGGAAGCATACTTTCAATCCAACCGTATGTAAACCTGAGCGTTCATTTACACTGCAGATGCGTTTGTGGATGGGATGGCCTTGAACAGAGCCAAAAAACAATTTCAGACAGAGGTGTGGTTCTTCTGATTCTGGCTAACAAGGAAATAAATTGGCTAGTTTTACAATTCTCTTTTCTTGAAAATTTTAACATTTCAAATACCCACCATTAGCTAAACATATACATCCAGTCAACACCATGATGCATTAGCTAAAATCCTGTTGCACAGCTTTATACCATGTAAGGCTGATGACATCAATGGCCATTTTTATCGGGGGGGGGGGCCCTTAAATGTTTTGATTCCTCTCTTCCCAAAAGTCACGAGACTTTCTTTGGATCTCTAAGGAAACCTTTGGGGGCTACAGGATGGGCCTACTTCTTAATGTCATCACCCTTAAATCTATTCGAGATGGGCACAATTTTTTTTTTAAAAAAAATCATTTTGTTTTTTGTTTTGTTTTTGTTTGGGTTTTTTACAGTCAACCAGCCCCACCGGTCGGTGCTTTTTTTTTCTTTTTCATTTTTGCTAGTGCCATCCAGCTGGTCCATGGGCCAGGTCGGAGTTTTCTTTTCTTTTCTTTTTTAGAGGATTAGATGGATAAAATTGCCTGTCTTCTTTTTTAAAAATGCAAAAGGAATGCCACTGACATTAATGCTTACATGTGATATCCAAATCTTGACATAAGTTCCTCTCTCGGACACTGCTAAAGCCGTTAGATACCCTGGTGGTTAAGGAATGAACGAATCTTTAGAGTCATACTAGACTACACCACTTTGCATGATGTTAAAACCTGAAGTGAGAGTCCTCAAATGCTGGAAGGCATTTATTACACACAAGCTTTTGTCATATCTCATAACAGGAAGTGTAGCTTATTTTGATTTGTGATTGGTCACTGAAAGGAAAACACGGACGACATACCCATTGTCCAGACAGATGGCTGTCAAAGAAATATGTAGATGCTCTCAATTTCTAATTGCAAAGCTGGTACTAAGTATAGTTAGACCTCTATATTTTCCAGTCCACACTTTGTATGTAAGAAAATGATTTGGTTATAAAACGTGCTCCCCACTCCCCCAAATCGGTGGGATCAGCATCCACTGATTCACTTATCCATTGGCTGAAAATTCTAAATTAACCACCACCACCACCACCCCGAAATACCTGTGTGTGTGTGTTGTGTCATTACAGTCATGACCGACTTTTGGTGACCCCATGTCCATGGAGTTTTCTTGGCAGGAATACTGGAGTGGCTTGCCATTTTCTACGCCAGGCACCTATAGCACCTGGTATTCCCTGGTGGTCTCCCATCCAAGTACTAACCAGGGCCGACCCTGCTTAGCTTCCGAAATCAGGCGAGATTGGATGTGCTTAGGGCATCTAAGCAGCTCTGAAATACCTATTTATGTGTATTTCCAAGGTGTATTTAGCAGAACAGGCCACTAAAGGGAGGCAAAGATCATGCTACAGCATTCTAAACTTCCTGGGTTTTCAGTATGTATGGGAGTGGGACTTTGAAATGATAGCCCACAGATACTGTGGCCCTACTGTCCTGGAACATCTGACATTTTTGGATGCAAGCATGTACACTTTAAATAGATTTTGGATTATTTTAAATGCTAGGGAAAACTCTGATTACACAAATATGTGCCTCTATTTCCCGTATAGTTCAAATACTTACCTTTAGGAGTCTGATGAATCGTTTCATGACGTGTCACGTAAATTGTGATTAGACCCATCAAGACAGACACAGACGGAATAAGGAAGCCGAGGTGTTTGGCCACTGACTGCTGGATGTATGAAATGCTGATGAAAACAATGGCTGAACCTACGTTCAGCAGCCAATAAAACCTATGAAGGGGGAGAAAAAAAAATTTTTTTTTGACAAAAGTTAGTTTTGGGGAGGAATGGCATCAACAGCCATTATTCATTAGAAGGAGCTTGTTCGTTTTCAGATCAAATTTGTCAGGCGGCTTTGGCCATGACATTCCTGGGCAGGCAGCCAAACACATTTTCACTTCTGAATTTGGCTAGCAGTGCTTCTGTTTCATGCCTCGCAGGGAGGGGGCATGTAGGAACTGCATGCAATCTGTATACACATTGGGAGGGGGGTCCATGTGGATATTTTAGATATACCCAATTAGGCTGATAGAAGTTCCTCTCTCTCCATTTCTCCCTTCCTAGCCCTCATGGCTATTTCCCCCTTGTTCTCTGGTGACAGGGTGTAGCCGATCGGCATGCAGAAAACCATGTGAAAGCTCCACAAGATGGTTTCCCCTGGATTCAGATAACCATTCACCTTCCTTGCTCCTCTTATCACACCATGCTGCCTGAGAGACTGAGCTTTTTTTTTTTTTGTTTTGCAAAGAGCCAAATAAGATAGAAAAGCGGAAAGCAGCTACAGCTCCTGTGTGGAAATGCAAGCCAGAAAACTTAGCATTAGAGATGTGCATTTTGTGCTTTGTGTGAAGCCCAAAGTGCCACTGGGCAACTGTAACCAACCAGCCTCTCTCCAGCCACCCAGACCATTCACCAGGCTCTGCATGATGAGAACATAAGAACATAAGAAGAGCCATGCTGGATCAGGCCAAAGCCCCATCTGGTCCATCTTCCTTTGTCTCATAGTGGCCCCACCAAATGCCTCTGGGAGTGCATGAGACTAGATATCTGTCTCCTGATACCACTCCCCTGCATCTGGCCCTTGAAGTACCCTGGTTTTAAGCCTGGAGGTTATACATCTCCATCATGAGGAGCCAATGGTCATGGTACACGTCGGTACCAATGATGTCGGGAAGGCCAAGCGGTCAGTCTTGGAAGCCAAATTCAGGTTGCTAGATAGAAGATTGAAGTCCCGGGCTTCCAAGGTAGCATTTTCAGAAGTGCTACCTGTTCCTCGTGCAGGACCCGCCAGACAGGCAGAACTCAGAAGCCTCAATGCGTGGACGAGGCGATGGTGTCGAGAGGAGGGCTTTCGATTTGTCAGGAACTGGAGAACATTTTGGGACAAGCCAAACCTGTTCAGGAGGGATGGGTTGCACTTGAATCATGATGGGACCAGATTGCTGGCACTCAACCTCAAAAAGGCAGCAGAGCAGCTTTTAAACTGATAACTGGGGGAAAGCCGACAGGAGCTGAGTGGCATCCGGTTCGGAACACCTCATCCTCGGGGAATGAGGTTGGAGAGGGTAGAGAATCACATAGAGAAGACATAGCAGGTATAGGTATTAGCACCGGGAGAATAACGGAATGTGACAGTTCATCTACTGAAAATAAAAGCTGTGGGGCGAATAGAACAAGGCAGCAGCTGTTGTTGCGGGACCCACTGTACAGGTGCTTCTACGCCAATGCTCGAAGCCTCCGAGCAAAGATGGGAGAACTTGAACATTTGGCAGCTAGGGATAACATTGATATAATAGCCATAACAGAAACCTGGTGGAATGCGGAGAACCAGTGGGATACAGCAATCCCAGGCTATAAACTCTATAGAAGAGATAGAGAGGGGCGGGTTGGAGGAGGAGTGGCCATCTATGTCAAAGAAGGGGTAAAATCCAGCAGAATGGAGATGGACAGAGGGTCTGACTCCACCATAGAATCACTGTGGGTTAAACTACCAGGTCCAAGGGGTGATGTGATCGTTGGAGTTTTCTATCGTCCACCAGATCAAAACCTTGAGGGGGACCTTGAAATGAGGAGAGAAATCATGGAGGTGGCTAAGAGGGATAGGATAGTAATCATGGGGGACTTCAGTTATCCCCACATTGACTGGGCCAATGCGAGCTCTGCGCAAGAAAGAGAAACTGGGTTTCTCGACTTGCTGAATGACTGTGCCTTAGAGCAACTTGTCATGGAGCCCACCCGAGAACAGGCAACTCTGGATCTAATATTGTGTGATACTCAGGACCTGGTCAGGGGTGTGAATGTCACTGCGCCTCTGGGGAACAGTGACCATGCTGCAATTACCTTTGCCATGCATGTCGGAGGAAGAGTGTCAACCAAATCAGACATAAAAACCCTTGATTTTCGAAGGGCAAACTTCCCTCAGATGAGGAAACTAGATAGAGAGAAACTGAAGGGGAAGGTTAGAAGAATCCAATCTCTTCAGAGTGCATGGAGCCTGTTTAAAACAACAATAATAGAGGCCCAGCACAAGTGCATACCACAAAGAAAGAAGAGCTCATTTAAGTCCAAGAGGACACCGGCATGGTTAACAAGTGGAGTTAGAGAGGCTCTAAAGCACAAGGAGAGGTCCTTCTGTAAATAGAAATTCCCCCCAAATGAGGAAAATAAAAAGGAACACAAACTCTGGCAAAAGAAATGTAAGAAGATGATAAGGGAGGCAAAGAAAGACTTTGAGGAACGAATGGCTAGCAATATAAAGGGTAATAATAAAAGCTTCTTTAAATATGTTAGAAGTAGAAAACCTGCCAGAGAACCAGCTGGCCCTCTGGATGGTGAGGGAGGAAAAGGGGAGGTTAAGGAAGACTTGGACATTGCAGAGAAATTGAATGAGTTCTTTGCGTCTGTCTTCACGACAGAGGACCTTGAGCGGATTCCTCTGCCTCAGCCGCCCCTCTTGACTAAAGAATTAAATCAAATACAGGTTAAAAGAGAGGAGGTTTTAGGACTAGTTGATAAATTGAGGATTAACAAGTCACCGGGCCCAGATGGCATCCACCCAAGGGTTATTAGGGAACTGAGAAATGAAATTGCAGATCTCTTAACGGTTATATGCAACTTGTCTCTTAAAACGGCCACAGTGCCGGAGGACTGGAGGATAGCAGATGTCACACCAATTTTTAAAAAAGGAAGGAGGGGGGACCCAGGAAACTACAGGCCGGTTAGCCTTACATCTGTCCCAGGGAAGATGGTGGAAAGCCTCATCCAAGAGAAAATCTTAAAACACATAAAAGAACAAACCTTGCTGAGAGAAAATCAGCATGGCTTCTGTAAGGGTAAATCTTGTCTGACAAACCTCTTAGAATTTTTTGAAAAGGTCAACAGGCACGTGGATTTGGGTGAACCGGTTGATATAGTCTATCTGGATTTTCAAAAGGCTTTTGACACAGTCCCTCACCAAAGGCTGCTGAGAAAATTGCACAGTCAGGGGATAAGAGGGCAGGTCCTCTTATGGATTGAGAACTGGTTGAGATCCTGGAAACAAAGAGTAGGTGTCAATGGGAAATTTTCACAATGGAGAGAAGTGAAAAGCGGTGTGCCCCAGGGCTCGGTCCTGGGACCAGTGCTTTTCAATCTGTTCATAAATGACTTGGAGACAGGGATAAACAGTGAGGTGGCCAAGTTTGCAGATGACACAAAACTTTTCCGTGTGGTAAAAACCAGAGAAGATTGTGAAGAGCTCCAGAAGGAGCTCCAAACTGGGGGAGTGGGCTGAGAAATGGCAAATGCGTTTTAATGTAACCAAATGTAAAGTAATGCATATTGGGGCAAAAAATCCAAACTTCATCTATCAACTCATGGGCTCTGAGTTATCCGTGACGGATCAGGAAAGAGATCTTGGTGTGTTGGTGGACAGCTCCATGAAGGTGTCTCCCCAATGTGCGGCAGCGGTGAAGAAGGCCAATTCCATGCTAGGGATTATCAAAAAGGGGATTGAAAATAAAACAGCCAACATTATAATGCCATTATACAAAATAATAGTAAGGCCCCACCTGGAGTATTGTGTACAATTCTGGTCACTGCATCTCAAGAAAGACATAGTGGAACTGGAAAAGGTGCAGAAGAGGGCGACTAAAATGATTACTGGGCTGGGGCACCTCCCTTATGAAGAAAGGCTAAAACATTTGGGCCTCTTTAGTCTGGAAAAAAGGCGCTTGAGGGGGGATATGATTGAGACATACAAAATAATGCAGGGTATGAGTAAAGTGGATAGAGGGAAGCTCTTCTCCCTCTCCCAAAATACCAGAACTAGGGGACATACACTCAAATTGAGGGCTGGGAGAGTAAAAACTGACAAAAGAAAATATTTTTTCACCCAGCGTGTTGTAAGTCTATGGAATTCCCTGCCACACAATGTGGTGATGGCATCTGACCTGGATGCCTTCAAAAGGGGATTGGACAGATTCCTGGAGGAAAAGTCCATCACAGGTTACAAACCATGATGGAGATGTGTAGTCTCCAGGCTTTAAACCAGGGTACTTCAAGGGCCAGATGCAGGAGAGTGGTATCAGGAGACAGATATCTAGTCTCATGCACTCCCAAACACATCTGGTGGGGCCGCTGTGAGATACAGGAAGCTGGACTAGATGGGCCTTTGGCCTGATCCAGCATGGCTCTTCTTATGTTCTTATGTTCTTATGTTCTTATGTGTGAAGATTTGAAGGCACTAGAGAGTTTGTGGGATCACAAAGAACAAACCTTCTGTTTTAAATTTGGTCTGAAGCCCAATTAAATAAGAGCCTTTGTACACGACCCCTAAATGCCGCAGCAAATGGCTGCAAGCTCCGGAGCTTACAATGGTTTCCCCACCAGCTCCGGAGTTTGCAGGAAATTAAGTGAGACCACGCCCATCTAAGCGCGTCCCAGCACACTTTTCTTGTACCTGCTGGAGGAGGGTGAAAATCGCCAGGTCTGGATTTAATCTGGTCAGGCGGGGCTCTCCTGGCTTCTGTTTGTTTGTTTTTTGCCTCCCGCCCCTTTAAGAGAAGGGGCGGGAGGAAAAAGAAGCAAACAAAAGAGAAGGAATCAGCACGACGGAGCTCCGGCAGCTTCTCCGAGGTGAGTCTGCATTTTTCCCCCACTTTCTTCCTCCCTCCCCTCAGCAGACAGGTGCGGAGTGGTGGGGAGGAAGGAAGAGCAACAAACCCCTAAGATCTCTGGTCCGAATTTAAGTGGCCAGCGGATCTTAGGGGTCGTGTGAAAAGGCCCTAAGTTATGAATCTATTAATTTTATCAGCTCAGCCAAGCAATTTAAAAAGTTCGTCTATGAGGAACAACACTAGGTACTATTCTGGCAGCAGGTTTCACCCATAATGAAAACAATGCATTAGCTGCTGAACAGCATCTGCCTACCTTTCTTCTCTTAATTTCTGAGCCATCTATAAGACCCCCCCCCCACAGGGTATAAGTTGCCCCTCCCTTTCCAACTCAAAATTACAGTTTTGCAACCGGGCAGTTTTCTCTTCAGCTTACTTCTGTGTATAAGGCAGCCCTCAATTTTTAGTCTAAAATATAGTCTTATACATGGAAAACATAACTTGCTGAAATGCAAGTCGTTTCTTCTAGGAAGTCAGCCCAATTGTTGTTAGATAAAGGTAGCATCTGGAGTCCATGATGGCTATCAAACATCACTCATGTGCAGAAATTAGCCTGAGTTTCTATACACTTGTTTAGGTCTACTATTTCTGCTCTATCCCTGAAGGGATGTTCAGAATAATAATAATAATAATAATAATAATAATAATAATAATAATAATAATAATAATAATAATAATAATAATAATAATAATAATAATAATACCCTCCAAGGGTGCCGCCTTGTGGTGGGGGGCTTAACTGCCCCAGCAATGCTGAGGGCTGTACTGCCAGCAGTATAAACTACCAGTAGGTCCAACCATGTCAGAGAGATCTCAACTGAGGAACAGAAGTAATTGCACCCAACAACCCATGAATCATGGTGAAATATAATCAAAAGAAGCCTATACCGGCTTGGTTGTCACCTTGGTTAACAAGGACCGCAATGGGTGTTGATGAACCTGGACATCCATTGATAAATGGGCTACAGGGCCATGGGTCCCATTGCTGAGCAACCAGGGCATGGGCCTGTAGAGTTACTGGAAGTTGAATCATCTCAGTAGCGGTAGAAATATACTTTACCAGAGAATCGTGCAATCATGCAGTGCTATTATAGAGCAAAACCTGAAAAATGAGGCTACCAAAAGCAGATGCATCAATTATGGAAGAAAAAAGTGTGGATCACTGATATTGCTATAGCAGGTGATAGTAGAATCACTGAGAAACAACTTGAAAAGATTACTCGATATCAGGATCTAAAAATTGAACTTCAGAGACTCTGGCATAAACCAGTACAAATGGTCCCAGTGGTAACTGGCATGCTGGGTGTGGTGCCTAAAGAGCTAAAGAAGTATTTAGAAGAAAATGGAGTTGACAAAGTCACCATCGGTCAGCTGCAGAAGGCCACCTCACCGGAATCTGCTTGCATAATTTGCCGCTACATCACATAGTCCTAAACCCTTAGGAAGCATTCGACTAGTGATTGGTAATACAAAATCCAGCGTAGTCTGCTGTGTGATAATTTAATAATAATAATTAAATTATTATTAATAATAACAATAATTTAATAATTTAATTAATAATTAAATTATTATTATTATTATTGGATAAGCAGCAAAACGTTTCTATCTCTCAAAAAGAAGTCCAGTAGCCATGACTCAACTTCCAGATAAACTCACCTGGATAACTGAGAATCTTCACAGACATATTTTTCAGTGTTCCATTGGTGAGCCATAACCAGGTCTTTTCCTCATCTACTTTTCCTTTGATTTTTTTTGAGGAACTGCCCACACAGTGCTTTATTATGCCAGCTATCAGCTCATATTTGGATTGTTGTTTTCCTGTATTGGCCCTTTGTTTGCTTTATTTTAAACACCTTCCTGTTCTTAACCTCCAATAATGCTGGCTCTGTACTTTTTTTTACATAATCTGCCAATGCATGCTTCTCTTCTTCAACTGTCTGCTTCACTTGCAGAAGACCTCTGCCACCTAATTTTCTAGGGAAATACAGCCTGTCTGCTGCTGCTGTTGTTGTTGTTGTTGTTGCTGCTGCTGCTGCTGCTGCTGCTGCTGCTGCTGCTGCTGTTGTTGTTGTTGTTGTTATTATTATTATTATTATTATTATTATTATTATTATTATTATTATTATTATTATTATTATTATT
>JAHTLZ010003526.1:8029014-8073749 GCA_023846285.1 Phrynocephalus versicolor | reverse complement strand
TTCTTTCTTTCTTTCTTTCTTTCTTTCTTTCTTTCTTTCTTTCTTTCTTTCGAAGATTGAAAATATTTCTCTGCAGATCTGGATGTGGGGCACAGGTCCTATGGCATTAAAGCTGGGCAGGGAAGTAAGCTGGGGGTGGTGGGGGTGGAACCACCCTCATTTGAAATGGGGTGGTGGAGGACACCTTTACAGGACCGCCACATGGACAAAAAAAAAAAGTCAGTTGTAGATTAAATCAAGCCTAAACTCTCACCAGAAACAAATAAGGCTAAGCTGAGGCTGTTGTGCTTTGGAGTCACCAGGAGAACCCAAGGCATACTGAAAATGCTGGGGAAAGTGATAGCCAGTAAGAAAAGAAGGGGGGGGGACCTCTTGTCCTCAACTGCTCCATCAGCTCTTGTAAATGCGAGCCTGTGGCTTCTTTTAGGCAGCTGGTCCATCTCGTGTTGGGTCTTCCTCTTTTCCTGCTGCCTTCAACCTTTCCAAGTATTATTGTCTTTTCAAAAAAAAAAAAACTGCCTTCTCAATATCAGGGTTTTGACATTTTTTTTTTAATTCCAGAGAATTAAAAAAATCAATCTAGGACCCACTTGTTTGTCTTTCTGGCGGCACCAGGATATCTATAAAGCTCTCCTCCCACACTACATTTCAAACGAATCAATGCTTTTCCTGTCAGCATTTTTTCACTGTCTACTTTTCACCCTCATACCTGGCGACTGGAAAATACAAAAGTGTGGATGATCTTGGGTTGCTGCAATAATAACAAATATTAAAACTATAGCGACTGTGTGAGGAAAAATGGGATGAGTAGATCTAATCACTATTGGTCATGATTAGATCCTCCACATTTCTTTTAGAGCCGTGCTTCCTCTTTAAAGAAACCGATAGCACAGAAATAAATATATAAAGAGGAAGTACCTCTAAGCATGTAGGAGGTGTCTGTACTTTACAGAGTGGTGGCTGCCTCTTCCTCAGCTCAAGATCCAGAGAAAGAGACAGTCAGACTCAGGAAGTCTCAGTCAATCTAGAAAACTGGGTTGAGAACAGGTATTTGTTGGGGATGGAGTTCCACTATTGTCTCTAGGCCAGTGGTGGTGAATCTTCGGCACTCCAGATGTTTTGGGCCATGACTCCCAGAATTCCAAGCCTGTATTGCCAATGGCAAAGGACTGTGGGAGTTGTGGTCCAAAACATCTGGAATACCAAATGTCCGCCATCAGGCATGTCCAAACTTTGGTCCTCCTGATGTTTTGGACCACAACTCCTAGAATTCTAAGCTTAGATTGCCAATGACAAAGAACTGTGGGAGTTGTCGTCCAAAACATCTGGAGGGCTGAAGTCTGGACATGCCTGCTCTAGGTAGTCCTAAGCCCTGATACTCAAAATTTACTCTGAAGATAGAAAACATGGCCTTACCTGTCTCCTGTAGTCCTTCCCAAGTAGTGTCAGGTAACTCAGTTTTAAGAGGCTCCTTAAGGGAGACCCAGGTTGGGAATGATCAGAATGACTCTTGTCCTGGTAGGTGATATATTTAGGGAGAAACCCTATGTATACTTCCTTTGGAGTGAATCTGATTGCTCAGAATTGGACTTATTTCCTAGTAAACATGCAAAGGTCAGAGAGCATGGCTATCCAATAAACACGGGACCCTACAGTCAGCTTTGCGAAACAACCTTCAGCATTTATATTTCACATTTGCAGTCCGTCCTCTGTGCGAGTTTGTTCAGAATAGTGGCCTAGGATTAGGGCATTGTGCATCTTTATTTTACAGAAAAGAGACACTTGTTCTGAAGGTTTCCTTCTTGAGAAAGCAAGGTGGTACTTCCAGGTATCTTTTAAAAAAATCATAGGGCCAAGTTTTAAGCAAATCCACATATATTTGCATGAATTATTATGGTTCCAAGGACATGGATTTCAGTTGTTTTGCAATGTTCTTGGAAGGCCCAAACAAACGGAAGAACTGAGGGGGGGGGGAAACAGAAGCGGAAAGGAAGGGCAATAGATAGCAGCACCAGAGAAACGAGTACATATAATAAACCATCCTCTTCAGCTCTTTTATGCAACACATATCTCACACACTGACAGGAGAGTCAATTCATTGCCTATTTCAAGCCACTAAGCCCAACCAGAGTAGAACCATTGAATCAGAAGGATTGGTGTAAGTGTTGACATACCATTCAGCAGCTGGCTCAATGGGCCTTGTCTAGTTAGGATTTTACACCAACGTATTGTTTTAAGCCAACATATTTTTGAGTTTTTCTTTGGCACCCATAAGGACTAGAAACTTGAAGAGAAAGCATGGGAATCTCATGATGAGCCAGCTTCACAGGGTGGATATAATGATGACCCAAACATCCATTGTCTTAACTGAGGTTCTGTTTGCTTTGATAAGATTCTTTAAAGCTTCTTCCAGCACTTCCAATGGAAGGACAACATAGATTAGGAGTAGGATATTACTCTTTCGAGGGAGGTGACAGGGAAGAGTTGTGTGCCTCTGCATTTTGAGACATTTGGATAAAGGAGACAGACCTGTTTAGAATATATCAGGTATTATCATGAGGTGGAAATTACCCAGTACAGTATCAACTTTGCGGCAATTAATGCAGACTTCTCTTCCAGTGCGTACTTAAAAGGGTCAAGGTTAAAGAGGGGGTGGATCTTTCCCTTTCCAAATCAAATCCTATTAAGATCAAATCAGTCTGTTTAGGATTATAACATAGTAAAGGTGTGTTTCCCAAGCGTTACACAACACATCTCATGAGTGGAGGTTGAGAAACACTCCAGGCTCCCCACACTGGTTTCAAATATGTGAGGTATTATTGGGAAGATAAGCCACAGAGAGAATTTGGTAAAATACCTACTTTCTGTGGACTGATTTCATATTCTTTTTACTCAGAGGTGCATCCTTCCCTACTGCGCCTCCTAGAGGAATCTGAGTATTCACTACCTAGAAAACCATGAAAAGTTTTGCCATTGGTCAGCAATTACACCACAATAGAGAGCAACCCCAAATTCATGGGTACTTATAAAACAAAGACTCTATGACCCACAAATCTGAAAGGAACTCATATTTTTTTCTTAGTAATTTTTCTTCTTCAGTCAAGACTGCTCACTAGCCAAAACTACAGGAGAAGATATTCTTTCTATAACTTTCCAAGCATTTTTATTGTTTTGGGTTGTTTTTATTTAGGTATTATTTGGGCAATGCTCCTGTGCCTTTAACACCAGCTTGCCATGAAGACTTGAAAGTTTGTTTTTTTTTCTTTCAGGTCAGTATCTATTAAAGGAAACCTACAAAATCACAGATAGCCATGTTGGTCCATTTAAAAAAAGGGGGGGGGGCAATCTGCAGGAAACCAAACAAAACTGCAGGCAAGCGTTCGGATTTGTCAAGACTTATTCTGAATGTCCAAGAATTGAGTAGACCTTGACCTTTTACAAGTCCTTGCTCTGTTTGTCATGTTGTGGTTGAACTCCACCAAAGGAGTCGCCCTACTGTAGGTTTTGGTAAAAGACACAGAAGGCATGGGCGAGTTAAAAAGCTTGGCATCTCCATTGGCAAGTGGCATGAAAGGGTGGGAAAACTTGACATTTGGACTTTATATTACAGGAAAACTGAGGTCCTAAAACTGAATGCAAGGTGTGTTAGATGTCTAGGAAATCTAGATTTACTCTGCTCAGCCCTGAAGGTTAACTAATCTCCTGGTATCACCTATCTGCTAGATAGATCTCTGCTGTTCCCAGGAGTGTGAGAGCGGAGACTTTGGTCCTGTGAAGGTGGAATGCAAATTTTCACCGAAGTGAGAAATAACTTCTAGAGACCCTGGAGGGAAAGACAGCAAACCACAGCATCAATTAATAGAGCAGAAAGTCCCCGTGCTTTTCTTTATTTCTAACCATATTAACACATATTAATTGTTCCAAGGGATACTACTGAAATTGTTTCAGAGAGGGTAGCCATGTTAGTCTTTACAAGAATTTCAGGCAAAAATCAAAGAAAAAAAAACAAAACAAAATAAAAGACACAAAACATGTGGCACCTTAAAGACTAACTTTCATATTTTAATGTAACCCTTCGTGGACTAAACGTCCACTTCTTCAGACATAATGCAGCAGAATGAGGTGTGCAATATAATATGGGATGGGATATACTTTTCATACCAGATATTCATTGGCTGAAGTATATAGAGTTGGGGGGTAGATAGGGGAGGGGGAGATTAGGAAGAGTTGATTAGTAGAAATGTTGGGAAGATTGGGCCACTGAAATTGTTCACTGAAATTGTATAAAATTTGTACATTCCCTGTTCTGTACTCTATCTGGTGGCTCAGGATACCCTACATGTCGAAATACATACCACAAGGTTGAGAATACACTTCTCTTTTGCTCCTAAGCACAGCTTGGAAAAGTTATGTTTTCAGACTCCGACTCCCTGGTAGGTATGTTGAAGGCATTGTCTTAAAAATTCATTTTTCTAAGTTTTGGTCCAAAGTACATTCAAACCTAATCTGGGCTTGGACCACTGCACACAAATAGAAGAAGTCTAAAATTCCACACCACCAGCAGCTCCTCCCCCCCCCCTTAAATTTGTGTGACCCACACTGGAGCATTAAAATGTTCCTGCTTCGGCTAGCAACAGACTTCCTCCTTTACTTTCCACACACAGGTAATGAATTAATTTAAGAAAGGAAATGGCAGGAGTAGGGATGTTTAAGTCCACACCCCCCCCCCGAAGAACAGTTACCCACCACAGGAAGGAAAGGGTTAAATTCTATTTTCCCTACCTGATGTGATTCCATAATTAATAATCTCCCCAAATGAAGTAGCATACATTTTGCAACACATTGGAACACATCTGCCCAAATGAGGTAATGCGTTGCAACACACACACACACACACGAGAGAGAGAGAGAGAGAGAGAGAGAGAGAGAGAGAGAGAGTCAAAAGCAACACTTAAACTGTGATCAATTTTAATATTCAAGAAACCATGGAAATCAGTTTCCCTTTTCTTGGGAAATTGTCAGTATAAACTTGTAGGTCTGTGACCAGTACACAGTATTGTTAAGATTCCCTGTCCCCCTTGATGTGTTTTAGATATTTTGGGCTTTCAAGTCAAAATAATAATAATAATAATAATAATAATAATAATAATAATAATAATAATAATAATAATAATAATAATAATAATAATAATAATAAATAAACTTTTCAAAGAGGTCTTTGGAGAAGCTTCTGAGCACGCAGACCTATTTCCTTTGAGCAAGGTTGCTTGTTTAGAATATGTCTTCCCACGGAGTGGTTGGAATGAAAGGTGAGGAAGTTTTGGTTTTTGCATTTCACCAGCTACAACCTCAAGCCGTTCGTACAGCTGGTCGTTCATCAATTATATACTGTTGAGGTCAGCGTGTCCATGGGTGATCAGCTGAACAACCGTATAGCTGCTGTTGTAACACTTTCGCGTTCTCTGGGGCAATTTGTTGCAACATCTTTTGATGCACTTTGCAGGCAGATAAAATGAGTCACGTCTTATTCACAGTTATATAACCAGGGGCATATGGGGAGGGGGGGCAGAAGGGTGCATCTGCCCCGGGTGCAGCAATCTGGGGGTGCCTGGAGGGGGAGCAGGAAGAGGAAGTCGTGCGCCCTCCCACCACCCAGCAGTCCTCCTCCCCCCTAAGGCTTGGTGACGGCACCCCCCTCCGTGCCATGCACCAGGTGAGTGGTGAAGCAGGCAGGCAGGCAGGGATTTATTTATTTATTTATTTATTTATTTATTTATTTATTTATTTATTTTAGCGCTTATATACTGCCCGTCTTCCGAAGAACTCCGGGCGGTTTACAACTACCGTGTGCATGCACACTCACACTCTCACACACATGCCCGTCTGCTCTCCTTCCGTGCGCATGCACCCACCTCACGCCCCCTGCTGGGTGCATGCGATGTTGGGGAGGGGCAGCAGGAAGGGCACAAAAACAAACGTTGTCCCCAGGCGTTCCTAATCCTGGCTACGGCTCTGTATATAACATGAGCAGTTATAACTGCAACAAAACACGACACTGAAGCTGGGCTCATAACATGATTTTGTTAGCCCAGCAACCTTTCCCACCCCCTCCCTTTCATTCCAAGGGGAAGTCGGTGAAGCACCAGCAACAAGACTGGTGTAATCTGTTGCTGCCTCTGGACTATGCTGCCCCCCCTCCTTCCTTGGGGAGAAGCACACAGCCTAGGGTGAGAGCTTGGCAAAATATTTTCAGACTACAACTCCCCCCAGATCTCCTAGCTGGGGGATAATGGCAGTTGCAGTTCAAACGATAACATACCCAAGCTCTCCACCTAGACCATAAAAGGCTCGAAGTAAGAAGCATAATTCACCCATATTTTCAGACTATCCTGCAAATGTCCAAAAACCACATTGTAGGGCTCTAAATAGCTGGCACTTAAGGCCTGGCAGATACCCATATGCCACGGTTCAAACCCATTATAATACCCATTGACTCTGGCAACCGTCTGTTTCCCCTTCAACTGGCACCTGCTGTATTGTTTTATTTCTCTCGCTCGCTCTTTTTCTCTTTTTCAAAGCATCAACCCAAACATATATAATTATATTGGCGTTAGGCATTTTTTCATGCGTTCCCAGGCTCTTGTCTTATTGCACCTATTTGACGGTTTTATAATTCAGAGGTAATTGGATTGCAATTATTTTTCATGATGCATGATGGTGAAGTTTTATACCATATCGCTGGCAGATATTCTTTATGACACTGTTTTCTCTAATGGGTAAATTAGACCCAGTTCTATCATATAGAAAGATGGCTTTTTAAAAATCCGATGACAAAGTATAGATTGTAATAAGCGCTCAGAAAAATGTCTTCAACTGCCAAAAAAGAAACAAGTAATTAGGTGACCGAGAAAAGCCTACAACTAAAATACTACTTTAGTTGGATAGGGTTCAGGCTGTTCTTTACCATCAGCATCTCAGACACCCAACTAAAATCCTATTGTGTAGTTATGCAACCAGCACAACTTCTGGAAGAAATCACTGGAAACGTTATCTGGGGTACATTGAATTGTGAGACTCGGCATGCAACAAATAATGCCTACACATATTTTTTTTAACTGACAGCACTTCACCATCAAAATTTACATCATTTGAGTGTAGTAGACCCCAATATCTGCTGGGGATGGGTTCCAAGCTCCCTGTGGATACTGAAAACTGCAGATAATATTGAAGAGACACAGAGAGAGAGAGAGCATGGTAAAAGGGAAACAACTCAGGAAAACCTATTTTCACATGTGGTATCAGAATTGGCCACTAGAGAGTGGCAGAGACCATTTTATATATTGTTCACTATCACTAACTTGTATCCATGACACAGTCTCTGGCTCCCTCTAGTGACCTGTTCTGGTAATACATGTGAAAATATTCTCCCCTGGATTTTTAAAAATAATGTGAATATTTTCAGACCGTGGATAAGTCAATCTGTAGATACTGATCCTACAACTTGATACCTCCCATTTATATTCTGATTTTTAAAGGCCTCTAACCATTTTCTACAATTTTTCTATATTTCACATAGGATTCTCAGTCATCAGTTTATTATTATGGTCCTTAGACCAGTCATACTAACAAAAATAAAGCTTTATAAATTTCCAAAATTCCAAATATTCCATAAGAAAATTTAACATTAAAAACCATTTAAAATCTATTATCTAGTTACTGTGGAATTTCCAAAACCTGAGGAGTGGCATACAGAATCTGGTGACTTGATAAGTCATCTTGAGGTCTGTATCCAAAGGAAGAAATGCAAGTTTGTTTTTTTCTGAGTGGCGAGGAATTGTATTTATTTATTTATTTATTTATTTATTTATTTATTTATTTATTTGAGAGCTTCAGCAAGCATGTGGATAAGGGAGATCCAGCTGACATTGTTTATCTGGACTTTCAGAAGGCTTTTCACAAGATCCCACAACAAAGGCTCTTGAATAAACTTACCAGTCATGGAATCAAGGGACCTGTCTTATCCTGGATCAGCAACTGGCTAAGGGACCGAAAACAGAGGATAGCACTAAATGGGCACTTCTCCAAGTGGAAGGAGGTAAAGAGTGGGGTCCCCGAATGTTCAGTACTGGGACCCCTGATTTTCAACCTCTTCATAAATGATCTAGAAATAGGAGTAAATAGTAAGGTAGCCAAATTTGCTGATGACACTAAATTATACAGTATAGTAAAAACTGAGAGAGATTGTGAGGCACTCCAGAGGGATCTCTTGACACTGAGGAAGTAGGCAAACCAGTGTTAAATGAGCTTCAACATTAGTAAGTGCAGAGTGATGAACGTTGTAAAAAATAAAACCAAGTACATTTATGAACTTATGGGGTCTGAATTCTCTGCAACAAACCAGGAAAGGGACCATGGTGTCCTGGTGGACAGCTCAATGAAGGTGTCAACCTAGTGTGCTACAGAGTGAAAAAAAGCAAACTCAATGCTAGGGATAATTAGGAAGGGTATAGAAAATAAGCCAGCAAGTGTCATTTTGCCCCTTTATAAATCTATGTGAGGCCCCACCTGGAGTATTGTGTACAGTTCTGGTCACCATACTTCCAGAAGGATATTATGGAAATGGAAAAAGTGCAGAGGAGGGCAACCAGAATGATCAGGGGACTGGAACACCTTCCTTACCATCTGAAGCTGAAACGGCTGGGCCTCTTCACTCTTCAACGACGGCGCCTAAGAGGTGACCTGATTGAAGTTTATAAAATCATACAAGGTGTGGACAAAGTAGATAAGGAAAATCTGTTTTCGCTATCACACAACACTAGAACTAAGGGGCACTCAATGAAACTTTTGGGTGCTAGATCTCAAACAATTAAGAGAAACTACGTTTTCACCCAGAGGATCACTGGTCTGTGGAACTCCCTGCCAAAAGAAGTGGTGACAGCTGTCAGCTTTGACAGCTTTAAGGAAGGATTGGACAAGTTCATGGAGAACAAGGGTATCAATGGGTATCATTATAGATGCCTAAGGACAACCTCCAAGTTAGAGAGATAGGCAGGATATCTCTCAATGCCATTTGCAGGGAATCTTAAGCAGGTGGAGACCTTTGCTTGGGAATACCCTGAAGCAAATGGTGAGCCAGCGTGTGAGACAGAATGCTGGACTGGATGGGCTGTGGCCTCTTCCAGCAAGGCTATTCTTATTTATTTATTTATTTATTTATTTATTTATTTATTTATTTATTTATAGCCTGTGGAGGTGACGCAGGATTCTTTCTACACAGCTTTCCTTGTAATTATTGCTTATTTGAGGGACAAGATAGGGAGAGTTACTTTTTGAGACTGTAACCCATAGAATACTGAATCCAACTCAGTTAGTGGTCCATCCAAAAAGAGTTACATTGGGCATCTCTTGAGGGCCAACTGTTCATCTTGATGTCCTCCAATCATCTCAACTAGACATTAATGTCCCCCCCCCGTAATAACATGGTCAGGGCTTCCCTGTGTACCCCCACCCTGAACAAAGGTCTCCCTGCACATAGAAACCCAGCCTAGGCTTAGACCTTTCAATTGTCTGACAGTTGAAAGACCTGGTAACTTTTAGCACCTCATTTGGGCTTATAATTTGGTTCATTCACCTGAATGTAAACAGTTTCAAGCATTGCTACTCAAACAGTACAGGGTCTGCCTCACAAGAAGAGCCAAGCTAGCAGGTAACAACATTTTCTGGATGATTTTTTTTCTCTCCACCACCCATGAAGGGGTCTGCTTTGAGCCCAGGGAAGTGGATTTCATCCACAAAAGATCACTATTGCTTGAATTTCCATAACTGGTCCAACAAAAGGTTTCATCTACTCTTGCATTTGTGTAATCTTTGGGACCATACTGGCCCTCGCTTGGTTTCATCCTAAAATACACTGTTTTAAATCAAAGTACAGTGACTCCCCGCCATTTTGCGGTTCAGGTACTGCGGCCCCACTACATCACGGAATCGCAGTACCTGCACCATTGGGGGGGGCGGGGGCAGCGGCTGGGTCGCTCTGCGCTGCCCCCCGAGAAGCCTTGGGGGTGCATGGGAGGGGTGGCGCGGAGCGATCGGGTTGCTCCGCGTCGCTCAACCAGGCTCCCTGAGAACCCTCGGGCCGCACGGGTGGGTGGCGGCAGGAGGTAAGATCGCCCCCCGCCCCGCCCCCCCTTCCGTATATCACAGATTTTCTTGCATCGCGGGTGGGGTGGGTCCGTAACCCCTGTGATCGGTGGGGAGTTACTGTACAGATTTTCTTCCACCAATTTCTAGTTGTGAGAAAAGATCCCTTGGGGTCTCAAAGATGCTGAATGGAAGTAAAATGGTCATCTCCTGCAAAAATGCAGGAGCCTTTTTATGGATGGAAAATGAGGGGGTTTTTGCGGAGGAGGGGGACATGGGTTTGTATAGGGAGCCCTGGACACCAAGTTTAGCCCAACTTTGCTCTAAGGCAGCCATGTCCAAAGTCCGGCCCAGGGGCCAAATCTGGCCCATTAGGTCATTTGTATTGGCCCGTGGATGGCTGGCCTGTCCCCTCCCCCTCCCCCTCCCCCCAGAGCCGCTTCTGAGCTGCCAAGGCACTTGGGCCTCCACTGCCACTGCCTCGTTCCCCTTTCGCTCCCCAGCCTTTGAGAGGCGGTGAGGTGGTGTTGACAGTGGTGCGGCAAAGCTCCCTGCAGGTCCTGTGGAGTTTGCAGTGAGAGGAAGCTCTGGTGGGGCAGTGGTGGGGGTAGTGCGGTGGGGAAGTGGGGAAGTGCGTCTTGGCTTATCTCTCTCCCCTACCACACACTACCCACTCCCGCTGGACCCACAAAAATCAGTAAAAGGGGGCCTCCACTTGACTCAGCCCCAATGCAAAGCAGCGCTGAGAGTAAGACCCGTTTTCCTTTTCAGGTCCCCTCATCCCGGAGTGAAGTGCATATGGTTTGGGGCAAGTGGGATTTTAAAAAGTAAAATCAGAAGAAACTGCTTATATATATTACAGTTCATTCTGTTTTTATAATTTATTTTTATTTGTTTGTTTGTTGTGAGTTTTTTGGGCTGTTTGGCCCTGTTCTGGGAGACGATGGTGTTCTGGGGTCGGGGGGGGCTTGCAGTGGGTGGGCAGGGTCGGGGAGTTCCTGGCCCCCCCAAACATTCACATCCACAAAATCTGGCCCTCCTTCCAAAAAGTTTGGACACCCCTGCTCTAAGGGAAGCAGCCACATTACCTCATCTTGCAGCACTGGCTGCAGGAGCTTCCTCTTTTTTTTTTTTTACATATTTAATTACAGTGGTACCTTGTACAAAGGAATTAATTCGTTCCAAATGAAATTATGTTAAGCAAATTTTCTTTTATACAAATTCCCATAGGAATGCATTGAAAAACGGAGTGATCCCATTTTTATGTTGTACGGATTCTCCCCATAGGCAATTATGTTAAGCAAATTTCCCCTATCTCCGGAATTTTTTATGTTGTACAAATTTTATGTTATACAAGCTGTTTGTTATACAAGGGTTCACTGTATATTTATTTATTGACTGCCTAATTTAATATAAAACATTGCTCTGGGCGATTGACAACAATATAATATAGCCCAAATACACTGCCCCCACCCATCAAATCCCAGCCAAACCCAATAAATAAACATCCCATAACAGACAGACACATTGTTGGCCAACCCATAAACTATGCTCACAAGGGAGGGGGGAGAGGGCAGAGAAGAAAGTCTCTGAAGTCTTTCTGGATGAGACTGGTCTTTACCGGTACAGTGCAGCTAAAACTTTCACACCGAGGCATTCTTTGGAGAAAGCAAGTCCAGGTAACTTCAGTCCTGCCAAGGGTGAGTGCCAGTTTCGCAACCCCAAACTTTGATCCCTTGGCTTGTTATCTTGCTAAGTCATCTCCACCTCCTGTTGAGCAAGTACACCTCTGTTGCAAGGTTATTTGGTTTAGGGATTGATACGGCCGTGAGAACCAATATTCCTCATGGCATTTTTGAACGTTCACTGAGATTGCCTGTTCTGCAGCGTCATGATGAGAAAACACATCATGATGATTATTCACCGCTTTAAAGAAAAGGTTGATTGCTGACAGTCTGGCTTGATCTGGAAGTTGAGTCATGGCAACTGGACTTCTTTTTCTTGAGAGAGTGTAACGTTTCGCTGCTCATCCAAACAGCTAAGTCAATCTCTCAAGAAAAAGAAGTCAAGTTGTCATGACTCAACTTCCAGATAAACTCACCTGTATGACTGAGAATCTTCACAGACAGTCTGGCTTGATGAGACAGTAATTAAATTTTGGTGGGTGCTATCCACTAGCACAGCCTCCATCCCAAATAAATGGTCTAGCCAGCCCTCTTCTAACTTCTAGGGGCCAATTTCAATGCCCTAACTAATCATCTTAATATCCTAGACCAGTGATGGCAAACCTTTTAGAGACCGAGTGCCCAAACTATGATTCAAAACCCACTAATTCTTCACTAAGTGCCAACACAGCAATTTAACCTGAATATAGGAGGTTGTGAAGGGGCAATGTTGGGTGCCCCCAGAAAGGGCTCCGAATGCCACTTTTGGCACCTGTGGAATAGGTTCGCCAACACTGTAATAGATTATTAATATTGAGGGCTGCTGGGTAAATTACGGACACTGAACTTTCTAATACTAACTAACTTGGGTTGCCACTAGCACTAACCACCAATTGTGACCGGTAAATAACCACACCTCACCTGAGGAAAATGGGATGGGTGAAAAAATCACTGCCACTCTTGGCCAATCTGAGTAGCAGTCAAAAATTCCCATCTGGCCCTGGTTTGACCAGCTAATCTCATTCTCCTATTAGGAGAGTAGGTGAGTAGGAGAGTGGGTGAGTAGGAGAACGGCATGAGGTGAAAGAGGTAAGGAAACCTTCACCGGAGCCTTATATAGACTCCTAGCCTGACAGACCACATGGCCCACAATTTGCATGTCACGTCTGGTGCAGGGAGGTGTGCTTGATGGGGACATGGGACAGGGCCTTCTCTGTTGCTGCTCCCAAATTTTGGAACTTCTTCCCACCAGAGGCCAGGATCACCCCATCTTTACTGTCTATCCCTAAGCAGACAGAGACTTTTCTCTTCAGGCAAGCTCTCCCTGAGTGACTGGAAGCCTGAATGGGTTTTTTTTTTTAATGGACTGTCATCTCTCACTGCTTTGAATGTGTTTTGGTGCTACTTATGTTTTTGTTTAGTATAATATTTATTTGATCCTATTTTATATTTGTACAGTCCATGTTTGTTAGCATTAAAATACAGTGGTACCTTGTATAAAAGAATTAATTTGTTCCAAATGAAATTATGTTAAGCAAAATTTTCTTTATACAAATTTCCCATAGGAATGCATTGAAAACAGAGTAATCCCTAATTGTGACCATTTTATGCTGTATGGGTTTTTCCCATAGGCGATTATGTTAAACAAATTTCCCCTTTCCCCGGAATTTTTTATGTTGTACAGATTTTATGTTATACAAACCATTTGTTATACGAGGGCCCACTGTACTGTCTTTTAAGGATATAAGCTGCCTCAAGTCCTTTTTAAGGAGAATATTTTTAAGGAGACTATTTGAAATGAATCAATCATAAATAAAATTAATGATTCAAAAAACAAAATACAGTACTGTAAACTGGATTTACTAGGAAGACCTCTCTCTCTCTCTCCTCTCTCTGTGTATGCTTTTTGCTCAGCATTTGTACAGATGTTTAGAAGAAGCAAACATCCAACCCAAGGCTTCTTTTTAAATAATTGTCCCCCAGTGGTTATAAATATCTGGCATAGTCCCATGAAATCATTACGAATAATCATGCCCACAGCAGAAAATCCTTGTAGAAGAAGAGTCGACCCTGCAGAGTGTCATTGCCTTCAAGAGAGGACAACCGCTATAATTGCAAGCCAGCAGAAAAGTTCAGGGTGACAAGAAACGTACGGGGAACAGAGGGAAAGAAGTAAGACTGTGCACTTTTACGCTTCCTCCTGACTCTGCTGGCGAAGCAGATTCTGATTATGATGATAACTTTACATTCGTTACACAGATCCCTGGCCCAGGGAGGTGGAAGAGAATAGAACTACACAAGGGACAAATGAATTCCAAATTAATAGCTGTCCATAATAAATCTTCCACTTTTTCTTCATCGGCAAAGCCTGTTCTATAAAGCTACACACACTCATTTGCAAGGAAACACTGGACCTCGAGGGTTTGTTTGGTTTAAAGCTGTAGTTCCCAACCTTCCTAATGACGCAACCCTTTAACATGTTGTGGTGACCCCCTTGCCCTGCTTGGAAGAGGCCACAAGCCCCCTTTGGCAGGCCACTGCCCCAGGTCCCATAGAGGACTTCCCTCTACAGGCATCCTCAGCCAATCACAGCCTCCGGTGCCATTGACTGACATCCCCTCCAACCTATCAAGCTGTAATTCACTCTTCCCCCTTCCTCCCCCTCCTCCTCCAGACCCAAGCCGTTTGTGCCTTTTTCTTCACTAGCTCATGGCAGCCCCTATGAAATGGTTGTTTGACCCCCCAAGGGGTCCAGAACCCCAGGTTGGGAACCACTGGTTTTAAAGGTTCTTAAACTACTGTTAAAAGTGGCCCAGGAATATGTGTTACACCAGTGTATGGGTAACTGGGACTGAAAACCCTGCTCTGTAAGGGGGGACTGTGATGTCACTAACCCCCCCTCCCACATTACAAAGCACTTGTGAGGCTAAAATTGGGCAAAGGGTAGGATATAAATGATAAACTTCTTGGGTCAACACACATTTGCTTCTCGTTTTTTATTTTTTATTTTATTTTATTTACCCAGCGTGTTGTTAGTCTGTGGAACTCCCTGCCACAGGATGTGGTGATGGCTTCTGGCCTGGAGGCCTTCAAAAGGGGATTGGACAGATTCCTGGAGGAAAAGTCCATCACAGGTTACAAACCATGATGGAGATGTGTAATCTCCAGGCTTAAAACCAGGGTACTTCAAGGGCCAGATGCAGGGGAGTGGTATCAGGAGACAGATATCTAGTCTTGTGTGCTCCCAGACGCATCTGGTGGGGCCCCTGTGAGATACAGGAAGCTGGACTAGATGGGCCTTTGACCTGATCCAGCATGGCTCTTCTTATGTTCTTATGTTGTTCTGTGAACTACAGAACACCATGACTGCCGTGTCATTCTCGGAGATGCAATCCAAAAGATTAACCATATGAAAACTCTGAAAAGCCCATTGTAGACTGGCTGCATTTCTACAGATATGTTTCAAAATAGAAACACAAGTTATTGGAGTGAAGCGACTGATGGAAAGGTTCTGCTGCCTTTCTCAAGATCCAGGTCTGCCTATAGCTAGAGGGTTTGGTTTCCCATGCTGTACCCCTTATATATCCAATTGCATTTCAGGCACAGAGATTCACTGTTAGAAAATCACTGGAGGCTGACACTTCCCTCTGGAGCTTCTTAAGAGTGTTAGGACTGGGTGACAGTCAGCTTTGTGAGAACACCTAATTAAGACTGCACTTTTTCTTTTTGTAATGGAGAAACCACTTAATCACTGGCCAATCATATGAAATCCACTGCCCTTGTAAGCAGATGTATGCTGATCTTGATAGCGCTATCAGCAGAGAACACCCTTTTCACAGGGGATGATGCCTATTAAAATCCAATTAGAAAGCCCTGGTCATAATCTATGATAAATGGGTTTGATGAGCCTGTCTGATTATTTAATTAGTAGGTTTACCTTGGGGGGTCTGTGGAGGGGAGGTTGTGGGACAAAGAATCAAGGGCCCCCTAGTTTTTTAAAAAAAAAAATTGTAGGGAGACAGATGTATTTAGGATTGCCCCAAACATGGTGGCAACAGAGGCGCCCGCCTCAGACCTGTATCCCTCCAAGTCAAGGTGTAACAGAGTATGGATTGTTAGCCAACGGATCAACAAAAAATCATTCCATGTTTCTAGTAGCAAAAGAACAGTAATAACAAAATGATACACTATGCTGCTCGGTGTGGGCTCCGTCTTCCATTCCCAACTCTGTAGACAACAAACACCAAAGGAAGATAAAAAACAAAAACAAAAAAAACCACAAAACATACGGCATATTAAAGACTAACTTTCATATTTTAAGACATAGTAGCAGAATGAGGTGAGCAATATAATATGTGAAGGGATATACATTTCGTACCAGATATCCATTGTATATATTAGTATATAGTATATAGAGTTGGGGGGTGGATAGGAGAATGGGGAGAGGAGGAGGGTGAAGAATAGGAGGGAGAGTTGATTAGTAGAGATGGTAGGAAGGAGGATTAGGCCAGGGTCTGTAGATATGTAAAGTATAGTTTTATGGCTCTGAGGCCAGGATCTGTTTATATGTATATCTCATCACACAACAACACATGTTGTTGTTACTGTTTTTATATTTTTATATTTGATTTATTTTGTTAGGGGTGTGTGTTCTTTTCTGTTTCTGACCATCATGATTGCTAATCATTGGCCAAAATCCTGTTGCTTAGCGAAGTAAATCACTCTAGAGTAGGCCCATTTAATCAATGACGGTTTGGTGAGCCAACTCTGTATGTTCCATTCATTCAAAGGACTCTATTCTAACTCTGATTGCCTTGCCCTAGTGTTGCAATTAGAGTATGTCCATTTGAACCAATGGAACTTATGATTCACCAAATTACACTGATTTATAGTTTAGTATGAAAAGCCACAGAATTTTGGCCACATTAAAAAAACTTGTGTGATTGTATCTAATGTGCACAAGCATTCAAATTTGGCCTCAAAACAGGATAGCACTGCTTCTCAAAGTAGCACTTGTTTTCTGAAAGGAACAATGCACTTAGCATCCCCTCAAGCCTGTTTATTGTTATTGTTGGTCAGCTGCCAAATAAATAAATTAAATAACTTGTTTCTCATTTTTTGTCCACTGGTGGGCAGCTAAAACTCAACCTCAACATTGACTGATCAGCTGTGTCCAGTAGCAAGCACTTAACTCACATTCACATAAATACATACAGAATTGCCAGCGAGTTGTTCAAAACAGCATTTGTTTATTTGTTGTTTTGATTGATTTTTAAATATTGTTTCCTCACTTTTCTTCTTTAAAAAGGACCCAAGGTGGCTTACAACACTAAAAGACAGTACACAAAGGTAAAAACGTTAAGTATACAGTAGTGAAATGATTAAACAGATACCACACTAAGAACACTGTAAATAAAAGGTAAACCAAAACAACACCAAAATTCATTCAAAGCAGTCAAGTACAACAATCAATTTTTTAAAAAAGACACTTAGGCAGTCAGTCACTAAGGGAAAGAAAGGTCTTTGCCTGCTTCTGGAAGGACCACAAATATGGGACCAACTTGGCCTCCTGTTCCCAAAGTCAACAGAGAAGGCCCTCTCCTGCTTCCCCCACCAAATGCATCGGTCTGTGCAGGAAACAGGATGGAGAGAATGGCATCTCCTGGTGATCTTCACACCCGGGGAAGACTCAAAAGCAAACTTTTAAATAGTCTGGTATATTTGCATGCAGGAAATGGTCAGTTAAATCTTTGCTAGCTTGGTTTCCAAAGACGCCTTCCTTAAAACTGTCAGGACGTGTTGGTTAGTGCCTTTTTTTTGTCGTTCAGAAATCCTGCGTCTTTACCAACTGTACAATAGGCAGAAAAGGCATCCCTGTTTAAATACTCAAATTAAAATATTCAGAAATAAAAAATACTCAAAAAGCAAACAAAACCCCACAAAAATACAAAAAAATCTCAAAAATATAAATAGAAATAAAAATAAATACCTTCCCTATTCATT
Organism: Phrynocephalus versicolor; assembly: GCA_023846285.1. Lineage (NCBI taxonomy): Eukaryota > Metazoa > Chordata > Lepidosauria > Squamata > Agamidae > Phrynocephalus > Phrynocephalus versicolor. The sequence continues at coordinate 8,055,942 of JAHTLZ010003526.1, read as the reverse complement.
TAGATGCTATGTCCCCATAGACTTAGATTCATACTTCGCCTTTTCTCCTAAGATCTGAAGGCAGAAGGTTTTCCTTCTACCTACTTCATTTTCAGAACAGCAACCTTGTGAGGAAGGTCAAGGCAAAAGAGAGTGAAAGACCCATAGCTAAGTGCTGATGAAAAACTAGGTCTCCCAGGCCCCAGCCCAACCCTCTCATCCCTACATCATGCTGCTTATCTGCCAAAGCAGTTGCTTCTGATGAAATTCTGCTGGTGTGGAAACACAGAAGGCATATGTGACCTGCTCAAATCCTTCCCTCCTGGCCGTAGATCCACCACTGCTTGTTGCTAGGACCTGCGGGCCTGAGGTGTGAGCTGGAAGCTTCTGCAAGGATCAACTAACCTGCCTGCCACTTCCTTGTGCGCCATGTGGTGCAGGGATCTGTGAAGTCCACCTCTGTAACAATGCCAGCCACTTGAGGGATTTAGCTGCATCTAGAGCTACCTACCAGCTGGCTGAACCAGACGTTGATTCACTCGGCCAAAATTTCATCCCCTGGCACTGAAACCAAACAAACATAAGCTGAATTTCTGTTTTTGGAACTAGATCATAATAAATATATACTGTCTATTCAATCCTGAATGTATTTATTTATTTACTTACTTACCAGTCATCTGGCTCTCAAGGCTACTCTGGGCGGTTTGCAACAAAACACACGACCACAACCTTTTCTAGGATTCTGCAGATTTAATGATTGATGTATCAATACCCCCCCTTTTTTTCTTGGAACACTTGTAATCTCCAGGCTTAAAACCGGGGTACTTCAAGGGCCAGATGCAGGGTAGTGGTATCAGGAGACAGATATCTAGTCTTGTGTGCAGGGCCGGCACTTCCATTAAGGCTAACTAGGCAGTTGCCTAGGGTGCCAAAATGGATAGAGGGCACTGGACAGCCTGCCGACCCTGCTGCCCCCCGCCGTCCATCCCCCCACCGCCTGCCAGCCGCCTGTCGCCGCCACCCACCATCCACCGCCCGGCCCCCGCCCCGCCGCCCTGCTGCCACCGCCCCACCCCGCCGGCCACCACCCACTGGCCACCACCCTGCCCCCTGCCCCACTCCTCGCCTAGGGTGCAAAAAAACCTAACACCGGCCCTGCTTGTGTGCTCCCAGACGCATTTGGTGGGGCCACTGTGAGATACAGGAAGCTGGACTAGATGGGCCTTTGGCCTGATCCAGCATGGCTCTTCTTATCTTCTTATGTCCATATGAGACAGTACATCTTGCCCAAGGCTCCACAGGCTGGCTCTGCTTATCCTGGGAAACATAGATGGGAGCCCAAATCACAATCTCAGGCTCACTGAGTCATTCAGCCAGTGTTTTGGGTGTTATTTCTCTATTTTTATACATGCAGTGCACTTTTAAAATTTTTTACAATATGCGACACCTGGACAAGTCCAAGGTATAGTTTTATGGTGTTCCTTTTAAGAGATGCTTCCAAGGGGAATGGGACTTTTTGGTATGGGGACCAACTCTCTGTAATGGTTAAAACTGAGAATCATAGAATCACATAACAGTGAAGTTGGAAGGAGCCTACAAGGCCATCAAGTCCAACCCCCCACCTCCATGCAGGAATACAAATCAAAGGAGACCTGTCAGGTAGTTATCCAAATATCTCTTGAATGTACCCACCCAAGTGTTGGAGCACTCACCACCTCTTGAGGTCATTGGTCCCATTGCTGTACTGCTCTAACAGTTAGGAAGTTTTTCCTGATAGTTAGCTGAAAACTGTGTTCTCTTAACTTGAGACCATCATTGCGTGTCCTGCACTCTGGGGTGATCGAGAACATATCCTGCTCCTCCTTTGTAACGAGAGCCCTTCAAATATTTGAAAAGTGCTATCATATCACCCCCTCAGTCTTCTTTTCTCTAGGCTAAACCTCCCCCGTTTTCTGTGTGCATCTCACCCTCTAAATAATTTTGAAAAGTGGGGGAAAGGGATGGCTTGCAGACAAAGGGCCTTTTCGGCAGCTGCCCACAAAATATGGAACGCCCTCCCGAGTGCAAGTTGTCTGGCACTGACACTGATGGCATTTGGGTGTCAGGCCAAAACCTTCCTGTTCCAGCAGTTTTTTAAACTGAAATAATACCCTGTTTCCCCAAAAATAAGACCTCCCCCCCCAAATAAGCCCTAGCCCGACAATAAGACCTAGTGATGAGCATGGCTATGCAGATACGCTGCATAGACACCGCATACATTGCAGCCCACAGCGGTAAGGAAGATTGGAATACCTTTTCTCTGCCACTGCTCCTTTCTCCGAGCCATTTGCACTTGGACGGGTGCACGGGTGGCAACTGTATCACTCCTTCCTTCTAGTCATTCATGCATGCACGTGTGCATGTGGTAACCACGGTCGCCAGCATCCTATTGCGCACACACGAACAGCTAGGGGAAAGGAGTTCACGCATCACTACACCAGCCCCACCGACCAGCAACAGTCTGTGGGCCTGCTTTTCCTGAGTACTGTATCTGTACTCCCAGACAAGGTGAGTGCAAAAAGAAAGAGCGATTCTATTGAGTAGTACAATTAAGGAAATGTCGAGGACTCCCAGGGCAAGAATCTTACAGCTTTCTGCAAAGAGAAGTTGGATATCCAAATGGTCCGAAAATGGTGGGCAGAATACAATAGCCTCAGTCTACATGTGGACTGAGGAAATGCTAAGAAGCTCAAGTGTAGTTCAGGTCGGCAACCTTTATTTCCTGAGCTGGAAAACATTATCTGTGAATGGATTGCTGACAGGAGAGCAAAGGCTTTGATTGTGCGTAGGGCTGACATTCAAGCATATTATCCTTAATAAAAGTAAGACATTCCCTGAAAATAAGCCTTAGCGTGTCTTCTTGAGAAAAAATAAATATAAGACAGTGTCTTATTTTCGGGGAAACACGATATGCAGCAGATTGTGGGTCCTGATTACCATTCCCAGCTGGACCAATTAGAAGTCATTTAACAGACTTCAAAGTGAAGCAGGAACGTCAAGGAACGATCAAGTAAAATGGGGAGGTATAGGACAAATTTTCTGTGACTGTGGAGAAATTCAGTCTATACTGCATTTATGCACAGACAATGAATGTCCCCTCCAACTTGTACAAGGGAAGATATAGCAAATAGTCAAAGATAATGCGACTGAAATAACGTGCTTTTGGTAAAAACTGTGTAATTCTCTTAACATTTAATTTCTTTTAATTTTACCTATATTTCATACATACAGTATCCAGAATTTTTAAATTGTGCAACAGTGTGATATGAATAAAGCAAGTGAGCAAGTACTTTCCCCCTCTTCTCTGGGGCACTTTTTAGGTACATGGTTCCCTGCACAAGAAAAAAAAAATCCACTGAGATCCATTTAATGTAAAGGTTTATTAAATGATTTATTATAACTGTTACATTATATCATTAGTTATTTCTTCCTTCAAGTAGATGAGAGATGGGTTCATTAAAATGAGTTTATTACTGGGAATGTGCAAACTTGATCCGAGGCCTTCATTACTTTTACTTTTCTGTCACAGTAAGACGAGGCATAACGCAGATATGGCACAATAACATATCTAGAAGGAATGAGAAGGGGGTTAGGCTGGCAGCCTACTGTAGGTTCACACATTTTCCAAGGTGTTAAATACTATTTTGTACTCTTCATGGACTAAATATGGTCTGTTTTTCTCCTCTTTTGTTTTTACCGTTTTAGGCATTGTTAGGCCTTAAGTATGATTTTTTTTTTAGTGGTAAGGCAGAGTAGAAACATATATGTGGCTATTAGTGGATGGAAGCCGAAGTGTGTGTGTGTGTGTGTGTGTGTGTGAGAGAGAGAGAGAGAGAGAGAGAGAGAGAGAGAGAGAGAGATGAAAATGTCTAACTGAGGGGGCTGAGAGGTACTATCCCAATGTCTTTATGTCCTTTTTGTTTTGGCCTGCCATCACTGGCTTCATCTCTGTGCCTTGCTGACATGAGGCCCTCAACAGACCCACAACAGAATCCCGCCATTCACTGGTGGAGTGATAGAAGATGGCTGGCATTCCTTGGGCGTGGGTGTTTGACCTGACCCTTCAAGAGTTGGTGGAGGCTGGCTTCTGAAGCAAGTGGGAAAGACCAACTGATGGATATTCCTGATGGAAACCAGTGTTGTTGTTGTTGTTGTTGTTGTTGCTGCTGCTGCTGCTGTTGTGTCATTACAGTCATGATCCACTCTTCGTGACCCCATGTCCATGGAGTTCTATTGGCAGAAATACTGGAGTGGCTTGCTAGTTCCTACTCCAGTTCCTGTATTCCCTGGTGGTCACCCATCCAAGTACTAGCCAGACCTGACCCTGCTTAGCTTCCAAAATCAGGCGAGATCAGATGTGCTTAGGCATTCCAGGCAGCTGGTGGAACCCAGTGGATGTTGGCAAATAGTATGCTGAAGCATGAGATGAAGTCATGGTACTGTAGTACAGAGGCTGGTGGTGAAGCTGGAGGAAATACATGCGTGTGTGATGTGTGGGACCTCAATCCGGGCATCTTGCTGGAGTGAAAACAGGGTGTCTCTGCTGGAGTCCAGGATGCCTAACCTCTTTTTCAGATACCAATACAAATGTTTTACAGAAATGTGTTGGGAGTGTTTTCTTGTCTTCCAAGGTTTTCCCAATCTCCTGGGACTTCTGGGTGAAGTGTCCTGGAGTGGGTTCTTTGTGAGATCATAGTTTGGGGCCTTTTGATGTCACACGAGGCAGGGGCCTCTCTAACGGGAGCAAAATAATGTCTGTGCGTGCACGTGTTAGGGAGTGAGGCAAGCATTGTGGGTTCCCTGTGTATGTCTGTTGCGTCGTTACAGTTGTGACCAATTTTTTGTGACCCCATGTCCATGGAGTTTTCTTGGCAGGAGTACTGGAGTGACTTGCCAGTTCCTACTCCAGGGGCCTACAGCAAATGGTATTCCCTGGTGGTCTCCCATCCAAGTACTAACCAGGACCGACCCTGCTTAGCTTCCGAAATCAGGCAAGATTGGTTGTGCTTAGGCATCTAGCCAGCTGTGGGTTCCCTGAGTGTGTGTCGTGATGTTACAGTCGTGACCGACTCTTTGTGACTCCATGTCCATGAAGTTTTCTTGGCAGGAATACTGGAGTGGTTTGTCACTTCTCCCCCCCCCCCCCAAACAAACAAAGGAAGCCAGTGAACCCTGGCGTCAATTCAGAGGGCAGGAGGAGGTGTGTATGTACCAAGGAAATATGGTGGTACCGTAATTATAAATGAAACTTGTTCCTTCCACCTCCGCCCCAAGGTTTCTCTCCCTCCTCTGACTGAGCTTTAGGAGAGCAGAGCCATTAAATGCTAAACATGCCTGAAGCAGGGTAAAAACAAAAGAGAACAGACCAAATTCAGTCAATACTGTATAATGCTAAAGGGTCTAAGAGAGTATTCAACCCTTTGGAAAAGGTGCGACTCTATGGCAGGTTACCAGTCTAAATTGCTTGTTCCCATTCATCCTATTGTGCACACATAACCTTTGGCTTGTTCCTCTGCCTTGCCTTACATTGGCAGAGAAATGAATGCTGGATGTCATAAATCCCTTGCGTCTTGTTTTCAAATCCCCAGTTGCCAGCTCAATGCAGTGAACCTGTTTCGCTGGATTAAAACCGTTCCACTCCTGCCATCATTCTTAATCCCCACCCTCCCCACTAGCCATGGCTAGCCATGTTAGCATCAAGGCCAAGCAGAACTATCTTCCACTCACTCTGCCATGAGGCACAGGCATGATCTCCCCTCCCTCCCTGGAAAAAAAGTTGTAGAAAGTTGTGCCCTCCAAAAGAGAGTTTATGCTTTTTAAAAAACTGGACATGAATGAGGCAAGGTGTTGTGATATTGTTTTCACACTCATTAGCAGGATATCTATATGACATGTTGATCTTATGTATTTAGTATACTTCTAAATGGTTTTGCTCTTATGTATTTAATATACAGTACTTCTCTATGGTGTTCAAACTTGGACCCTTACAGACACTTTATGTAGAAGGCTGGAAGCATTTGAGATGCGGAGGTACAGATGAATTCTGAAGACACCCGAGACAGCCAGAGTTACTAATGTGGCCATATTACAGCATACGAACAAAAAGCTAGAAATTCTCAACACTATAAAGAGAAGAAAATTGCAATATTTTGGTCACAAAATGCGTAATAACAACTATAATCTGCTGCAGGTTATCCTTCAAGCAGAAAATAGACGGGAAGCATGACCCCGGGCTTAGAACATTCTGGCTTAGGAATTTGAGCCAATGGTTTGCAGTGAACACAGTGTCTTTCTTTAGAATAAAAAGGTAAAGGTAAAGGTTCCCCCGCACATGCGAGCTAGTTGTGTGTCCGACTCTAGAGGTGGTGCTCATCTCCTTATTCAAGCGGAAGAGCCAGTGTTGTGCAAGTCCATGGTCACGTGGCCCGTATGGCTTCCAGGAAACAGTTTTACCTTCCCACTTTTTAAGCCAGTACCTACAGTATTTATCTTGTTTCATTTTACATGCTTTCGAACTGCTACGTTGGTAGGAGCTGGGGTTAACAGCGGGAGCCGAGCTGCCGACTTTGCAGCCAACAGGTTTTGGAGACTTAGTCCGCAGAGCCACAACGCCCCACCTGTTTAGAATAGCTTTATATAAAACCAGCTCATGCTACTGACTCCCAACATTCTACGGGGACATGGCACTTGAAGACGATGGCACGTCATATTCTTTCTGTAGCCCATGTTTGCGTTTATATGAGCTTGTTTATACTTGTTTGTGGTTTCTAGTATAGGTTGCAGAGCAAGTGTGGCATGTCCTAGCAATCCTATCTCTAATTAAAAGATTAACGTATCGATTCTGGCGCACTGGGCCGAACCGGTTACTCTGCTCTCCTACCCTGCTACTATGGCATTCTAGTTACTGCACACACTCCTTCCACACGTGTTGCAACCGTAAAAACGGAAAGAGCGGGAGTGACTGCACGCCAGGCTGGTTCATCTCGGTGGGACCTTGCGCGGATCCCAGTCCACGTTCCCGTTCCACGCTGGTGCTTCACGGAGTTAAATCGGTTAGTTTCAACCCCCCACTCCCCCGTTTTTTAAAATGGCCCGACTCTTTCTGCTACACACGCTTCTGCAGGCGACAGCGGTGGCACCGCGCCTTCCCGAAGCGTAACGAAGGGAACCAGGCGAGGCCTTGAGGGCGAGGAAAGGACCGAGGCCAACAGAAGTGGCGCAAAGGCAAACGCAGCCTGTTGCAGGGAAGCGGGGTGTGTGCGGAGGGGTGGAGGGGTGGGGGAGGAAGCCAGGCCGTGCCAAGAGCCGAGTGGGAAGGGCGGATAAAACAGAGATAGCAAGGGGTGTGTGTTGTGTGCGGTGCGAGGCTGGTCGAGTGTGTAGTTGCAGCCCGCCACTCCACCCCACCCGCGGTGCGTAAAAAAAGGAGGCAGAAGGAACTGAAGCAAACACACAGAAATCGCCTGCAGGAGAGCTCGGTTGCCCCACCCGCCTCATTCGTAAGTTTTGCAGGAGGAAACGGTGCAGGCTTTGCGTATATGCGTGGCTTTGCCGTTTCCACAAAGGCGTCCCGTGCACAAGCGTCCGCGCGCGCGCGCAAGCCGTTGCCAAAAAGTTACTGCGCGCGCTTCGGCGCCGAATTTCTCAACCTTTTGCTTTCTAGTCTTTCGAGCAGCTCATGACGAGGGGTTTCCCGGCTCCTCGTCGTAGGAGGAAGGAGAGGTCGGGTTGTGTTGTGTTGTGTTTTTGTTTTGAAACACGGAAACTGAAATTGCAGTTCACAGCGCAGTAATTGCAATAATAACAAAAATGATGTTTGTGCGCGTATGCCTGTTTGGCCTTCGGGTTCATTGGGACGGCATAAACTGCCTGGGCGCGCGTTAGATTTGTGGGCCTTGTTTTGTAGAAAGGAATGTGAACTATTTTTTTTAAAAAAGTTAGTGTGCTTTCAATTACGAAGCAGCTCTACTTGCCTCTCGATGGAAGACGATCGCAGCCGTTAAAAAGAAAAAGATATTATTGGTATTGCGCTTAGAATTCAACGATGCAGGCCTTAGGAGGGAGGTACAGCGGAGCGTGAGCTGAGTCACTTTAGATTACAAATAAATGCATCCCTCTTTGCAGCCGTGGCTGTACTTAGAAGAAAAGACCCAGGTGTGTTAGGAAGAAGGCGATTTTCTGTGTCTAGGGATATACAATATTTATTTTATTCGATAGATAAACGTTTGGGTTTTTAAAAAAATCTACATCTCCTGGACAGATAAGGGTATCCTGTTTGTAAGGATGCACTCTTAATACCTTCCAAACCCAGAAAGACCCTCGTCTTTAAACTACAGTATTGGCTTTTGAATTCACCTTTATTATTTTTAATAACCTCTCATCAAAAGGTAGGTTAGGAATCCGTGAGAGGTAGCCATGTTAGTCTGCAGGAATTCCAGGCAATAATAATAATAATAATAATAATAATAATAATAATAATAATAATAATAATAATAATAATAATAATAATAATAATAATAATAATAAAAAAGACAAAAACATGTGGGACCTTAAAGACTATTATATGTTAATGTAAACTTTTGTGGACACATCCACTTCTGCTACTCTGTGTCTGAAGAAGTGGACATATCCACAAAAGCTTACATTAGAATATCATAGACTTTAAGGTGCCACATGTTTTTGTCTTTTATTTTGTTTTGTTTTGATTTTTCCCTAGAATTTTAGGAATGCAACTCCAAGATTCCCTGCAGGAGGTTCAGGGTGGCAGGAGCTTCTTTCTGGAGATTATTATTTTTAAAGAACATCACTTTTTTTTCAAATTTTGTCCCAGATGTTTTCAGTCTCAGGACCTTACAGATGTGGGACACAAGGAGTGGGAATCACATAATTATCCCCCCTTTGTGGTGTGGTTATTTCTCTAATCCTGTTTGGCAGTGAGAGTTATAATCAATTTATGAATGCTTGCCTTGGCTTTCAAGTGAAAATGGCTGGGAAGCCACCCCCATGTTCTCTTAAGTTTGTTTTATTATGGAAGAAGTAAACTCTAGACCTGTGGTTCTCAACCTGTGGGTCTCCAGATGTTCCTGGACTGCAACTCCCAGGAATTCTTGCCAGCTCAGCTAGTGATGAAGACTTCTGGGAGTTGCGGTCCAGGAACATCTGGGGGCCCACTGCTTGAGAACCACTGCTCTAGACCCTTTTATTTTTACTGAATGATAACATAGATGCAAAACTGCTTGAAAGGACCACAGATCAAAGAGTGTTGTATGAAATCCATCCTCCTTGCCTATGATGGATTGATTATTAAAAATATAATACAGATTACTTTACAGTAGCAAATGATTGACTTACTAAGTGCCAAAGATTCATTAATTTCCTTTTAAATCAATTACATTTGAACAGTAAATGCAGTTAATCTTTTTATTTTATTTTAAGGAAGTGCATTTGCAGGAGAGGGGAGGGGGTGAAAGAGAGCTCTTCATTTTGAGGTGGGTAAGATTTGAGTGAATGGCTTTTATTTTTATAAGCACACAAAGCCTGACTAAATGGAAATTGTTTGGCCTAACCCCTCCCCCCCCGTTTCCTTGTGTAAGGGAATTCATGGCAGGGGGTTGGACTGGATGGCCCTTGAGGTCTCTTCCAACCTGTTGATTCTTTGATTCTATAAATAGCTAATAATTTGCTGCCTTTTATTAATACTTCATATGGTGTCCCTATGGAGCCAAGAAGCAAATAGGAGGACACAGAGCGAGTCAATTTTCTCCTTTAATACAATTAGAAGTGTATTTTTTTTCAGACAGCAAGGAGGTCCATGAGCCAGGGTGGATACAAATCAGTGCTTTTTTTAAAAAAAAATCAGATTGATTTAAATCACAATTTAAACTAAAAATCCATTTTTGAAATTGAAATTTTCCAAAAAAAAAAAAAATCCGATTTCAATCAAATTCGTCCTGATACAAACACAGAAATTAGGAGAGTCATTGTGGATTGTGTCATGAGCTCCTTGGTCAAAAGAGGTAGAATATTAAGACAAGGTCATAAATAATCCTGAAAGTGGACCTGCCTTACTATGTGTTTTTTAAAAAAAAGCAGAAGCGGAGGACAGCTTTAATTTTTCTGATCCTGCTTGAAAGTGCCTTTTGACCAGCTGAACTAGTCCATGGCCACTGGGGGGGTGTGCTCCCAGAAGTTATTCCTATGTAAACAAGGACAGGGCAGACAAGTTCTGAACATTCAAGTTGCATAGCTATCAAGCGTTCCCCATAACTGCCTGGGACTGGGAGTTCCCGGGAGGCAGGACGCTGGCAATTGGGCCCTTCGATTAGCGGGTGGAGCCTCATTTGCATACAGAGTTCCCAGAATCCCTTGCGGTGGCTTCAAAATGCTCACTGTGACCTAGGTGTCTCAACTTTCCCGCTGCCGGAAAGCGGGACATTTCAGGGAAAAATAATTTTTCGGGAAGACGGTGGGAAAGAGTGATCTGTGAATGTCCAAAAACATGACACTTGACAGGTCTGTCAAGCTGGTTAGCATGGATCAGACTGCAGAAGCGCCAGGTCAGAGTGCATTTATTTTTCACTGGCTTAGAGCATCCATCCTCAAATTTTACTGTATTTTTCCTGTGTATACCACACTACTTTTTTCTGAAACCATGACGCCAAATCTTAAGGGGTGTGGTATACACAGAAGGAAGCCTTTCGGGATGGGTGGGTAGAGGAGAACCCAAGCTTACCTTGCTTTTCCCCCTCCGTGGTTTGTTTTTTGCAGGATTTCCTTGAGTTCACCACCACCGCCACCCGCTGTTTGCTTTCATTTCTCCATTCTTAACACTCCTCTTTGGTGGGTTTGTTTTTTTGCAGGACTCTTGTCAGGTATGAGCAGCCCATTAAGAAATGCACTCCTGGAAAGAAAAGAAAGAAAGCCACACCCTTTTTTAAAGCATGAAACTGCATTTTAATGGGCTGCTCAAGCCCGACGGAGCCTGATCCTGCAAAAAACAAACTCATGAAAGCAGAGAGGCATGTTTAGAATGGGGAAATAAAAGAAAACAGCGGGGGCAGTGGGGGCTGAGAATTCAAGGAAAGATGGAGCCTAATCTTGCAAAAAAAAAAACACACCAAACCCACCAAATCAAAGAGGAGTGTTTAGAATGGGGAAATTAAAAGTAGTGGTGGAGGTGGAGGAGACCTCAAGGAGGATTTATTAATTTTATTTATTTGGGGGTCTAAAAAGCAAGTGCTGTCTAATAAAATACCGTATTTATTTCCCTCCCCTTCTGTACTATCTCAAAAATGTAGACCTTTGATCTGTCAGCTCATTTGATCTGTAGTATTATCCAGAGAGAGGAGGGGAAGCTTGAAATATCACTTCTGTAAAAGCTTGGGCAGCAAGGACTCGCCTGCCAGGATATTTGGGGTGGTGGTGGTTCATGCTTCCAAAGTTCAATCTCTTTGTTTTTCCTTCCCCTCTTTTGAAATGGAGTGAAACCTGTTCCTTTGGTCTGAGGGTCAAAGCTCAGCTGAGTTCAGATTCTATCAGCTGCACACCTTTCCTACTGCTCTTTGTTCGCCCATCCCCTTGATGCCAATGTCTCCTGTTTCATATGGAGCGAAGAAAGGAGGGGTAGGAATGTCTTAAGAGTGCGCATGCATTGGCACAAAATGCGGAAAATGCTATGGCATTGGGGTGGCCTGGTTCATCTCCCGCCCCCCATTGACTCCTCCCCGTCCATTGCTTTCCCCTTCTGCAATGAGGTTGTAAACCAATCCCCAGCAGATCCATTTGTGTGGTTTAAGCCAGTGCAGTCATGTGAGTTGATGTGGGAAAGGGTGACCTTATTCGAACTGCAGTGTTGGCCGATCTTGCCTGGGCAGAATAATGCTGTTCTGTCCTCTTTTTATAAGTGGAGCACCCACACTGGTGCAGTAGGGCACCACCACCACCACTACCCCCCCCCCAAAAAAAAAAGAGAAAGAGAAGAAAGACGCTGTTACTCGGCCCTTGTTAAGGTAAAGGTAAAGGTTCCCCCCGCAAATGCATGCTAGTCGTGTCCAACTTTAGGGGCGGTGCTCATCTCCGTATTCAGGCCGAAAGAGCCAGTGCTGTGCAAGTCCATGGCCATGTGGCCGGCATGGCTGCAAGGAAACACTGTTTTTACCTTCCCACTTTTTACGGCGGTACCTATTTATCTACTTGCATTTACATGCTTTCGAACTGCTAGGTTGGCAGGAGCTGGGGTTATCAGCGGGAGCTCGCTCCGCTGCGTGGCACCCGGGATTCGAACCGCCGAGCTGCCGACTTTGCAGTCTACAGTTTCGGTGCCTTAGTCCACTGAGCCACCACACCCTTGTTAGTTTATTAAAATAGTTCTGAATCTCTAGGAGAAGGAAAACTGACTTTAAACTTCCACTGCCTTGTGGCTATACAGTGGTATCTCTACTTACGAGTGGCTCAACTTAAGAGTAATTCGACTTAAGAGCGAAAAACCATTGGCATTTTAACTTCTGCCTTACATATTTTAGATATGGTCTGCTCTATTTATAATTTTTTATTTATTTATTTTTGATGTATTTATTTATTTTGATTTTTAGATTGGGCTGCTCTACTTAAGTTGTTCGACTGAAAAGCATGCATTTGGAACAGATTAAATTTGTAAGTAGAGGTATCACTGTATCCCTTTCTGGAAGAGGCTTCAGGAGTTAACCTTGAGGCAAAATCCGGTGCCAGAGTCCTGGATGCAGTCGAGGGTTGTGTACAATCATGTTCTGGTAACTCCTGCAATGCAGCTGGAATTTGTCTTGGCTCTACCATTCCATTAGACTAGTCCAGCAATGTGGAGAGGGGTTTTATTGCCACTTGGGTAACAGTTTTAACTTCCATATTAATCTCCCCAGGCCTTATGCTCTGAAGAAGCCGCTTCAGCTTGGCATGCAGTGTGAAAACAACACGGTTTCTATACAGAGCACGATACCATAGTTTCTCAAGACTGAAGGGTGCCTATATCTGTAGCTACGCCTCCTACACATTAGGAGGGCTACTGGGGAACTATGATAAAAAGCTGCAAGCAAGCCTTCTTAGTCAATTTCTTCCTCCCTTTATGTGTGGCCAGTTAACTCAAATTTACCAGGGCGAACCCAAATTCCCAGGCGTGTCTTCCCAGTGAGTAAATACACATTTTTCCAGTGTGTATCACACCCTAAGCTGGATAGTCTTATCAGACAGTCACTATTTAAGCATTAGCAGCTTGTTCTCCTTAGATTGGAAATTCTTTGCAGTCAAATGCAGAGGTTGGTAGTAGGAATGTGATTTTCCATCTCCCCCTCCAGTAGGCCAATGTCAATTTTTGCAGGCAGGTTTTTGTGGCTATGTTTGAAGTACAGTAATACCTTGGTTTATGAGCATAATCTGTTCCGGAAACATGCTTGTAAACCAAAGTGTTTGTATATCAAAGCAAATTTCCCCATTAGAAATAATGGAAACTCAGATGATTCGTTCTGGGGCCCCAGAGACTACATAATATTCACACAAAATGCCAAAACTCACCAAAGAAGTTGGTTAGAAGTCCACGTCCACACAGTGGTTTAGGTACCTGGCTGAAGACTCTGCTATGCTTGGGAGTAACAATTGGATTTTACTCTGCATTTTTAATGTTGCAATAATAAAGTGCAATTTGTAGCCCTATACACACTTCACTAGCTGTCCCATGACTAGAAATAAGAAAGGATGTTGAAAATAAATTTAATATAAATAGAAAGAAAAAAGCGCTCCCCTATAAAAACCTTCCTGGCTGATTCAAGGGAGACATCCCTTCCTCTCTCCTCCCTCTGCTTTGGGCGCTTGCCTGAGCCGGAACATTCCAGTCAATCACCCAAAGTGCAGCAGGGGGAAATGGAGGGAGGGAGAGAGAGAGACCATTGGCTCTCTTGTGATCCTGTGACCTGCTCCAGTGCTCGTATTGCAAAACATTGCTTGGTTATCAAGGCAAAATTGATCAGAGTGATCAGCTACTGGTGACAATCGGCGTGCCGCCACAGAAAAGGACTGTGCATTCTATTGTATTCTAATCTTTGGCTCTGTAAGGAAGTGGAAACATTTTACAGAATTACAGTGGTACCTTGTATAAAGGAATTAATTCGTTCGAAATGAAAATATGTTAATAATAAGCAGAACACTATTTTATATTTGTACAGTCCATGTTTGTTAGCATTAAAATACAGTGGTACCTTGTATAAAAGAATTATTTTGTTCCAAATGAAAATATGTTAAGCAAAATTTCCTTTGTACAAATTTCCCATAGAAATGGATTGAAAATGCAGTAATCCCTAATCACGACCATTTTTATGTTGTACAGATTTGCCCCATAGGCGATTCTGTTAAGCAGATTTCCCCTATCACCGGAATTTTTTATCTTGTACAGATTTTATGTTATACAAACCATTTGTTATATGAGGGTCTGTTGTATATGATACATTTTTAAATGGGGGTGATAAACAATAATAGTGAGATGCTGTACCGTATCTGATTGTGCTAGTTTATCATGTGCTAGAAGGGCTGACATAATTCCGGGAGGGATTTAATATATTTCTTGCTTACAACTTCCGTCTTAGGCCCCCCCCAAAGGATCCTGGCCAAAATGATGGATCTCACCGATTTGATTGATGTGGATGTGACGGCGGCGTATGTCAAATATGCCGCCTTTGTCATTGTAAAAATGATGCTGATGAGTGTGGCCACAGCCTTCTTCCGGATGAAGAACAGGGTGAGGCTCAACAAAGTACTGTACTCCCCTCCCCCCCCCAAAGCGAAGGGCCGAATTGAAGTTTTAGGGTTCTGCATCACCAGAGCACCCGTCATTGCAGCCCCGTTCAGGTTAGGGTTGACCTCAATACCTGTGGAAAGAGAAGAGGCTGTTTGCTCCCCCTCTTCTACAGTGGTGCCTCTTAAGACGAATTTAATTCGTTCTGCGGGTCAATTTTACGGAAAATTCGTCCTACGAAACGTAGTTTAAAGCGGTCCCCATAGGAATGCATTGCATCCATCTTGCGAGGCACCATAGGAAAAAATTCATCTTAAAAGGTTTTCCTATTCCCGGAAATTTCATTCCTCTTAGGAGTTTTCCGTATTAAGGGGCATTCGTCTTACGAGGTACTACTGGACTTTAATTTGGAGCACTTAGCTATAATAATCCGTTGATGTTGAGGCTCCTTCCAATTCCATTATTCTCTGATTATTCAAACCTTGCTTTGTCTATTTAGCTATGCTCCCTCATAGTTCATATAAGAAGGTGATTGCGTATAGGCTGTTTATTTTTTGACTTGATTTTCATTTGTATTTTCTGATGACTTTAAAAAAAACACACAGAGAGAGACACCCCTTTGTTTTGAACAGGCTTTTGCTAACCCTGAAGATGTGGTTCGATATGGGAAAGAAGAAATAGCGAAGAAATACTTGAGAACAGATCCAGATGTGGAACGAGTACGCAGGTAATTCAGCGGGTTCTTATGAAGATTAGCTTAGCTCTAGATAAAACCCTGCAAAACTCACAATGGGCGCTTTTACACGACCCCTAAGATCCGCTGGCAACTTAAATTCAGACCAGAGATCTTGGGGGTTTGCTCCTCTTGCTGTGTTCCCACCCCTCTGTACTCCCTTGCTCCTGTCTGCATGAGGGGAGGGAGAAAAAAAAGGGAGAAAAGAAATCAGGCTCACTGCTCTGCTGTGGGGAGCTGCCCCGGGAAGCATTCCAGTCTCTTAAAGGGGTGGGGGGGGCAAAAAACAAACAAACAGAAGGCGAGGATTGCCCGGCACTCACTGCTTTGAAATCCGCATCAGAAATTTTTCACCTTCAGAGACCAGGTACTTGGAAAATGCGCTGGAATGCGCTTAGGTGGGCGTGGCCGTACTTATTTTTTTAAAAAGTCTGGAGCTGGTGGGAAAACAATTTTAAGCTCCCCATCTGGGAGCCCTTAGCCTCGAATTTTAGGGGTCGTGTAAAAGCGCCCAATGAAACTGAGGCAGAAGAGGAACCGGTCCATAAATTGCAATCCAAGGTTCCCACACAATTTCTCATTTTTAAAAAATCAGGCTCAGAATAGATAGATAGAGAGATAGAGAGATAGCAATATCTATAGATAGCAATATCTATCTGTCTATCTATCTATCTGTCTGTCTATCTATTCCTAGTAACAACACCAGGTGGTTCTTTGATGATCACGTGTGCTCTGAGTCACATTTTTGTTCTTATGTAACATTTTACTCTATTCTGATGTGTCAAAGTAATATTTTTCATTCACACCTGTATTTTGGGAAGTTACCAGGCTGTTGTGTTTGCACAAGAAAGGTTATACTGGCATGAGTTTCAAGGCAGCATTTCCAGAGGGTTGTGGAGAAATCTCTACATTGCAAGTAGAGATGGGCACGACTCAGGAAAAAAACTTCGTTTTCGTTTTCTTTTTCGGCTAGGGTCCGAGTCGTTTCGTTTCCGTTTTCGCGAAAAATCGGAAAAAATTAGTCGTTTCGTTTTTCGTTTTTTCGTTATCGTTATACTGGTTTTTTGGGGGGGGGTAGCGGGCTCCTGGAGGCACCTCTGTGGGGTGGGTGCCTCCGCTGGCCCGCTATAAAGGAAGGGACAGCAGCAGCAGGCTCCAAGAGACCCCTCAACATGGGGGTCTCCCATCCTCACCTGCTGCTGCTGCAAAATGGCATGCACAACCATATGGTTATGCATGCCATTTGCAGGCAGAGCGAGACCTGCGTGTCGCCAGGCCAGGCGGTGCCACTGCACCTGCTCAAGCACCTGATCCGAGCGGGTCGCACCTGCCATCACGTCCCACAGAAGGGAATCGTACTTGCGTGTGTAGTGCAATGCAAGTCGATCTGGCTATGGGCTAAGGTGGATTAGGGTTAGGGCTAGGGTTAGGCTAATGACGGGTAAGGTTATGGTGGGCTAGTGGGTTGCACCTCTGGGTGCCTCTCTGACCCACTAAGAAGACAGCCTGTGACGTATGGGTAAGGAGTCAAGGATTAGGGTTAGCAGGTTAGGGGGCTAGGGCAAGTTTTAGGGGGCTTTTTGGCACATCCCAGAAGTCTCAGTGGCCAAGTGGCCATGCGATTGGTGAGATGGCTCCAAAAATTTGCATGGTCGTCCCCTCCCACATGGCTGGCCAGGCCACTGGGCCAGCCCATCATTGCACACTGCGCAGGTGTAAAATAAAATAAAATAAAATAAAATCAATGGAGGACACAGGAGGAGAGGATAGACATTTTGTTGCAAACTTGCAAGAAAACAACCACTGCGCTACTGTGAAAAATCTGGCAGTTCATACATTTCCGCGTGTTTCTGTTGTGCTTGTGTGTTTTTGGACCACGATTTCAAAAACAATATTGCATTCGCCGCCCCATTTTCGATCCCCCGCCCGCACCGCATGGCATGGCGACGAGGCAACTCGAGTCCGGCTGCCCAGGACGGGGGAAGCCGGGACACCCCCCTCCAGACCAGAAACCCCCCCTCCGGTAGGTGCCCTACTGAGTGAGTGCCCTACTGCCCTTAGTCAAGCGGGCATTTTCCGCCTGCTTTTTGGCCCGGGAATGGGTGGGGGGGAGACCCGGGGGAGAGTTTAAAAAAGTTTTTTCCTGCGCCGTCCGTGCCGCTTGTGTTTGCGGCGGCCGTCGGCGTCTCGGCGAGAGTGGGCTTTTTGCGAGCCTGCGGCGAGTCCCACCAGACCAGAGCAGCCCAGGACGGAGGGGTGGGGGAAGCCGGGACACCCCCCCTCCAGACCAGAAACCCCCCTCCGGTAGGTGCCCTACTGAGTGAGTGCCCTAGTCAAGCGGGCATTTTCCGCCTGCTTTTTGGCCCGGGAATGGGGGGGGAGACCCGGGGGAGAGTTTAAAAAAGTTTTTTCCTGCGCCGTCCGTGCCGCTTGTGTTTGCGGCGGCCGTCGGCGTCTCGGCGAGAGTGGGCTTTTTGCGAGCCTGCGGCGAGTCCCACCAGACCAGAGCAGCCCAGGACGGAGGGGGGGGGAAGCCGGGACACCCCCCCTCCAGACCAGAAACCCCCCTCCGGTAGGTGCCCTACTGAGTGAGTGCCCTTAGTCAAGCGGGCATTTTCCGCCTGCTTTTTGGCCCGGGAATGGGTGGGGGGGAGACCCGGGGGAGAGTTTAAAAAAGTTTTTTCCTGTGCCGCCCGTGCCGCTTGGTTGTGCTTTGGCGGCCGGCGGCGAGACTGGGCTTTTTGCGGCGGGCGAGTCCCACCACCACACCAGAGCATCCCAGGACGGAGGAGGGGGGGAGGCCGGGCGGGGACCTCCAGAAACCACCCCTCTGGTAGGTGCCCTGAGGCACGGCAGGCATTTTTCCGCCTGCTTTTTGGCCGGGAACCGGGCTTTTTAACTTTTAAAAACTTTTTTTTTCTGTGCCGCTTGGCATCGCGCGCGATCGCGCGATGCAAGTAACGAGCACGACAAATCAGACCAAATTGTTCGTTCGTCGGTTCAAGCTCGAAGTCTGGCGGAGTAATTCCCGTTTCCGTTTCCGTAGAGTAACGGAAACGAGTAACGGAAACGGAAACGGAAATACCGCTAAGTCGTGCCCATCTCTAATTGCAAGTGACTATTTGGGGGTGGGGGGTAATGAAACAGTACCTCAAAGATTCTCCAGTATCCTGAAAACAAAAAAAGCTTATTTCTAGTCAGATTTTAGCTGGAAATGCCAGTTTTTTTAAAAAATTGCTATATTTTCTGCAGTGTGTGGAAAATACATACAGTATTTTATAAACTTCTTTTGTGCAAAACAATTGTTGTTGTAGTAGTGCTAAAACTATATGAAAAAAGGTCTAGTTTTTACTAAACAGAATGTGGGTGTTCTTTCTTTCTTTCTTTCTTTATTTACCGTCCCCTTAGTGTAAACTGCATTACCTGGGGCAGTTTACAAAACAGTCATAGAATACAAATACTAAAAAAGAGAGCTAGAAATAAAATCCAGTCAAAACACAGTTAATAGTTAAAATCCAATTAAAAGATCTTATAAAACACATTTAAAACAGCCATTAACAGAATCTATTAGATGGCGAGCACCTCATCCTGTCCAGTTTTGGGGAGTGGGGCAAAATAAAAGCCATAACAAAAGATGTGCCCCCTTTCAGATGGTTGGTGAAAGCAGGGCAGGAGAATAAGTAGAATAAAACAAAACAACCACAGACACCACTAGCTGAGGAAGGCCTCTGCAGATAAATAGGTCTTTAAGGCCTTCCGAAAGGAGAGTAGAATGGGAGCCTTTCTTATCTCTGTAGGCAGATGGTTCCACATTTCAGGGGCACCACCTGAAAGACACGACATCTTGTTGTCTTTTCTATGTTTTTGCCTCATGCGAAAATAAAGGGA
Source organism: Phrynocephalus versicolor (assembly GCA_023846285.1). Taxonomy (NCBI): domain Eukaryota; kingdom Metazoa; phylum Chordata; class Lepidosauria; order Squamata; family Agamidae; genus Phrynocephalus; species Phrynocephalus versicolor. Next base: position 8,036,548 of record JAHTLZ010003526.1, on the reverse strand, counting down.
AGATATAACTAGTGAAGATATTCAATTGAAATTTGGAATTGACAGTTATGTAGCTGTGGGAAGATCAAAAAGCTAGATGGAATAGAGTTTAGAATGGTGATAATATAAAATCACTATCAAGTGATGAAAATTATGAAAATTACGGAATATTAGAAGCAGATAAATCCTGCACAGAGAAGTTAAAGAACTGACGGGGAATACATCAAAAGACTGAGGAAAAAATCTTAAAATAAAAATTGAATGGGGGAAATACAGTCAAAGCCATGGGCAGTTCCGATGATTAGATACATAGCTGGAATAATAGATTAGAAACAAAATGAATTAGAGGATTGGATTGAAAAACATGGAACCTACTAAACATGCACTATGCGCTAAATCCAAAAAGTGATGTGGACAGGTTATATTTTCCAGGAGTAATTGGAGGCTGTGAATTACTACAAATGCAGCAGATAGTAGGGGAGGTTAAATGAAGCCTAAATGATTAGTATTAGTGATAATAATGATAATATTAGTACAAGCAGAGAACAATTACTTAAGGTAGTTAAAGTGGAGAATACTTTGAAAATAATAACAAACAAAGCAAAGCAAAGTGTTCTGCTTATATACCGCCCCATACCACTTCAAGTAGTCTCTGGGTGGTTTACATTTTTTTTTAAAATTACAGTAATGCAGGCTACACATTACCCCCCCCCCCAGCAAGAGCTGGGTACTCATTTTACTGACCTCGGAAGGATGGAAGGCTGAGTGAACCATGAGCCTGCTACCTGGGATTGAACCCAATTACAATCCAGGTCGTGAGCACAGTTTTACCTGCAGTACAAGCATTTAACCGCTGCGCCACAGGACTCCTTGAATAATAACGTTCAAGTTGAAAAATAACTAAACAGTTGGAAAAATAAGCCATTACATGGAGAGCACCTGAGAAATACTGATGGAAAATGTGGTAATAATTCCAACATGGGCATGTATAATCCTGGGACCATTAAGAAAGAAACTGAAGGCTTGGATTTTTTTCAGCGCAAGATCAAGCCCCCCAAACCAGTTTGATGAAAAAAGTTAAGATTCAAGGAGTTAGTTAGTGCCATCAGCAGATGTCGACACTGCCAAGAAAAGAGGAAACCTTGTCATATCTGATCTGTGAATGTCCAAAAATGGCACAAACAGATTATAAAATTAGATACGATATTGTGGCAAAATTAGTGCAATGGGCATTATATGGAAAGTATGATTTGCCAGCCTCCAGACAGATAGTCATGGAAAACAAGTGTCAGAACATGACAAAGTCAATATCTTGTGAGATTTCTGGATCCAAACTGATAGATACTTTGAACATAACATGCCAGCCATTGCAGTTATGGGACAGTTGCACTCACATGGGTGGTTCTGGGATTTGTAGTCTTAAAAACAACTTTCGCATTCTCTGATCAGGACGGAAACCCTCAGCTTCCTGGATTGATTCCTTGGACAAGCTGCCTCTTTCCTTCCTCGAGAAGAAGATTGGAGAAACAGAGATCCGTCTTGTTTTGCTCATGTAGAATTTTTCTTTTTAAACACTGCGTTCATGAGTTCCCAAGTAGGCCTAATGGTGCCCCTGAATTTGATAGCTTTATAATAAATGATCTGGAATACATAAACCACCAGGGGGTATCTCTGCTTTTGAAGATTAATTAGTTTCCAAAGCAGCTGTTGTTATTATTAGTTGTAAAATTTGTGGGTAGCTTTCACTCAGTAATTTCCAGCTCATAGAGATGACTCCAAACAGGAAAGGTCGTGCCATCATTACTCAGAGATTGCCCAAGAGTTATCTTGTCCCCTGTCGTCTCCAAAACGAAAACTGACCCACACTCAGAGAGCAGTTTTTGTTGATGGTAGAGATTCTGAAGACAAGGGAAGATCTGCATAATGATTTTTTTTTCTGGCACACGATGAACAAACCTGTTGCCAGTGGAAACCTAGCATGTCAAAGCATCACTTTATTCCTTGACATAGATGGAACCTAATTGACAGTAGATTTTTAAAACTGGAAACAAAGTGGGAGGGGATGTATTTAAATCCACAGTTCTTTCATCTGCCATCTAAAGACCACTGTATCATGTGCTTTTAGGGCTGCCTATATGTCCTAGCTGGGAGAAATCCTGGTACTCTTAAAAAAGCAACTTTTGCAATTTCAGTTTAAACCTAGAACGACCGGAAAGAATGAATTGGGGACACAACAACATTAGAAGCTAAAAGACCGAACAATTACAGAGTTTGCTCATGCAGCCATATGGCTCACCTTTTGGACTACTTGTGACGCAGCCTGGGGCCATTTATTTGCTGATGATCGCATAATGAGCGAGGAATAGCATTCTGGCCCAATCCTGATTTATATCCATGTTGGACTGTCTTGGTCCAACAGTGGGGCTTCCACTTTTCGGGCTGGGCTGGAAAATTCCCTGATGGATGGAGGAGCCACTTTAGGGGTGAAAGTAACTCTTTCCAGGGTGATCAGGTATGCGCTAGAGATGGGGCATGAATCTGTTCATATTCATGCCCCGTAGTTCATGCTAGTTGGTAAAGGTGACAGCAGAGGTGCTGCTGCTCCCCTCCCCGGCCTCCTTAGCCGATCAGCCACTCATCAGGCCCAGTGAGTGCTTGGTTTTTCCACCTCCTCCTCGGCTAATCTCCCAGTCACGGTCACAGACTTCTCTCCTCTGCCCTTTCATCTGAGTGGGAGATCAGCCAAGAGGGTGGGGACAGAGAAACCTAAGCTGTTGCTGGGGTTGGAAGATCATTTGAGGAGGTGCAGGAAGCTGGCACGCTAGGCCTGGTGAGTGTCATGCTGCCTTGGAGAACTGGCATGAATCGATTCGTGCCCATCTTTAGCGCACCCCATTCTATCTGATAGCACCCATACTTGCACATGAAGCCTGTGTTTGCTTCCTGAGGTCCAACAGCAAGGGAAAGCAGGTGGATTTTCACACTGTTGAAGTCCTAAAATCCTGACAACCAGACCTCCTGATAATGTTGGGAAATTCTGTGTTCAGAGGACAGGCCATCTGTAGCTTTTTGGCCAGGGCCCTGTTTGTTGTTTACGTCCATAAATTGCCCACATTTGTATCCCTTGTTGTTTGCCAAACCTTGTGCCTACAGATGAATACAAGCAGTGAGTGGGCCATTATTGACAATTTGCCGCTGTGGTTTGTGCCAATTCCATGTATTCTTGCACAAATAACCAATAGGCCGTCGTTCGTTCATAAGTGATTTTAGAAACTGCATTATTCTTTATCAGCCATTTGTGGGTGGAGATGTACGGTAGGTTGATGAGACCACCTTACTTGGCCATAACTGGCTCACATGGTGAATTGCCTTTGTTTCTTTTTCCCAGAGCCCATCTCAACGACCTTGAGAACATCGTTCCATTTCTCTTCATCGGCTTCTTCTACTCCTTCAGCGGTGCTGGCCTCTCCACTGCCTTGCTGCATTACAGGATTTTCCTGGGTTCCAGGATTTTCCACACCATCTCCTACCTAGTCCCTCTTCCCCAGCCTTGCAGGGCTGTGTCTTGGCTAGCTGGTTACTTGGTTACTTTTTCAATGGTGTACAGGCTTGTGATGGTTGGTCTCAGTCTTTCGTAAAAAAAAAAGAAAAGGCAAAGCAAACCTAGGGATGGGCATTTTGTTTTGAACCAGTAGGTTAGGAAACAAAACACACGAGCCCAGGTGGTGCTCAGAACCGCCTGATACGCATGGAGCCAATTGCTTTACTTTTCTCTCTGCTGGCACAGCGCTTAGCTGCAATGAGGAAGCATGCTGTGACGTCATCTTTCTTTCTCTGTGGGTGTTGGGCTAATCAGGAGCTGTGCAGGGACAGGCATCATCCCGCCTCCTTGTCTGATTGGCCAGGAGGAAAGATGACATGGCAGTTTAACCCTGCATGAACCCAGAGAAAGGTAAAACAGTTGGCTTCGCGTGTATCAGATGGTTCTGAGCACCACCTGGGCTCGCGTGGTTTGTCTCGTAACCTGGTTCCGAAATGAAATGCCCGTTCCTACAAATCACCCATTACCAGGATCAGTGCCATGGCTTCCTTCCTCTACAGAACCTTTCTCCTATTGCTATGAAACCCTCCCCTGCAAATCAGAGGTTTGAAAAGTTAATTTGTGGCTACAGAGCCTTATAATCCCAGCAAACTACATACCTGGAGGATTTTTTTTAGTCCAGACAAAGTATTCCAAGGTCTTCCCCAAATTTGCCACAAACACATGGTAGAGCTTTCTGGAGCATGTTCTTGAGTGTGAATACAAGGTGCTGAGTCATTTTGGACCCCAGTGTTGCCTGCTAAAATGGAGAACATGACTTAGGCCCTTCCTGGTACTTTTCTGTAACTACATGTTTACAGGGAAGGATGGCGAAGGGCAAGGAAACTCACCCAAAGGAAATTGCCCACCAGTGTACTGCTATTTTCATCCAATCACTTATAGCTCAGTAGTAAAGCTCAAGCCTTACATCCAAAAGGTCCCAGGTTCAGTTGCTCACATGGTCAGGGAAAGAAAGAAAAGGGAACAGGGCAGCCTTATATCTGAGAACTGAGAAATTTGTCATTAGAGAAGATGAAAATAAGTTGGAAGAGCCAGTAGCTGGTCCAGGGGGCGGGATTTTTGTATGCCGAGAGAGCACCCAATAATCGTCAGACGCCCAGGTTTCTTCAGATCCAGTGCCGTGTTTTTCAAACGTCATTTTTTGTGTTCTGCACCCTTTATTCATCTTCATTCATCAAAGCAGACCAATTTCTCTTGACTGCCCTGTTTACACATTCATGGAGAGATCTCAGTCGATGCCATATGCTGGTGCAATCTGTTAGGCCTCCTGGCTCGTGATTTTCTGTAAAACCCTTCCCCAGTCCACCTTCTCATGCTTTGGGGGCTGTATCTCCCATCATCCCTGATTGTTTTTCTGTCTCCTGGGGATGATGGCAGCTGCCGTTCGAAACCTGGGCAGCAACACATTGATTGCCTGCCTGCACCTGATGGCAGCGGCTCTCCAGGACAGTGGGTTTTCCCAGCCCTGCATGGAGATGCCATGGGTTGAACCTGGGACCTTTGGGATTCCAAAGATGTCCTCTTACCTCTGAGTCATCCTTAGTCAAGAAGCCAACACTTTGAGTCAATACTTCCCCACGCTGAGCAGTTACATATAAAGCAAAGCCTTACAGCCTTTGCTTTGCTTTATATGTAATTCAGGCATGTCCAAACTTCGGCTCTCCAGATGTTTTGGACCACAACTCCCATAGTCCTTTGTCATTGGCAATCTAAGCTTAGAATTCTGGGAGTTGTGGTCCAAAACATCAGGAGGGCCAAAGTTTGGACATGCCTGATTGCTACTTCCCCTCATTGTTCCCATGGATGCATCCCTTCCCGTTTTCAGTGCCCATTAGCTGGGATTGGAAGATGAAATCTAAACATGCCAAGTCAAGGCAATATACTTTGACCTGAACATGCTAAGAACTCAAGATGAAATGGGGAACTTGTCCCCCACCCTCTGGGTTTGTAGATACGCATCTCCCATATCCCCTAGCCAACATAATTAGTGGTGAAGAATAGCTGGAGGTGTGGTCCAGCCATATCTGGTGAGTTTTGTGTCCTCTGCCTTTGGCCATAAAGGATGAACTAATATACCCCAAAGGTCTTCCTTGGGGCCTTTTGGGTATGCTGTAGTGGATGGCTGTTGGAAGAAAACAGAAGACAAGATGGATTTGTTTTGGTCTGTTATCTTTCAGCTTTTGTAACGTTTCTGGGCTTTGTTTGCACAGCTGAATTTTACCAGCAGTTGCCATTGTTTTGTGGGTGGGAGGTGGGTTCAAGTTTTTTTCTGTACAGTAGGAGAAGAAAATGGCCTTGACCAGACTGGAAAAGCAAATATTGAATGAGGATGTTGCCCCTCCAAAATCCCCGAGGTGGCCCTCAGGCAAGTTATAGTATTTGCTTTATTGGTGTCAGTGATTTTTGGTAGGAGATTCAGTTGTATCAGTTAAGCAAACACACACAAAGGGATAGGCAGTCCCAGGGATAGATTGATTCTAGATTTGAAGGGTGGGCTAAATCCATACACAACATGCTCCTGATTCCATCCTAGAACCCTTTCTAAACTTTCATGTCTTCAACACAAAACTCTTAAGGTTCTGGAGAGGGGGAAATGGTTTCTTGTTTTGACTGGAACTCCCAGAATTGTGCAGTTGGTGCTGTCATGCTGACTGGGGAATGTGGGGTGTGATTGTTGGTAAAAGAAACTGCTCCACAAAAGTTCTGTCTTCAAGAAGGCTCAAAATCCATCCGCATTAAGCATTCAGGATCTGAGGCTGTTGAGCAGCTGGCCCAATGCCCAGCAAATGGCGAGATGTTGGGATATATCGGCTCTCATTGCAGATCTTGGCATGATCACAACAGCACCCAAGAGATTGTTAATTGTTGGAAAGAAACCCACCCACCCCCAGTTGCTGATTTTGAGGTGTTCACTGCGTTCAGTGTTCCTTGAATCCTATTCAACATTCCAAGTGTTTTAACGTTAATTCAGGTTGATTATTGTTCCACTTTGTGGTGCCTAGTTCTTGGTGTTGGAAGTAACTTTTTTTTAAAAAAATCTGTGACATATTGCCTCACCTCAGAATAACAGGAATAACTTGTACAAGCTTTTAAGACTTCTGAAGTATAACAACTCTTTATTGATGGCGTGTAGGAATGGTAATTTTCTACAGATGCTATTTTTGGGATGTATCTTTTTGAAGCATAAATAATAAAGACAACAACCCAAAGAAAAAGAATTTGTTTGAATTTTTGGGGCTGTCCCCCCCCTCGACTTTTCTAACTGCAGTCAGCAAATAGGATGTCACAAAGAATCTAGAGATTTGAATCCTGGAGATCTTTGAAGAATATTTACCTTAATAATAAGATAGCTCAAGCAATGCCATGCCTGGTTGTAAAGGAGACTTTGATGCAAATAGGAGTTTGTAAGCAAGTGATAAAATAAATACAGGGAGCAATTGTGTGTGTGTGTGTGTTTTTTTAGCCTAATATATTCCTTTGGAAAAAAAAGAATGTTTTTACTGTCTTACATCCTTATGGGGCCTTTGCAGTAATTTTCCTTTTCATAAACAAGAACTGGCATTATCAGATGCTTCATTATTCAAGTCTTATTGGTGTCTTGACTTGAAATGTGTCCAGCCTTTTCTTGGGTTATTACATTTGGTCTGTATACCATAATGCTCCTAAATTGCCCAGAATAACACTATATGATCCTTGGGAATCTACCTCCAAGAAGCTAACAAGGATGTGTCTGCCCTGCAATATTGAAAATATGAACATCATTTGGTATTTCAAAACAGCAGCTTAAATATATTTTATTATCGCAGCCAGAGTGGGACAAGGGAGGGTTTCCAGCCCGAGAAAAGAAAAGAAAAACCCAGGGCTGCATTACTTTACCAAGTTTCTTTGAGAATTCAGGTTCAAGGGGATAATAATAATAATAATAATAATAATAATAATAATAATAATAATAAT
>JAHTLZ010003526.1:8014002-8029004 GCA_023846285.1 Phrynocephalus versicolor | reverse complement strand
ATAATAATAATAATAATAATAATAATAATAATAATAATAATAATAATTTATTGTCATTGTGTGTATATACACAGTATACACATACAACGAAATTCAGGCACCCAGATAAAATAATGGTGGCCAATAGAGATTGGCACGAATCAAAAAAATGGAGTTCCAGTTTTTCGTTTGTCGTTGAGAGGACCGTTTTGATTCGTTTCTGTTTTTCGTGAATTTTTGGAAAATTTTCATTTTCGTTTTTCGTTTCTACCCGCTTTTTGCGCAATTTTTAAAGCATTTCTATGCGGCGGCGTCCCCCAATGCCCCAGACCAGAGGGAAAACACTAAAAAAAATTGATGCTGGCAGAGACACAGTATAGACTAGGTACGCAGGGAGGCTGCAAAGGCAGCAGCGGGCGTTGCCCAGGGTGCAAGGCAGCCGCAGAGTGACTGCACTGCGGGGCAGGGGAGGCTACTCACCGAGATGTATGCACACACACACACAGGGAGGCTGCAGGACTGAAGCTAGAGTCACAGAGACAGCAATCCCACCCTAACTCCCACCAGGGACTGCAGGGAGGACGGGGGCTGCTAGAGCTTTTTATGCCCTCTGTGGCTGCCAGACCTGCCCAGTCTGCAACCTGGGCATGCTATTGGTTGAAGTTGTCCAAGAATTTACATGATTCCATCACATGGCTTGCCTCCATGTTGTGGCTGGAGTGGCGACATCCATTTTGTCATCCTTAAAGGGAAAAGAAAAATACATCACGACGGGAGAAGACAAAAATAAACGTTTTAAGGACCCCAACTCCCTGGTAGGTAATAAATTCAAATAATTATCGCATTATCACTGCATTTTTATGGATGTCCAGGGCGTTTTAATACCCAAGAAATCAGTATTAGGCATCTGGGAGCCGTTTTGGGTCGATGTCCCCTAACTCCCCTTAAAGGAAAAAAATACAGCGATCTGAGAAAAGACATAAATGCAGGTTTTAAGGACCCAAACCCTCCCTGGTGGTATTATCAGGCAGTATAAATAATTATCGCTGTGTTTTTATGGATGTCCAGGACGTTTTTTAACATTTAAAACAGCTCATTTCATTGCGTGTCGCCATTAACGAAAACGAAACATAACGAACACAATTTTCATGGTTCTGTTCGTTTCGTTCCATTTTCATCACAATTTTCTTTTGTCGTTTCGTTACGCAACGAAACGAATAACGAATAATGGAAACGAAAAAATGTTCGTTTCGTGCCTATCTCTAGTGGGCAAAATAAGTGCTGAGAAAAACGAAAGCAAAACACTGCAAGGGACACGGCTTGAACATGGCATAATTAGCTAAAGGGGGGAGCTATTGGCCAGCACCTGTGATGTCACCCTTTCCAATCCATGGGGTAGAACGTTTTCAGATTTTCAGCAAGACCTGGGATGAATATATTTATAGATACACACATAAGTGATGCTTGACATTCTTTCAAAAATAGACCACTCCAGTGTATATGAGAACAGAAACGAGTCAGCCTTTAGTTAAATATACAGTGCTACTTCTGCTTATGAGCGGCTCAACTTAAGCGCGAAAAAACATTGGTGTTTTAACTACTGCCTTACAAATTTTAGATGCAGTCTGCTCTACTTGCAATTTTTTTACTTTTTTGATTTATTTATTTATTTGATTTTTTTGTTTGGTTTGTTCGACTTAAGAGCATGCATTCGGAATGGATTAAACTTGTTAAGTAGGGGTACCACTGTAGTGTGAAAACACTCAATCTATTCTATTTGCTTTTTCAGGATGACAAATTTCAGTCAGTGACACACAGTCCTGTTTTTTTGAATCTCATTAATGTCCTGAGTAAGCAAGGTCACGCTCAAAGAAGTTGTTGAACGTGAGCAGAACTCTTCAGCCGATAAGGAGTAAGATAAGTGCCTTCGCATACTCAAGGTTCTCTGATAGCCTTGCCACAGATGATCTAGAACTTGGGATCCAGTTCCCGTCATCCCCAGCTGGCATCGTCAGAGATCTAAAGATCATGAATTCTAGTATAGCAACATCCAGTCAGCCACATATTACAGTATGTTTTCTTATCTTACTTTGTTGTTGGGCTTCCTCCCCCAACCAAGTCTTAGTTCCTGAAATAGTTCCTGAAATGTGTTAAAATGTCTGCTGTAGGTATGGACATTTTGTTTCGGAATCAGTAGGTTACGAAATGAACCATGCAAGCCCAGGTGGTTGTCGGAACTGGGTGATACACGCAGATCCATTTGCTTTACCTTTCTCTGTCTCATGCAGGGTTAAAATCCAATGAGGAAGCACGCTGCAGCATCATCTTTCCTGCTTCGTGCTGCTGGCCAATCAGAGAGGGAGGCAGGATGATGCCTGTCCCTGCACAGCTCCTGATTGGTCAGCATCACAGATCTATCACAGATGATGTCACAGCGTGCTTCCCCGTTGGATTTTAACCCTGCGCGAGTCTGTTGCCATTAACCCTGTTAGGCTAAAAGAAGAGTAATGGGTTTGTATTTAAATATCATGTTCTAATCTATAAGGTATTGACTCTTTGAGGCCAGCTGTTGTCTTGCAGAATTGTTATGAGAAAAAAATTAGGAGGTAGTGTTGGCTTCCTTGGAGAAAGAGCCGAGAGTCTTCTGAAATTAAAAGAAGAACTGGCATATGTTTTACCTTCTTTCTTAAAGTGTTTTAAGTGACTTCTATTTTCCAATTGCTGTCTTTTTTCCCATCACAGGAGAAACATGCTTGGGAGAAACAAACACTTCCTATGCTTGGGAGAAACAAACACTTCACAAAGATGTATTTGTCTGATTGCAATAAATCTTGCATTCAGGAAACATTTTTATATCACAGCATTTCTGCTAGGATTTAAGACAGGTGTCAATCAGACAGGGAGGTGGGATGATGCATGCCCTTGCACAGCTCCTGATTGGCCAGCGCCAGGAAGAAGGAAATATGACATGTCTGAGGCTGCTTGTTGGAGTTTTGCCCTGTGCGACCCAAAGGAAGGCAAGTCAGTGGTTGTTTTTATTCCAGACAATGGGTCCCGGTTCCAAACTGCAGCTGTGCTGCCATGTTTCATTTCAGAACTGGACCCGTTCGAAAACAAAACACCCATCTCTAGTGGTGTTACAAGGTACAAAGGCCAACTACGCTTCCTCGGTCCTAGATGAAACGAAGGGCAATTTTTAAATAGCTCAAAAGAAGGGTGAAAAAACCAACTCAGCTGTATGTGGGTGAAGAGCATTTTAAAAATCCACAAGGAGAGGAAGGTAGGGTGGAGCCCAGATGAAGAAACATAGCACTTCTGAAGGCAGGGTGTGTGGGGGCATTATATAATGTAAAACTAAGAATGAGCTAACAAACTATGTGATCGCATCTTTGTCCCTATAATGTGTACCAGTAGAGATGGGCTCTTACTGTGCTTTGGTGCTTTGGCGTGGTTCAACAGACTGGGCCGATGGGTGCTACATGAGCAACTAAGATTCTGCAACCCCTTCTCCCATGGTGGGTATATGCAAGTGCTGCTTCCAACTCAATTCTATGATTATTGCCAGGACAAGGGAGGGTCATATTTTTGTAAACAGTGGTGAACTTTTTGTAACAACTAGCAGTGGGATGTGATCAGCTTCGCAGTCCTGTACGTGCATTCTACAAAACGTCGTGGAATCAGGAAACTTGAAGAGCAGCAAGCGACAGCGTTGAAGAGTTGTCAGGGAGTACAATTTCTCCCCTCCACCACAAGGGTGAAATGAAAAAAGGGGGTTATTATAGCACTAAATTAGTCTGAAAGAGAACTTTCTTTTCTCACTTGTGGGGAGGAGCAAGTGCTGAATTGCAGTATATATGTATGACACAAAGGGGTCCGCCATTCCATCCAGTGGAGTATGGAGCATTGATGTCAGTGGGGAGGCTAATCTGTTGCGGGTTTTAGCCCAAACTATGCAATAGCTATCCAACGTGCTGAACCTGAGCCTTCTGAATAGCTCCTTTAAAATTGAAACCTAAACCCAGGGTGGATCACTGCCTTATTGAGATAAGAGTCACAAAAGCAGACAGCATTTCAGCCTAAGGCAGTGGTGGCCAAACGTCAGCCCTCTAGATCTTTTGGACTAAAACTCCCAGAATTCCAAGCCTGTATTGGCAATGACAAAGGACTGTGGGAGTGGTGGTCCAAAACATCTGGAGGGCCAAAGTTTGGCCGCCACTGGCCTAAGGTTTGGAACACAATTTTCTGCCTGAGTTGAAGGAAAAGGTGGCAGTTTATTTCCTGAACTGTGGACAGGGGTGTCAGTTGAATTTGCAACCCCTACGACAGCTGTTCCGAGCACACAAATGTGCTCCCCAAGGGAATAAAACATCTGGAGAGTTTACAAAGCAGTCAGGAGCACTCTTGTTCCCTGATGCACATTTTTATTCATGTCATTTCATATTTATTCAGAAATAATGCTCAAACACTTCTAAGCAGCACCATGGAAAATAAAACCAAGAAATAGAGAAGGGTGTTGAGAAAGTTCGCAAGATGAGGCAGAGAAAAACTGTTAAGGTCTTTCCCTCTGTAGCAGAGGAGTTGCTGTGTAGACAAGTGGGTGGTTTGTCTTGCAACAAACCCCAATGAAGCAGAAGCTGATAAAAACAAACAGCTAACCTTCCACAAGGAGTTACATGGCACAGTGGTTAAACTGCATTACTGCAGTGAAACCTCTCCTCATGACCCGAGTTAAATTCTGACTGGCTCAGTGAGCCAGCTCAAGGTGGACTCAGCCTTCCATCCTTACAATGTCAGTAAATTAAGTTGCCAGCTCGCTTTGTGTGTGTGCGCATGTGTGCGCGCGTGCCTGCATGCTGCAGCCTGCATAATTAAATTGCAAAAACTGCTCAGATAGTGTTTTAAGTATCATGGGGCAATGCATAAACAACTCACTTTGCCATTTGCTTTATTTAAGAAAGTTGCACTCCAGATAGGAAAAAAAAAACCTAATTAAAACTTATTCGTGCAAGGACACTAATTCCCTAATTTTAGCACCGTTGAAGACACACAGGGGAGGACCAACAGTATGTCTGTTCCTTAAAGAAACAGGAAAAACAGGGTGAGACTGATAGACAAACTCTGCAATAGGGTGCCTAGCAATAGATGTAGAAGGAAACAGAAGGTCAGGAGGAAATAAGACAAGCATCTCTGACATTCAGGGCCACATCTACAATCTGTGTCACTCGCTGTTAACATGGATTCTGCACCCCCCCCAACAGTGGGAGGTACAGCGGGGATTGGGCAGAATTTTCCCCCTCCCCACTCCGCCAGGCACCCAGGCACGATACCCAGGACACATGCACCCCTCCCCCCCAATTGTCCTTTGGCATCTTCTCCCAAATCCCTCTTCTGGTCATTTGGACTGGATAAATGCTAAGAGGTGATGGTTAGGGGACCCTCTCCATCTGAGGACCAGCCCTGCCTGCTCCTGAGTCAAACCGCAGTAAAACGGCAGGGAAGAAGTCCAAGGCACCCTGTTTCCAGTGGCATGATCCTCCGTGAGCCATTTTCTTATCTACCACATCCGGAATGAAACAGGACTTGATGGAAAGTTATTGATCAGATAAGTTACCGTTGCATGTTGATATGAGGTTTAACCCCAAACCAAACTTGGTTAGTCGGCTCCTGTTGGTTTGGGTTTAATTTCCTCTTGTTACCCCCCTAGGCAGGTACAGTGGTCCCCCGCCCTTTCGCGGTTCATATATTGCGGTCCCGCTATATCGTGGTACCGCAGTATATGAAAAAAGGCCCCCTAGGGTAAGGGGGGGGGAATCCTGTTTCAAGCCTCCCATACTTACCCCAGGACTAGAGCTGCCCCGAACAGGCCTGTGAGGGCCTTCCTGGGCCTTCTGGAGGCCCCAAAAGGGCCTCTCTGCAAACCGGAAGTGACTTCCGGATAGCTGAAAATCATTTCTGAGGCCTCCAAGAGCCTTTCTAGGCCTGTCGGACCCTCAGAAATGATTTCCGGTTTACCGGAAGTCACTTCTGTTTCGCAGGGAGGCCCTTTTTGGGCCTCCAGAAGGCTCAGGAAGGCTCTCACAGGCCTGTTCGGGGTAGGGCCAGCCTGGGGGTAAGTACAAGAGCCCCACTAGGCCCCCCCAGGCCTGACTCAACCTGCATTCACATATCACAGATTTTCAATTATCGCGAGTCAGGTCATGTCCCTAACCCCAGCGATAGGCGGGGCATCACTGTAATTTGAAAAATGGTTTGTGGTCCATTCTTTTAAAACAAAAAGTTCAGAAGCCATCGTTGTGGTTTGTGCCGGTCTCTTAATCACATGCCATCAACTGGATTCCAACTCATGGCAACCCTTGCCAGAGTTTTCTAGGTAGAGAATAGTCAGAAGCGGTTTACATTCCACTCGTCTTAGAGAGAAGCCTGGGGTGGTGTGCAGTCCACCCAGGGCTACACAAGCTGGCAGTTCTCCAACCTGCTCTGTCAGATAAATGAAAATACTATAACAAGTGTTCAGTTGTAACGATCAGTCCCTTGTTTCTCCCTATATGTGTCGTGCAATAACATTAATTTTTATTGTTCTGGCAATGGAATAGTGTGTGCGACACTCTTTTATTATCCACAGCAATGCAGCAAGAAAGTCATCCGTCACCCGCACCCCAACCCCTTACATGCCAGAATGCTCCTTTCTGTTTCAAATAAATGGTTTAAAGGGGCCACTAGATGTCCCTCTTGGCTTTTCTCCTCTTGGAGGGGAGAGATGTGGCCTGATTTGCATCCTGCACGCCAAGTCGGTGTTGCCTTCTCATTCTGGAAGGGAGAAGATTGGGGCTTAGCCACGGTCTTAGCGTGGCTCAGCAATCTTTCACCAATCAGGGATTTCAGACAACTGAGGAATAAAGTCTTCCACGCTGTGCCTGATCCTTTGAATATACAGTGGTACCTTGTATAAAGGAATTAATTCGTTCCAAATGAAATTCTGTTAAGCAAATTTTCCTTTATACAAATTCCCATAGGAATGCATTGAAAACAGAGTGATCCCATTTTTCTGTTGTACCGATTCTCTCCATAGGCGATTATGTTAAGCAAATTTCCCCTATCCCCGGAATTTTTTATGTTGTACAAATTTTATGTTTGTTATACAAGGGTCCACGGCTGCAGGTGCCATAGAGAACTTCCCTCTACAGGAACCCTCAGCCAATTGCAGCCTCCAGTGACATTGACTGACATCCCCTCCAACCTATCAAGCTGTAACTCTTTCCCCCTTTCCTTCCCCCCTCCTCCAGACCCAAGCTGTTTGTACCTTTTTCTTCACTGGCTCCTGAATGGTCGTTCGACCCCCAAAAGGGTTGGTTGGGAACCACTGCTTTAAAACAAACAACACAACCCTCTCAGAGCTTTAATCAGCCGACATGTGGTACAAAGCACACTGACTCCTGTCCACCACAACACTCACAACAGTGTGCAAAGGAGCACCCCAAAGCACCCAACGAACCAGGAGCTCAGCATTGCGAAATTTCCACCTCCACCATTGGATAAAGCCACGCTTAATGGAAAAATAAAAGTTATGCTGTAAAAAGGGAGGGCAACCAGGCACTAGATGTGTGAAGCTAGACATTAGAAGCTGAAGTCACAAGGGGGTGGGGGAGGAAGTACATTAGGTATAGGATTTTTTTCCCAGGCACCTCCTTTGTACACACTTCAAGGAGTCAAAGCGGAGACATAGAAAAACCTAGAATGCTTGACAGTGGTGGCCAAACTTCGGTCCTCCAGATGTTTTGGACCACAACTCTCACAGTCCTTTGTCACTGGCAATATAGTTTTGGAATTCTAGGGATTGTGGTCCAAAACATCTGGAGGGCCAAAGTTTGGTCACCACTGTTCTAAGGAACACTCTGATAGTCATGTGCTATCAAGACAGCTATGACTTAAACCTTTTCCAAGATCTCCAGGCAGAGAAGACTCCAAAGTAATTTAAGATTCCTTTCTTCTGGGGGTATCTTGGAACTGTGCAGCTTGCCCAAGGCCACACAGGCTGCCGGTACTTGCAGGAGGTAGAGTGGGAAATTGAACTCCCAACCCTGGCTCCACTGAGCAAGCTAAAGGTTTAATTATAATGTGCTGTCAGTTCTGACCCCTTTGGGTTTTTTTTTGGAGTAGAGCAGTAGTGTCCAAACTTTGGCCCTCCAGGTGTTTTGGACCACAACTCCCATAGTTCTTTGGCATTGGCAATAGAGGCTTGGAATTCTGGAGGGCCAAAGTTTGGACACCCCTGGTGTAGAGAATACTCAGAAGTGTTTTACCTTTCCCATCTGCTGTGAGCATTCTGGAGCTGTGCAGTTTGCCCAAGGACACACAGGCTGGCTCTTCCCTTCAGTCCAGAGGCACTGTAAGGAAATGAACTCCCAATGTCTGGATGTGCAACTGAATGCCTAAACCACTAAGCAATCCAGCCAGCCTAGTTGTAAGAGATGGGGAGGGGAGGGCAGAGAGTTTGCAGTCGAGTTTTGCCTAAAGAAACTCTTCTGCGTTTAAATCCATTCCGTAATTCCGCTGCAGTTTTGAAGGATCCTCAGAAAGGATGATACACCAGAGATTTGATCCTAGTTTAAGTAGCACCGAAGTAAGTAATAGAGAGTCCGCTGCAGAGCTCAGTGATGGAATTGTTAATGATATGGCCCCTTTTAAAAGTAATGTTTCTCATTTGGACACCATGGCACATCCCTATTTATATTTCATCTGCCTTCCCGGCTACTTTATCTTTGTCCTCTCTAGTTGAGTTGCAACCCAAGGGACATTGTTTTAATCATTGGCTGCTCCTACTTGAACTTTCTTGTATGTATTTAGTATTACTTTGCTTTGAGACAGGCCCATATGGAAAAGGTATTTTTAATTCTTACAGCAAAGCTTGATTACTTAAAAGGCATTTTATTCTTGTCAACTTGGAGGAAAGCATTCAAAATCTCTTTATTTATTTATTTATCTTTAATACTGCAGAAGAAAAACAGCCTTCCAAAGAGGAAAAAGGCAGCGATTGTCACGGGTTTTCTGAAACTTTTATTTTCTCGATTGCTCCCTCCAAACTCCCCAGCTCCAGAAAATTAAAATAGTAGCTTTCTAGGTATAGATCCCTCTGTTCTATTTCAATCTCACAATTCCTAGAAAGAACTCAATGGTAATATATAATTCAATCCTCCCTACCCCTTTGCAACAGCCCTGTGAGGTAGATTAGGCTGAGAGCTAGCAACTGACCGAGGGTTACCCAGGGGTCCTAAGTAGAGATGGGCACGACTCAGAAAAAAAGTTTCGTTTTCGTTTTCGTTTTCGGCTAGGGTCTGAGTCGTTTCGTTTCCGTTTTCGTGGGCTAATTTCAAAATTTTTCGTTTTCGTTTCGTTACGTAACGAAAACGAAAAACGAAAACGAAAACGAAAAATTTTTCGTTTCTCCCCATTTAGCTCAATTGAGTGCTTTTCCAGTAACGAAAAACGAAAATTGGCTCGGAATTAGTCGTTTCGTTTCCGTTTTCGGTCCAGGTTGGTGCCGGTTTTCGTTTTCGTTTCGTTTCCGTAACGAAAACGAAAAACGAAAACGAAAACGAAAATACCGCTAAGTCGTGCCCATCTCTAGTCCTAAGATTCAGCCGAAGTTTGATCCTAGTGAGAAATGTGGGTGATTGACTTCAGGAACAAGAGTTTGTTTTCTATCTAGAAACTGCCTTCTTCAGCTGGAGCAAGGGAGGTCTACATCTTCCAGTGGAAAGAAAAGCCAATGGCCATTCCTGGAAAAGCTATGGCCCCACTGGCTGAGGAATTCTGAGAGAACTGTTGTTCAGTGCCCCAGGTCGCTTCAGATGTATGTCTATAAATTAACAACCTTCTGACAATATCCTGTCATCAGGGCCGGCGTGTCCATTAAGGTGAACTAGGCAGTTGCCTAGGGCGCCAAAATGGAGAGAGGGTGCTGGCCAGCCTGCTGCCCCCCCCTGCCGCCCCCCTGCTGGCTACCGCCGGCCGCCGCCACCCGCCCGCCGCGCCCATTGCCGTCCCCCGCCATCCGCCCCCTGCCGCCCCGTCCCCCGTCCCCCGCCCTCGCCCCCGCCACACCCCCCACCGCCTGCCCCACCCCCGCCCCCCCCCTAAAAAAAAAAAAAAAAAACTAGTGCCAGCCCTGCCTGTCATTAGAAATCTTGCTTGGCTCTATCAAACTCTATGTGGGACTTTTTAAAACTCTATGCGGGACTTCCGATGAAAAGTCTCAGGAAACTTCAACGGGTCCAAAATGCAACAGCCAGATTGCTAACTGGGGCAGGTTACAGAGATCACATTACACCCCTATAAAAGCAGCTCCACTGGCTGCCAATGAGCTATCGAGCACAATTCAAAGTGCTCACCTTAACCTACAAAGCACTATTCGACCTGGGTCCTACCTACCTCAAAGATCGAATCTCACAGTATGAACTAGAGATGGGCACGAAACGAAAAAAAGTTTGTTCCATTATTCGTTATTTGTTTCATTATGTAACGAAATGGATAATGAAAATTGTGATGAAATTGGAACAAACCGAACAGAACCACGAAAATTAGGTTTGTTACGTTTCGTTTTCGTTAATGGCAATGTGCAATGAAATGAGCTGTTTTTAAATGTTAAAAATCGTCCTGAATATCCGTACAAACCCAGTGATAATTATTTATTCTGCCTGATAATACCTACCAGGGGGGTTGGTATTAAAATGTGCATTTATGTCTTTTCTCAGATTGCTGTATTTTTTTTTCCTTCAAGGAGAGTTAGGGACCATCGACCCAAAATGGCTCCCAGATGCCTAATATTGATTTCTTGGGTATTAAAACACCCTGGACATCCGTAAAAACGCAGTGATAGTTATTTGAAATTATTACCTACCAGGGGGTTGCGGTCCTTAATTTTTTATTTTTTATTTGTCTTTCTTCCATCGCGATGTATTTTTTCTTTTCCCTTTAAGGATTACACAAAATGGATTCCAGCCACAAGATGGATGCAAGCCATGTGATGGGATCATGTAAATTCTTGGACAATTTCAACCAATAGCATGTCCAGGTTGCAGACTGGGTAGGTGTGGCAGCCACAGAGGGCATAAAAAGCTTTGGCAGCCCCCATCCTCCTTGCAATCTGCAGTGGGAGTTAGGGTAGGATTGCTATCTCTGTGACTCATTACTTTAGGCCAGCCAGGCAGGTGTGTGTCTCTGTGTTCCTGCTGCAGCCTGGCTTTTAGGGGAGAGAAAGAAGAGATTTCTCTTGCAGCCTCCCTGTGTGCGTGCATACCTCTCGGTGAGTACCCTCCCCTGCCCCACAGTGCAGTCACTCTGCGGCTGCCTTACGCCCTGGGAAACGCCCGCCGCTGCCTTTGCAGCCTCCCTGTGTACCTAGTCTATACTGTGTCTCTGCCAGCATAATTTTTTTTAGTGTTTTCCCTCTGGTCTGGGGAGTTGGGGGACGTTCGCGAGCGGAAATGCTTTAAGTCGCTCAAAAAGCGGGTAAAAATGAAAAATGAAAAAATGAAACAAAATTTTTTCAAAACATTCACGAAAAACGAAAATGAACCGAAATGAACCCGCAACGAAAGACAAAAAACGAAACATCATTTTTCAGTTTGTGCCCATCTCTAGTATGAACTGACTCAGGTGTTAAGGTCATCAGGAGAGGCCCTTCTCTCCATCTCTCCTACCTCACAGGTATGTCTTGTGGGAACCCATGAAAGGGCCTTCTCAGCTGCTGCACCCAGACTCTGGAACTCCCTCCCACTAGAGGCCAGGACTGCCTCATCTCTGCTGTCTTTCCAGAAACAGGCAAAGACCTTTCTCTTCAGGCAAGCTTTCCCTGAATGATGGACTACCATACATGGCTACACAGACTTGTGTTTATCACCATTTATAACTTTGTGCTTGTATCTCTCCTTGTGTGATTACATGGACACTATGTTATCAGTTGTTAGTTCCCATCTCTCATCATAACTTTTAGGTGGTCTACCAGAAGGCATGTCCAAACTTCGGCCCTCCTGATGTTTTGGACTACAACACCCGAAATTCCAAGCCTGCATTTCCAATGGCAAAGGACTGTGGGAATTGTGGTCCAAAACATCTGGAGGGCCGAAGATTGGACATGCCTGGTCTACCGTACACAATTACATGGTATTTATACTCTTTTCTTAACTGCTTGCATTCTCTTTCAGCTTTAATGTTGTCTTCTAATGCTGTAAGGTACCCCTCAATTCCCTGTTCTTAAACTTGAATATGTCTTAATTGTACTCTACTGTATATTGTCCCACATTACTGTAAGCCCCTTGGGTCATTTTCCAAGGAGAAAGGTGGGGTAAAAATACAAACAAACAAACAAACAAAGGCCATGGCATCCTTTCTTGAATCAGTTCATCTCACCACAGGTCTTCCTCTTTCCCCCCTGCCTTGCACGGTTCTTAACATTAATCTGATTTCCAATGAGTTTTGTCTTTTCAAGACAGATCCAAAATACAATAGTCACAATTTAGCTGGTTTTGCTTCTAGTGAGAGTTCAGGCTTGATTTGATTTAGAACCCCCTAGTTTGCATTGGTGATGCTCCATTGTCTTCAGCAATCTCTCCCCAGACACCACACATTAAAGGAGCCAACACTCCCCACCTCTATTAGTGATCATAACAAAAATGATTGGAAATATTGTAATATACATGTATATCTCAGCCTTGGTCTCCAGCATAAATTTTTAAATTCTGCTTCTATTTTAGTTCCTTGGTAGCTGCCTTCTAATTCTCAGTCTTTCTTGGCTCCAATCTCCATTTTGAATAATGCTTCAACCAAAGTATAAAAACTATTAACTAGTGTATTTTGATTTTTGTACTGCCAACCTTAAAGTTACACAATTCTTCTGCTGTCATTTTTTAACATTAATTTCAACTGTAACCCTACTTTTGCTCTTCTTTCTTTAACTTCTATATGTAGTCATTGAATTCATTGCTAATTTCTGCTGGTAGTAAGGTGTCAGCTGGCTGGGCAGCTGAAAGAGTCAGGAATTTGATCTCCCTTCCAAAGAGAACAGACAACCTGTATATGCCTCTGTTATCCCCCTATGGAGTAATTTTTCCCTCCCCTGTCATCTCTTTTTATTTATGTAAAGCTCAAGAAATATTACATTATGGATTTGCTATGAAAGGAACTCCATTTGTGAAAGGACCTTCCAATTTTGAGGGATCCTTCCCTCCCACCTACCCCATGTCATTGTTCACCTTGTTAATTGTGATTAGGGATGGGCACCTTACAAAAAACGATGTGCTGTTTCATGGTTTTATAAGGTTTCTAAATGAAACCAAACAGCAGACAGCATGTCATGATGAACAAAACCGAAATAATGTTTTCCATTCGGAGGAACCAAACCGGCAAGCCGCCGCCAGATATCCTTTCAGACAAGGGGCTGCAATCCCACAGCTGTTTCCCCGCTGGGTTCTCGCCACCGCCACCCAGCTGATTTTGACAGCTCAAGCTGTCAAAAACCCCAGCTGGAAGACGGGGCAGCTCTGCAGAATGAAGCAGGCACTGGTAAATTCAAACAAGTCCTATTTGAATTTACTGGTGGGCAATCCCACAGCAGGGGGCTGAGAGGGTAGCGCTGACATCAGCCGTTCCCTCTCAGACTGTTTGGAGAAAACCAGGGGATCCCCTGCTGTTGTGAGCTCAGCTCTGCCAGCAGCAAGGAATCCCCTGGTTTTCCAGCACCTCCCAGCTTTTGTTTTTTTTTTTTTACAGGGAGGGCTGTGAAGAGTGGTTTCCCCCGCTGCTGCCTGCTTCTTTCTGCCTTTAGCCCCCTCCCTAACCCCACTCCTGACCTGTCAAAATTCCCAGCTGTGAAGTGGGGTGGCAGGGGAGAATGGAGCAAGCAGCAGGACATTCAAACAGAGCACTGCTTGCTCTTATTATGTTTACTATCTTAACTGAGGAGGTGACAGAATCATACCTGTCAACCTTCCCATATTGGCCGGGAAATCCCGTTTTTCATCCTTTCTCCCTGCCTTCTTCCTGGATCATTTCTTTTCCAAGAAATGTCCTAGGAGAGAAGCAAGGGTGGAAGGAAGATCGTGGGACAGCTTGGCGCTCCCTCGGTGGAGGCAGGGAAGAAGGCAGGGAGAAAGAGGAACCAATGCGTGCCTTCTTTCCGAGTCGTGTCCCCTTTGAGTATGATTCTGTCACCTCCTCAATTAAGATAATAAACACAATAAGAGAAGTTATGTTTAGTATCACAGCAAGTTATGCAAACCTTACCAGTAGGATTCAGGCTCTTGGTTCAGGATACGCTGGGACTTTTCTCTCTGCTCACTGCTGAAGGCTTTGTGTTACACTACTGCAACCATCTAGGTGCTTTCAATCAAGAGTTGTCCTCAGTTTCCAAATGTAATAGCCAACAGCAATTGAGTTGTTCCTACTGAAGGTATAATGGCATATTGTACATTACATTGATTTTACTACAAACCATTTAGAAATACTGTATATTCCCCTGTATCACAATAATACTGTTGAGATTTAAACATTTAGATATTTATTAACTTAAGGATAGAGTTGCTTTTAATGCAAAAAATCAGTATATAAAGTGTTCTGCTTATAGAATATTCTGCTTATATACTGCCCCATAGCACTTCAAGCACTCTCTGGGTGGTTTACAATTGAATTATGCAGGCTGGGTACTCAATTTACCAACCTCGGAAGGATGGATGACAGAGTCAGCCATGAACCAGCTACCTGGGATTGAACCCCAGGTCGTGAGCACAGTTTTAGCTGCAGTACAGGCATTTAACCACTGTGCCATGAATTTATAGTTTAAAGGAGAAGTTATGTTTGTTATCTTCAGAATGTATAACTGAGTTTGACGGGAGAAGACCCGTTTTATGTTGAATCCATTGCTCTAAGTGGCATGGCTGGGGGATTATTACATTTGATTACATTTCTAAATCATTTATTTATTTATTTATTTATTTATTTATTTATTTATTTATTTATTTATTTATTTA
>JAHTLZ010003526.1:7997125-8013992 GCA_023846285.1 Phrynocephalus versicolor | reverse complement strand
TTATTTATTTATTTATTTATTTATTTATTTATTTATTTATTTATTTAACTCAAGTATTTTCCTTGCCTTTAATGTCTTTCCCTCTCCCCACTTTAAAAATGTGGTTAATATTTGCTATCTGCCATTCCAAGCTAGCACTGTTAAATGATTTGATGGTGTGTTTAATCCCTAGACTATTTCAACACATTCTCACTCACTTGCTGGTTAATTTAACTACGGCATTCTTTCACTTTCTTCTTCATGCCCTCCTCCTTCTTTGTTCTTAATTGTTTTCAGAGTGCTTGACTTCCTTTGGGGAATCACTCAGCAAGGCAGACTTCAAAGAACTGTTACAGCAGAACAATTTGGAGGTATGCTAATTGAAGCCTTAAAAAAAAAACTCTCTTGATGCTGTTTTACAAAGGCCATATTGGACACTAGCCAGAGAGGTTCTGCAGTGGATAATGTCATGATGTGAGTTGGTCACTAGATGGCACTCAACTTTTTCAAGGTGGGCTCATCTTCTTGTGCTTGATCTGTTCTTGGTCAAGAAAGTCAAGAAAGTTCTGGTTAACCTTCTCAGTTGCCAATTACGTCTCTCACAACAGTGATCTTCTGAGGCTTCTTATTCTGCTCAACTTTTATTTGCAAAGGAAGAAGGGACAGTCACGGTGGACTATTCAGGATACAAATCCTGTACAGTTTGGGTCACTCCCATTATGGCTATACAGTATAATAATAGCACATACCTATTCTGTCATGATCTGTCTGTTTAAAATCTGATCGCTGGTGTTAGATTTTACATGTTGTAATGTATTACTGTATTTTTCAGTTTTAAGCAGTTTGGGGTACTCACCATTACCTCCTCCTAAAAAGGCTGAGGTAGATATGTACTTGAGAAAGTAGGGCTTTCTTCTCCTTGGCCCCATCACCAAAAGTTGGAGGAGGAGGAGGAGGAGGAGGAGGAGGAGAAGGAGAAGGAGAAGGAGAAGGAGAAGCAGCAGCAGCAGCAGCAGCAGCTCCTTACCACATTCTTTCACCAGGCCTAGGAATGGCCTTTGGGGGTTTCTTTGGAAGCATTCCCTCCGAACCCTATTGTAAAGGGATTAGCCTGAGAACAGTCAATATAGCAACTATAGTGTAGTGAGGAGGGGATGCTTAATGAGAATCCCAAGTATGTAGGTCTCTTCGAGTTTCATGATTTCAACCCTTAAACCACAGAAATAAAACAAGAAGCGGTCCTCTGGACATTTCTCTCCTTCCACCCAATGTTTGTTTGCTTGTATAACCCAGTCTGATTTTCCTCAAATGGGAACTCTGGGTAGATAACAACAACTTTTATGACAAGAAAAAAACATAATCTTCATCTTCATCATCATCATCATCATCATCATCATCATGTGTTCAGCCAATTTTGGGCCTTCTGCTGTTAGGCCCAGCAAAGTTGCCAATGCCAGTCTTAGGCCGTGGTCACACCTGGGTTTCGATCCTGATCTTCTGAAGGTCCGGCTTTTCCTCTTCTTCCCATCACATGATTTAAATGTGGGAGAAGAGGTCTCACGTCAAAATCTGGTTTTTCAATTTTAAAGTGCAGTTCAGCCCCCTTGGCCAGCAGGTGGCGCTAGCACTTGAAAAAAACAGAAGACTTTTCTGGGAGAATTTATGCTGTGTCGGACCTGATTGAACTTCCTGTTACTCCGATATGGAGGCAAATTAAAAAAATCAGCACCGATCGGCCCCAGGAACAGCCGGTGGGTGCTATGCAAAAAGAAAGAAAAAGAAACCTGGATCATGCAGCGAGGTCCCATGGCGTCTGCCTCCTTAAAAGCCGGATTTTGAAAGCGAGGCAAAAATTCCCCAGCCTGGAAGGTGGGTCACAGAAACCTCGTTTAAGGAAGCATTACCGGGTTTTCTTTTTCCTTTTTTTTCAAAAAGCGCGGTGGCCATGAGGACGGTATTTTTGGGCACGATTTATTTAGTAATTTAAACTCTCTTTAAAGGGACGTGGGACCGAGCCCTTAGACAAAACCTCTTCCTGATAGCCAGAGACAGAGAATTGATGGGATGGAAACCGTTTTGTTCTCTGGTGAGCACCAACCCCCTTCAACATTTGTGGTCTCTAGACTAGAGTTACATTCTTCAGAAATCTGGGTTGGGGCAGTTGAGAAATATGCATTTTGCAAGGTCTGGCTTGTACGTCAAGACTGGGATGCTTTCCTTCCACACAAAGACAGGGTGGCCACCGTTCCTCCTGCAACAACCTAGAGGCAGGGGTCAGGGCCGGTGCTAGTTTTTTGTGTGCCCTAGGTGAGGGGTGGGTGGGTGTGGGTGGGGTGTGGGTGGGGCAGACGGTGGCGGGGGTGGGCTGGGGGCGGGAGCAGGAGCGGGGCAGCAGCAGGGGGTGCGGCGGGGCGGAGGACGGTGACGGGCACGGGGGGAGCTGGGCGGCGATGGGCGCGGGGTGGTGGCGGGGCAGGGGCAATGGGCACGGGGGCGGACGGTGACAGGGGGCAGCGGATGGTGGGGGGTGGTGATGGGTGTGGGGGCAGATGGCGATGAGCACAGGGGTGGGCGGCTATGGGCGCGGGTGGTGGCAGCGGGGCGGGCGGCGGACGGCGGCTGGCAGTGAGGGGACGGACAGCGGTGGCCGGCGGGGGGCTGGCAGGCTGGCCAGCGCCCTCTCTCCATTATGGCGTCCTAGGCAACTGCCTAGTTCACCTTAATGGATGCGCTGGCCCTGGGCGGGGTCATCTCTGTACAAGAATCTGCATGCCATTTTCAGACCTGGCAGGACAAGCATATTTTTTTTTGGCCTTAAACGAATACAGAAGAAAACCAATGTTCCCCATGCATGTATATGGACGATAACCCACCAGTATTCCCAAATTTGGAAACAGGGCATGGACAGACATTGCGGGAGGGCATATTATCTGTGGACTGTCCTTACATCTCAGGGTGGATACAGCCTACCATGATGGGTTGCCCATAAGAGAGGGCAAAAACTTGTCTTTTGTTGTCCCAGAGCTAGATCTATTGGGCTTAGGTGACAGGGTTTTTGGTACCTCTTGTCTTGAAAATGGCAGAAATGTCTTGAAAGTAGATCGGTTTGAAATCAGTTCTTTGTGCTGTTTGAGCTGAAAGATTTCAATGTTAGCTCAGACTGGACGGCCTTCTGGTCTTCCTTCTGCTAACTCTGAATCTATTATTTCACATTAAGTAACAAATCCTACAAGTTCCTCTGCCACTCCGTGATCCTATGAAAGCATGGGAGTGACTATGAAAGCTTTTCAATATCCCCTGGTCAAGACCTGGGGGAACTGGGTGTGGTTCCTGACTCATCTACACAAGAAACTAACACATGGTATGAACAGGTGAAGGCTTCCATTGAGGTGAAGCCCACAATGAATCATCGTCATCACCATCTTAGAACTTAAGAGTTGAAAAGGACCCCATGGATCATTGAGTCTGGGTTCTGTCAAGGAGGCCCAGTTGAGAATCAAACCCCAAACCTGATGCTTGAACCACTGAGATATCCAGTAGTTGATGCTACTGCCTCAAAGGGAAATCAATGTGGATGTAACCAAAGCTCAGAATTCTGGGGGATTCTGGCAGTGGTCATTGAAAAAAGGAATATTTACAAGTTCTCATGCTGCCTGAGGGAACCCATTCTCTTCTCCTTACTCTTGATCTCGCTGTAAGCGTGGCTGCTTCCAGTGAGGGTGAACATGCTTGCTTGGGGGATGGCAACTCCCCCTGTGTGTGCCATCTTGGCAGTTGCCGCTGTTGTCTCAAATTAGGAATGTGCTTAAATGCTTTGATGAACGACCATTGGAGAGTGCCTGAGCTTCTTCCTTTATTACTTGCTTTGAGTATTGGTGACACATATGCTCCTTTACAAGCCCACCCTTGTGGTAATTTCCTTAATGAGAATGGCAATTGGAAAGAACGTATTCTACAAAAAAGAAAATGACACAGAAGCGCTCTCTCTCTCTCTCTTTCTCTCTTCTTCTTCTCCAGCTATTCATTATGCACAATCAAAAGGAAGAATTAGCTTTCAGAATGATCTCTCCAAAAAGGGGTTATCAGTTTGAAGGAGGTACTTCTTAGTACTAAGGAAATGGGGGTGAAGGGGAAAGACATGAATTGAGTGGCTTACAGGGTAGTTGGTGCAGAGGCGTTGCATTATAAAGAATTAACAGCAGAAAACTCTTTTCGACAACCTATAATTTTATTCGACTAGACAGGAAGAATTTCTCCACCATGAAGGCATCTCCTCCTTTTCTTTAAGGTGCTATCATTTGGATGTTGCAGGATGTGTGCACCTAGAGATGGGTACCTTATGAAAAACAACACACTGTTTTGTCGTTTTGTAGGCTTTTGAAATGTTACAAAATGAAACAAAACAGGAAACAGTGTTTTGTTACGAAACGAAATGCTTCTTTTTCCCTTTTGAAAATGAAATGTTTCATTATTCTGTAAAATGGCTCCCTTGTAAAAAGCAACCCACTCTATTGGGTGCCTCTAGGACCCAGGGTAGCCATTTTATATAGTAACCAATCATTTTGTTATTGTTTTGTTTCAATATAATATTTTTTAAAATAAATTCATTTAAAAATGGAACAAAAAGAATTGCTAGTAGAAATGAAACAAATGAAACTCCATTTTCCCATTTTGTGCTGCTCCCTATTTGCACCCAATGAAGTTCTCCATCAAGGTGCAAGGGAATAGGGGCCATGGGAATGAAGGGTTTATATGTCCTGTCAGAAAAAAAATAGGGGTGTATATGCACAGCGTATCTCCTCAAATAACCTGATATAGACTATAACATAGTCTTAATAAAACATTGCATACTGGAAAACAGACGTGAGACCCAGCAGAAACCCAGTGCTGCTTAGGATATCAAAAACCTTTGCAGACAGCTTGTATTAGAAAAAATAATTTTATATTTAAACATTCAACTTAGAGAGCTTGTCTTCAGCAAAAAAAACATTATACATAAAATCATGTCTGATAACATTGCCTTGATGAGCAAAAACTCAACTAACCTTACAGAGGAACAGGATAAACAAAGACCAGTAACTTGTTGTGATCCCTCTGTGCTACATTTATACAAACTGCAGCCACAATCACCAGCACCTGCCCGATGCTGCAGCAGCCTCAGAGTTTTCCCCTCAAACCTTAACAACTGTATGTATTTTACTCACACACAAACTCTGAGTTGCTGTACTCTTCTGAGTAAGGTATGTTTCAATATTTTATTTATTTTTTATAGCTTTGTTCAAGTATAAAAACTTGACGTGTCCTACCTCAGAAAAACAAACATGAGGCCTTACATTCCGCAAAAAGGGCAAATCTGCACCCCTTACCCATTAATGTTTTCCCCATGCCCCCCACCTCCTTCATTATTAAATCTGACCACATGGGGTTTTGTCATGTCTATTTATCTGCTCCTCCTGCATTAGACAGTCCACGTTTTCACTCTTCTTTGTGGGGGCCAAAGGGCAAATATGGGCCCTTTGAATGGCTTATCTTCGAACTCGGAGATGAGGAG
Source organism: Phrynocephalus versicolor (assembly GCA_023846285.1). Classification (NCBI taxonomy): domain Eukaryota; kingdom Metazoa; phylum Chordata; class Lepidosauria; order Squamata; family Agamidae; genus Phrynocephalus; species Phrynocephalus versicolor. The sequence goes on along the minus strand of JAHTLZ010003526.1, from coordinate 8,008,462 downwards.
CTTGAAAAAAAGAGGAGGGAGCTGCATCCACATGAAGCAACAGCCTGTGCTTTGATGCGGTCTCTTAAAATGCGGGCCGTTGATTGCTTTCCAGGCACAAAAGAAGAAGGACGGCTTGAGGGTAATCTTTTAACCGATCCTTCGAAGTAGGTTTGCTTTTTCAATCCATGCCGCCTGTATTTAACGGTGGTGTGGGGGGGGCACACAGGGGGAGGGGGGAAGAGCAGAAGGCCATATCAAATGCAGCAAGTATTTCAAGGTTAAACACTATAAGAAAGAAGCTCTACCTATAAGGGAAGAAAAGAAGCATCTTCTGTCTAAAACTTTCCTTGACGGAGTGTATTGATGCCAGGTGCCGTCTTAGCGTTCCTCATGCAGGAATAAGCTCGCTACGCGGTCCAGGTCCACCTCTCACAAAGAGCAGATGCAGGGATAAAACTAGACCTCTGGACCCCTTGCTGGTTTGTATCAAATGTGCTGCCGAGTGTTTTTGTTCCAAAAATTCTGGTACTTGGACAGGATCGCTAGGTGGAAGCTCCTAACCATTTCTGATATAGCTAGGAGCAGGCAACAGCAGCTCTGAGGAATACAGAAAATTGACCTTGGATTCTCTCAAATGGTCTACTACCACATTCCAATGCAAAAAGAAAGGGCAGAGCAATACGGTAACTGTAGAAAATGCTCTCCAAGCAGAGTGATGTAGCAGAGGAGAACATTCCTCAACAGCGGCCATATTGCCCTACCCCAATCCATTGTTAGCTGCTTACCAAAGCTCTTATCAAAGTGGCAGGGTGCAGCGGGCACCGTAGTGCCACATGGCGCTGTCAGGAAGCTGCCCTGGGCCTGGCAGCCTTTCCTTGTTTCTTCTTCTCTCTCCCTCTTCCTCTTCTGCCCAGCGGAGTCCTGCTTTCTCACTTGTTTTCTAAAAGCAGATTGGCTGGTATCAGTTTGGATACTCACCTTTTATTCCTTCTTGAAAGGGCAAGACAGAAAGCCTTCTCTCCCTGCACTACTTCTCTCCGTTCTCTTTGCCTCCCTTGCCTTTTCCCTGGGTCTACAAGTAGTGGTGCTGCAGCAACAAGGTTTTAATAGTTTCATCAGTGACTTGGCAGCAGTGACGAGCATAAGCACCCTAATCTTTCTGACCTTTTTGTCATCTTTCACCACTTCAAAAAGTGATGCATGAATGCCAAGGAATCTGTGGGAGTGCCAATCTGCTCTGTTGATGCCTTTAAGCTTTTTGCTTCACCCTGTCGTAATCTCGGAAATTTGCAAATACTACAGATTTGATTCCCCCCACCACATTTGTCCAAAGATAGCCTACACTTCAATCATTACACTCTGCAACATTTTGTTGCAACCTTACTCACTGTCTGAAAAATCACAGGACTCCAGGCTATGTACTAAATGGAAGTACTGAATGGTATTATGTTCTAAACGTACGTTTTGAAAATTGAATTTTTGTTGTCTTTAATCCTAGCAATGTTTTCATCCAACATTTAAAATGTAACATTTAATTCTTTAAAAATACTTGTAGAACTTATTCTGAACCTCATGGTGAGTGATTAAACTGTAGTACTGCATTCAGGACTCTGCTCATCACCTGAGTTCAATGGTTATGGGCTCAGGTCATCATCTCAAGGTTGACTCAGCTTTCCATCCTTCCAAGTAGAGATGGGCATGACCAGAAAAAATTATGTTTCGAGTTGTCGTTTGTCGGGACGGGCCTGTTTCGGATCATTTCCGTTTGTCGTGAAATTTTTCAAAAATTTATCGTTTCCGTTTGTCATCTGCCGTTTGTACAGTGGTTTAGGGGGAGGGGTGGGCTCTGGGAGGCACCTCTCTGGGTGCCTGTGAGTTGACCCAGAAGGGAAGGGAAGCGTAACGCGTAGCCACTGCGTACCAATTATGTTGGGTTGTTAGTGTGACAGGAAACCTCGTCGGCACTTCGCTGTCTCACTAAGAACATTATGTTAGCCATAGCCAGCCAGGGTTGGGGGGGTTAGTGTGTCAGAGGAACCTCGTCGGCGCTTCTCTGACTCACTAAGAAGGAAAGCATACTGGCGTACTGGCGTACAGGTTACACTTAGGGAGGGAGTGGGTCTGGAGTTGGAGGTACCTCTCGATGCACCACTTTGACCCACTAAGAAGGGAAGTGTACTTGTGTACGAATCTGGGTTAGGGTTGGGGTTAGGGTAAGGACTAGGCTTAGGGTAACGGTTAAGGTTAGGGTGGGTTTGTGGGCTGTACCTCTGGGTGCCTCTGACCCACTAAGAAGACAGTGTACTGGCGTATGGGTTAGGGTTAGGGTTAGGGTTGGTGGGCTTCTTATACCCTCTCTGGCACATCCAGAAGTCTCAGCAAAACCTGGCCATGCGATTGGTGGAATGGCTCCAAAAATTTGCATGGTCCCATCCCATGGCCAGTCCATCATTGCGCGTGCGCAAGTGTAAAAAAATAAAAAATAAAATAAAATAAAATAAAATCAATGGAGACGTTTTGTTGCAAGAAAAACCCACTGCTGCTACTATAAAAATCAGGCATTTAAAATACCCAATTTTCAAATGTTTCTGTGGTGCTTTGGTGGGTTTTTGGACCACGATTTTAAAAAAAATATTGCGGTTGCCATTTTGGACCCCCCCCACTGCATGGCAAATGGAGACGACGAGGATGCCCCCCCCCCAGCCTGGTACCAGCAGCCCAGGACAGGAGGGGGGAAGGCCGGGGGACCCCCCCCCCCCAGAAACCACCCCTCTCTGGTAGGTGCCCTCACTGAGGCAGGCATATTTCCGCCTGCTTTTATGGCCGGGAATCGGATTTTTTATTTATTTTTAAAACTTTTTTTCTGTGCTGCTTGGCATCGCGCGATCGCCACGATGCCGTGAACGACAACGACAAATCAGACCCAATTTATCTTTATCGGATCGGGTTTGAGCTGGAGCAGAGTAATTGTCGTTACTGTTCCTCGTTAGGTAACGGAAACAACAAACGGAAACGGAAACGAGGATTTCGCCGAGTCGTGCCCATGTCTACTTCCAAGATATATAAATTAAGTACCCAGCTCAATGGGGGTGGGGAACACGAGGGCAATGTGTAGCCTGCATTATTAAATTGCAAACCACCCACAGAATGCTTTAAGTGCTATGGGGTGGTATATAAACAGCACCTTTTGGTGCTTTACTGTTTTTAACCTTTCAGATTTTGTCTCATTTCTGATGTAAGCCCTCTTGAATCCTTTTTATGGCGGGGTAAAAGATTTTAAATAAATAGAATGATGATGTGAGTCCCAAATGAAGCCATTATGGGAACCAATTCTGGTGTCTGTATGCAAACCCTATGTTCAAAACATTGGTCGTGGGGTGTTGTTCTTCTCAATTTGATTAACAATCTCACTTTGCTGGATATTTGGAAGATGGCATGATATGGAGTAGATAGGAATATCAATACAAAACTGGATTTCTGAGCCTCAGAACAAGAGCAAGTGAAATCCAAAAGTGGTTTCGCCACAAATAACTCTATAAACTTTCATCAACGTTGTGGAGCTAGGAAGCTGCCTTTCAGTATCAGTGTTTCAATCACACCCGCCGAGACTGATAACTTATGCACAGTCCTTTAAGAGCAGTCAAGTAATGTTTGCATTTTATGGATAAATGGATTAGGGATTTGTCGGGCCAATTTTGGAGACTTCTTTCAAGAACATCACAAATCTATAAATTGTCAAGTTGCTTTTCAACTCAAAAATGCCATAAATATTTATCTTGGGGAAGAAGAGGCATGTTATTTGTGGCTTTGCCTAATCGTTTAAGTATTTCACATATTCAAAACCACTTGCTATTCAAAAGGAGACAACTGTAGTGTAAGTGAGGGTGCGGCTGACTGGATTTCATTGGGATCTGGGCAACTACAAGGAACTCGCTATTCATTTTTTGTGACAGCCCTATGCTGGGCCAACAGAATGGCAATGAGTTCATAGATTAGATTTTTTTTTACCTCATTCTTATTTTGGAAGGGGTCATAAGGCATCCTACCAAATATTTTTGGGCTACAACTGTAATCATTGTTCATAATTGCCTCTTTTGGCTATGAGACCTATAACCTGATAACATCTGGAAGACAAAATTTCAAGATGCATCTGGACCTGTGTTACAGTAAATCATCCAAGGATGTGTAAGGAGAGCAAACTGATAAGTGTGGTTCACTGAAGGGCAGCCTGTTCCATACCCAAGGATAATAGCTAGAGATGAGGACGAACCACCCAAATTGTGCTTTGTCACGGCTTGTGGTTCATGGAAGTCCATGAGTCAAGAATTTATTTATTTTCCCGAAATGAACCACATCAGTTCATCAGTTTGTTGGGGAATTATTTTTTCATATTTAGCAGCCAGCTGGGTCCCAGCCAGCTGCCTAGGGGTAGGAAGTGGAACAGCTGCAGAGATAGGAGGCCCGGTGTCCAAGAGGGAAACCAGGTCTCTCTCTCTCTAGATGCTAGATGGTGGGGGGTGGGGGTGGGGGGGTGATAGAACAAGGTAGGGAGGCAATGGGGCTGGGAAGGAGACAAGAAGGCTGCTGGGGAGAGAAACTGGAGGTTTGTTCAAATGGGAAAACATTTGTTGGTTTTGGAAAGTTTGGGTTCTCTGGTTTGAATGAACCTGAACAGAACTGAATCTATGAACTAGGGATTTTTGATGAACTTCCTGTTCATCTTTGTATTAGTGCCAATCTATAATTATTACGAGAGAGAGAGAGAGAGAGAGAGAGAGAGAGAGCGCTCAGGAAACCAAATAAAATAAGCAAAACCCATGTTGTGTAACTAAACACAAAGTCATAAATATATTTTTTATGATTTACTTATGATTATAACATGGACTGAAGCTTGTTCCTGGTTGGTAATATGGAGTCCTAGTGCTTTGATGAAGAAAACTGAGACCAAGCATCCATGCGAGTGTCTTGGTCAGCAGCAAGTTCCAGCTTCTTACCAAGAAATAAAGAAAATGTGTAATCCAAGCAAGATTCGCTCCGAAGAAAAGGGGTAAAGCTTTCACAAACACTCTTATATGAATTAAGCACCTGCTTAAGTTGAGCATCTTCTATGATCAATTTCCCAAGCTTCTCAGTGGATACGTTTGCCCCAATATAACAGTTGTATATAGTATAAATTTGCATCCAGCCTTGAAAGGTTTTTAGGTTTCTCTGCAGCTGTATATATTTTACCTTATACGGATTGGACATTATAATTTTCATACAGTGTGATTATAAGTAAATTATAAAGATGTATTTATGACATTGTGTTTAGCTAGGCAATACAGATTTTGTTTATTTTGTTACATCTCATTATAGCCTGTTCTCCCCTTCTTGGCTACAATCATGGTTTATGTTGCCACAAGACAAACCACTAATCACAATTCCACGAGGAATCCACAATTCCACTCTATCTGAGCCAAGAAAGAAGGCATTAATGCCTTCTTTCCTGGCTCAGATACAGTGGGATAGCCAGTTGAAACATCTCGAGCCTCCATGAGAATGTGTGTCTCCAGAGAGAGAATGAGATTTTTTTTACTGTACACTATGCAATTTCTCAGTCATCTTTCCCTAACCTGACATGACACACACATGGTCTCTCTCTCTCTCTCTCTCTCTCTCTCTCTCTCTCACACACACACACACACACACACACACACACACACACACACACAAGGACAGGCTAATGGCTCACGAGTGTACAGATAACTCCTGCAGCCCTTCTGCTTTTTAATAGTCTGGTGCAACAAGGCAGCAGTTAAATCTTGTGCCATTAAAGAGGTGCGTAGAAATTGGTCCCATGACCATGCAATTTCCTGCCAAGGTGGAAAAATATGTTATTGTCTGGCAGGGCAGGGGACAAAAACAAAGACGTTTCTTCATTTGATGGGTTGGGATTGGGAATGTGACAAGCAAAACCTGACATCCTTAAGCACCGTGAATAACTTGATCCATAGCTATCTAGGAGGTCAATGAAGTGTTTTTCCTCCTCAAGGTCTAGATCGACATACCGCCAGGCTCGCTTAGGGGTAGAAGACCTGACCAAGTCAAGAAGCCAGCCTGGAGTCAATCACCGTTCTTCTTCCTCCTCTTCCTCCACCTCCTCTGGATTGTTGATGGGCTGACATGAGGGTGAGGGTCCTTCATGTGAAGGGAATGATTTCCTTTCCAGATGCTGGCTGAGAAGTCTCAGTGCAATGGTCTCTCAAGCCTCTATTTTTCTTCAGTCTTGATAAATTCTGGGACATTCTTGGTCTTTCTCCTTGAGTTGTCCTCAGTATCTTCCTTGCTTTGACATCCTGGCCAGTAACTGTCAATCCCTCCCTGCTTCCTGCCTCACCTTGGAATGAAGCTCCCGTCACAGAAACCGAAACCAGTAGTTATGAAACATGCTCACTGCAGAAATTCACTGAGATAGCAAAATGGCTGCCCCCAGTTTCTTCATCCTGTCGTCTTTCATCTTCTCCTCAGGGCCCATTAAGCAGATCAAGAGTTCCAGATTTTCCTCTCAGTTCTACTATTCTACTTCTCCAGGCAGAGAGAGCCAGAAAGGGAGAGTGGGAAGCAACAAGAAGGGGAATAGCATGAGGGCCTGGGGTGATGGAGGTAGCTAGTTAGTCAGCACTACCCTGCATGCTAAGACATGGACCTTAGTTGATGCCTCATTGTTCTAACCACCTGTGCCAGCTTTGCAACAGGAAGAGAATTAAAACAGAATGTTTCACAGGAGAGTTGTTAAATGCTGCTCTCTGCAGGAGAGTCTTGAGAGTCCCCTGGACTGCAAGGAGATCAAACCTATCCATCCTGAAAGAAATCAACCATGAATGTTCACAGGAAGGACAGATTTTGAAGCTGAGGCTCCAGTACTTTGACTACCCCATGAGGAGAGAAGACTCCTTGGAAAGTCCCTGATGGTGGGGAAGATTGAAGGCAAAAGGAAAAGGGGATGGCAGGGAATGAGATGGTTGGATGGTGTCATCGATGCAACCAATATGGATTTGACCAAACTCTGGGAGGCAGTGGAGGAGGACAGGAAGGCCTGGCGAGCCCTGGTCCATGGGGTCACGAAGAGTCGGATATGACTGAATGACTGAACAACAACTCTGGATATCCTCTTACAGAGCCTGGTAGGGTCTGCCTCCATCTTATCAGTCCAAACGTCTACAGATCTGGTATACTTTGGATGTATTGAATTACAACACCCGTAGTACCCAGACAGCATGGCCATCATCGTTCTCCAAAACTAAGTCCTCATCATACTACTTAGATTATTTTAGATTGTCTTAGAACTGAAGAGCTGGAAGGGACCCCCTGGATGATTGAGTCCATCCAGTTCCAAGGAGACACAATGAGGAATGGAACTCCCAACCTCTGGCTCTGCAGCCAGAGACCTAAACTACTGAGCTCTCCAGCAGTGTGTGTAGCTACTACTAAAACCTGCCAGGGATCTACATTTGTCTGTTTCTGTAATCCTGGGCTGGAATCAAGAGAAAGGCATATGTTTCACCTATGTTAGGCATCTTTAATGCCCTTGCAGTTTGTTTGCTTTTCAGACGGGTTGTCCATCAACCATATTTATTTATTTATTTATTTATTTATTTATTTATTTATTTATTTATTGTCGTTCTTCCCAAAGAACTCCAGGCAGTTAACAAACAACAGTAAATAAAAGCAGATCTCAAACACACAATACTACAAATAACGGAGAAGATAAAAAGAAAAAAGAAAAATACCTGGCAAAATGGTAAAAGAGAAAAGAAAACTAAAGGTTACCAAATGCCTCTCGGAAAAGCAAGGTCTTGAGTGGTTTTTTTTTATTTTTTATTTTTTTTGAAGGCAGGCAGGGACTGTGCTAGGCACAACTCACTTGGCAGTGGATTCCAAAGCGAGGAGCCAGCCACAGAGAAGGCTTGATTTCGGGTTACTGATTTCCTAACCTCCCTGGGCATGGCCACCCAAAGTTTGTGTCTCTATTTGGTAGGGCGAGAGCATTTCGACGTGCAGCAGCTCCTACATTCTGCTGCACCACTACACCAGCACAAGCCATTGATCTGTGTGTGATGAGAAGTCCTTCCATCTTACTGGGTTAGTTCTCTGGCCAAAGGTTTGAGAGTTCAGTTCCCCACTATGCCTGCTTCAGAGGGGCTTGACTCAATGATCCATAGGGTCAGAGAATGATAGACTCATAGAGTTGGAAGAGACCTCAAGGGCCATCCAGTCCAACCCCCTGCCACGCAGGAACCCCCATCACAGTATTTCCGACAGATGGCCATCCAGCCTCTGCTTAAAAACCTCCATATAAGGAGATTCCACCACTGTCAGTGGCAGCATAGTCCACTGCCTAACAGCTCTAACTGTCATGAACTTCTTCCGAATGTTCAAATGGAATCTCTTTTCCTGTAGTTTGAAACCATTGTCTCGTGTCCTAGTCTCTGAAGCCATAGAGAACAAACCAGTCCCCTCTTCAATATGACATCCTTTCAGATATTTAAACACAGCTATCATGCTGTTCAACATCTATATGAGGCTGCTGGCTGGGGTCATTAGGAGATTTGGAGTCTGCTGCCATCAGTATGCTGATGACATGCAGCTCTATCTCTCCTTTTCCACCTCTGCAATGGAAGCTATCTGGACTCTCAACCAGTGCCTGGACGCGGTCATGTCATGGACCAGGGCCAACAGGCTCAAATTCAACCCCGAGAAGACTGAGGTGATGTTCTTTGGGAGCTCCCCATCCAGATATGGAGGCCCCCTCTCCAGTCTGGAAGGCGTTTCCCTCCAACTGGCGGATAGGGTTTGGAACCTGGGCGTGGTTCTGGATCCGGCCCTTTCAATGGACGCCCAGGTGGCTGCCGTGACCAGAACCGCTTTTTACCATCTTCGCCAAATTGCCCAGATCCGCCCATATCTACACAGCGTCTCCCTGAGAAATGTGGTGCAAGCGTTGGTGATCTCGAGGCTGGACTACTGCAACGCGCTCTACATCGGGTTGCCCTTGACTCTCCTCCAGCGTCTGCAGCGGGTGCAAAATGCAGCAGCCAGGCTGGTGGCGGATGTGCGCCATTATGATCACATCACCCCAGTCCTGGCTCGCTTGCATTGGCTACCCGTTGCGTCCCGGATCAGATTCAAGGTCCTGGTTTTAGTTTATAAAACCCTCCATGGCTTGGGACCAGACTACCTATCAGAGCGGATTGCCCAGCGATCAACCTTGGCCCATCCTATCTGGCAGTCGCGGGCGCACTCGATTCGGGTGGCCACCCCTAGAGAGGCCCGGAAGACTTCCACCCCAAACCAGTCCTTCTCGGTGGCTGGCCCATCTCTCTGGAACCAACTACCTAGCGAAGTGCGCTCTGCAGAGTCCCTGATGGCCTTCCACAGAGCGGTAAAAACTTTGCTCTTTCGGGAGGCCTTTGGTGACCTGGTTTAGAGTGTCTTCTCCCCCCCCCCCCCGCCATCTGTTCAGCTCTTAGTTAGTTTGAAGCTTATGCCTTATGTATATAATGTTTTTAAATTGTCTATGTTTTGTTTATGTTGTCTGCATTCTGGCTGAATTTTCAGCACATTGTTAACCGCCCAGATCTCCCATGGGAAGATGGGCGGGATAGAAATCCAATAAATAAATAAATAAATAAATCAATAAATAAATCCCCCCTTAGCCTTCTTTTTGAAAGGCTAAACATTCCCAGTTCCCTAAGCAGCTCCTCATAAGACATTTCTTCCAGACCTTCAGCCATCTTGGTCACCCTCCTCTGGACCTGCTCAAGGTTGTCAACATCCCTTTTAAATTGAGATGCACAAGACTGGACACAGTACACCAGGTGGTGTCTGACCAGAGCAGAATAGAGTGGTGCTATCACTTCCCTAGACACTATGCCTCTGTTGATGCAATCAAGAATCACATTGGCTTTCTTGGCTGCCGCATCACACTGCTGACTCATGTTCAATTTGTAGTCCACCCAGACTCCCAGATCCCTTTCACAGGTTCTATTTTCCACCCAGGTGTCTCCCATCCTATATCTGTGCAATTCATTCTTTTTACCTATATTTCTCTCTGTTGAAACCCATTCCATCAGGTTTGGCCCAGCACTCTAATCTGTCAAGGTGCCTTCTAGCTCTGCAGTTCTAAAATTATTAAATTATCTTTTAATCTGAAATACTGTAGTATCAACAATCTCCTTCTCCTCTTTTGGATGGATATATTTTATGCCTTCCAATGCTATCGAACATTTCTAATCTTCTCTCTGCAAAACCCTGAGAGTGTTTGTAAGCTGAACTCCACTAGGCCCTCCACATTAATTGCTCACCAGAGTCCAGAAACTCTGTGTAAACTCCTAGGTGGCCCTGGATTAGTTACTGCACGTTTCCAGAGAGTACAAGATGTTTTATTGCTTCATTATTTGTTATTTATAAAGCTGGGCTGGTACTTTCCCAATGATTCATGTACGATTATTGTCCGTCTGACTCTGTCAGTTCCGCATTACACTATGTTAACATATTTCAATAAGTAATCCATTTGGCTCACAGTATGTGATTGGAGTGCAGGTTCCATTACTGGGACCATATTCATTTGGGCGAGAGGTCATCCGTCTTCGTCTCTGGCTACCCTTTTTTGCATTGCCATTTTAGGATAAAATCCTTAAAAATATTTGCATTTAAAAAATGAACAAAGGGATTGGACTGCCTCCAGACAAAAGCAAGTAATTATGTCATTTGTATTGCAAACCAGGAGCGGCTGTAGAACATGTGGGGGGACATAAAAGACTGATATTCTTCAGCCGTCTTACATTACGGGTGAAATGGCAGGCACAGAGGAGGAATAAACAATGTTAAGCTTCCATACTGGTTTCTTCATATTAGGAGAGGAGAGAAGCACAGTTGCTGCAGTTGTCCATGGCTTTACTAAAATTCAAGCTTGATTTTCATCCTGTTCCTTATCCCTTACTTTCATCAAGCTCAGAGAATGAGGTCTTCTTCTCTATCATCTGGTGACTAGCCAGGGAGGTTAAAATATACAAGTCAGAATAAAACAGGCTGGTTCTTTTGTTTATTTATTTCATTGACTTCATCTATGGATTTGAACAGAAAATTCCTTGACAGCCAGTGTTGCTAACTCTTGTGTTAGAAATATGGGTTGATGGTTGTTTTCAAGGCTTATAAAAGTTCCCTTTTTTTATCTACATTTTAGTACCTGTGACCAGTCAAGGTGGTGGGAACTTCAGTCCAAGAAGTCACTTTTCCAAGTTCAAGATTCTACAAAATTTAGCCAACACTATCTATCTATCTATCTATCTATCTATCTATCTATCTATCTATCTA
>JAHTLZ010003526.1:7975068-7997115 GCA_023846285.1 Phrynocephalus versicolor | reverse complement strand
ATCTATCTATCTATCTATCTATCTATCTATCTATCTATCTATCTATCATTTATTCTTTTTAAACTATTGTGATATTTATTTAATGTCGTTATTATAGAGTGGCTTTTCTAGTCAGATGGGCAGTATCTAAATTAATTAAATAAATATTTTTTTTCCAAAAATATTTATTTATTTGTGCCCTACCTTTCTCTTTAAAAAGATCCAAGTTGGCTTACAAGCTTAAAAAAGACAATCCTTAAAAGCTAAAAAAGAAAACAAAACAGGAAGTATACAAAGTGCACGTGAAAAGAAAAAGAGAAAAGAGAAAAGCAGAAAAAGTTTCTCTTGAGTGTCATTGAGTCACCTCTAACTTATGGCAGCCCTTATGAATAAGTAATCTCCGAAATGTCCTGTCTTCACCAGCCTTGCTTAGCTCTTGCAAACTCAAGCCTATGGCTTCCTTCAAGGCATCTGTCCATCTTATATTTGGTCTCCCTCTGTTCCTGGTGCCTTCCCACCTTTGCCCAGTATTGCTGTCTGATGATGTGCCTTCTTCTGATGTGCCCAACGTCGGACAGCCTCAGCTTCAACCTTTTTTTGTCTCCAGAGACAGTTCAGACTTGACTTGTTCTCAGACCCACTTGTCCATCGTTCTGGCCATCCAAGGTTCCCGCAAAGCCCTCCTCCAGCACCACATTTCAACTAAATCATTTCCCCCAATGTCAGCTTTCTTAACTGTCCTGATTTTGCACCCATACATGGTGATTGGAAAGATAAGAGTGTGGATGGTCTTGGTTTTGGTTCTCCAGTGACACATCTTTACACTTGATTGTCTATTTTTAATTCCTTCATTCCTACCTTTCTTAGTCTCAATCTTCTTCTGATGGGGAGCCTAGACTCACCCTAAATGCTCCGATGCTCTTCTTTCTACCACTTGCAGACTCTTAACACAACCTGCCAATCTAAATACTGAAAGCACTTTGGGACATTACCACCACCACCACCTGGATGGCCATGTCTGGAGCGATTAGATTTTCCTCCTGATATCTTTTGCTCTCCTGACATGAAACTGACAACCAACCAGAGTTAGTATTCTGACGCATTCCGCTTTGCATCTGGTAATTTCTTTTTGTCTCTTTGCTGGAGGGGTGGCGTTCACTTCGTTTTTTGCCTGGACAAAGGCACTCAACACAGCTGAAGACTCAGAAAGAGGTTCCTGCTGTCTAAGGGGAGGAGACATGTTTGATTGCTACTTGCCAGAGACATATTCCAACACCCCCCCCCCCTCGATGGGAGTAAAATGTATCAAAGAGCGTGACACTTTTGAAAACTGAAATGTTGCATTTATATTGTAATTCAAATGGGTTTTGGATTGGCCTTTTTTGTGTGTGAATCTTTACCATTTTTACATAACACCCATATGGAATCCAAATGTTCATGAATAGCCAGTTTCAGATACTAAGGGAAAACCAACTCGGCATTTTTATTAATGAAAATCTTCTGAAAATCAATTTTTCAACAATTCACAGCCAAGTCTAATCTTGAATACAGAGGACTTTAGGATTTAGCCAACAATTTTCAATTGCAGAAGGGCCTCCTCTGTTTGCCGAAGGCCGTGCATGAATATGAATAACTGTGATTCAATCCCATTTCTGTCTAATGATTTTATTGATATTTGTCTTGCCTGCATCTACTTTAAATTAAGGTTTTGGGCTCTTTTTATTTCCAGCAAAGTTTGCATTTGGGAGGGACAGTCTGTTCTCCTATTGGCACAAAGAGATTTCTATTGATCATGTTCTCTAATGTATTCACCCTCCCCCCCTGCTCGCACCGTCCACGTAAAACCCTGTGCAACATCACCGAAGATTTATTGTCAATGATTTATTAAAATGTAATCTGCAGGTTAGCCTGTATCCTAAAATGGAATCTATCTCAGTTCACACGTGCGGCCTACTTTGTGAAAGAAAGCAAATGATTAAATCTTCATTAGTATGGAATTTAATAATGAAATGAGAAATTTCTATTTTGACCCCAACCTGAGCCCTACCCCCCAAAAAAGTATCAAGATACTTAGATTGCAAAGTAATATACCACTTAATTGTTATTTGGGCACACAATTTGCTTTAATGGTTACATTCTCTCTCTCCCCCTGGTTTTTTTTTATCCTATATTTTAATTTGAATTGCCCGGTGTTGTTTAATTTTTCCCCAGGAAAGGTTTCCGCTTGCTGTAGCAATATTATAGTTGCTAATTCAATTACACTGCAATAGTTTAATAGAAAATATAATTGCTTATTCATACAGAATACCCATTAAGGAAGTGCAAAGCCTTGTACCTCTGGGTAAATGCGCGTTAGTACTTTGGAAAACTCAGATGGGAGTGCTAGATAGGTGAAGGTGCTGGCTGATCTTTAATTGTTCATCACCTGCATCCCAAATAATATGAATGGACCCCAACTAAATGACCACTCATTACAAGTTTCAATTTAGGAGCTTGGCTGGGGTCAGCAGATTGCTTATGCTGATCGCAATGATTTGAAGTTGTGATTACCATAAGCAATTTAAATTTTATCGATCCGACCTTCTGAAAGTTGTAATTGAGCATAGTTGCTGGGGCCTGTGGCTGTCCAAACGAAATTGTACTCTGAAGCCCTTGCTGGATTACTGGAGGAATCAATACGCAGTCAGTCACGTTAACAATGAAATAGCTCCATTAACATACAGCACTATTGGTGAAACTTTATTTAGGAAGGGGGGGTTGTGTCCACTTCATTGTTTTATCAATGAATCTCTGTTGTTGAGGGCAAAAGTATTGCTTTTGTTTGCCTAATGAATTTGTGCGGTCCTCCTCCTCCTGAGTAAAGTTCATTTGCAAACCCAACTTTGTATTGTGAAGACCTTGAGGGGGGGGGGAGGGGAAGCATGAGGTGGCGGGGGAGGGTAAAGAATGGTACAACTGCTTAGAATGGTGGTTTACCTCCTCATATTGTCTTCAGAATAATTCAGGACTTGCAATTTAAACCATACCATTAAAGTTTGCTCTAATTCAGCTTTCCCCTCTGCAGAGCCATTGATTGCATAGGGGGCTGCTGCAATTTATGTGATTTCCGGAGAGCCAATAGTAGACTCGTGGCTCATATATCATTGTGTAGGCCTCCTGCCGCTCCTCATTTGGTGTGGTTCCGGCGAAGAGGCCGTCCTGACCATACAATGAGACTCCCAGGCCAGGATGAAGTTGTTTGAAGCAAAACAGGGGACTTTAAAGGAGAGAACATAAGCCTTCCAGCTTGAGGAAGGAACTATATCTAGTGGTACTTCCTTGTCCTACAATTTTTTAGGAGTCAAGTTCATAATTTGGGGAGTTTCCTGGACTGTCTCTTGGGATCCCCAGGTGGCAGCTGTGCCCATATCTGCTGTAAACCACATGAGGCTGTTCATTCAACTCCATGCCTATCTAGACACGGGTTTGCTCAGAAATCTATTGTGAGCTTTGGTCATTTTCTCTCCAATGTGGTCCACCTTGGGCTTCCCTTGAAGCTGACCCAGAATCCACAATAGGTCCGGAATGCGGCTTCCAGATTTATGGCCGGTGTGAACCACTTAGATCACATCACTCCAGTTCTGGCTTGTCTTCATTGGTGACCCATTGGATCCCGGATGAATTTCAAGGTCCTGAGGTTTACATATACAGCTCTTCATAAAGTTTGGGATCATGCTACTCATTGGAACATGTCTCCCCAGTGTCATCTGCTCAACTCACTAGATCTTCCCAGGCTAAGCTCCTCTGGTTAACCACACCAAGGGATGCCCAGAAGTCATAAAAGCTCATGCTTTCTTCGTGGTGGTCTCCAGCATTGTGGAACCAGCTGCTGGTGGAGGTACACCTGCCTTACCCCCCACATTAACATTCAGAAGACAACTTAAATGTTACTTTTTAGGGAGGTTTTGCACACTGATCCTGTTTGATTCTACACTCCCTGTCCCGCCATCACACAGAGAATTGTCCTTGGTGTCTCTTGTTCTTGTTCTTTTTGTTGTTCACTCCTTCAGTCGTGTCCGACTCTTCGTGACCCCATGGACAAGAGCTTGCCAGGCCTTCCTATCTTCCACTGCCTCCCAGAGTTTTGTCAAATCCATATTGGTTGCATCAATGACACCGTCCAACCATCTCATTCTCTGCTGTCCTCTTTTCCTTTTGCCTTCAATCTTTCCCAAAATCAAGGACTTTTCCAAAGTCCTCTCTTCTCATGAGGTGGCCAAAGTACTGGAGCCTCAGCTTCAAAATCTGTTCTTCCAGTGAACATTCGGAGTTGATTTCTTTCAGGATGCATAGGTTTGATCTCCATGCAGTCCAGGGGACTCTCAAGACTCTCCTCCAGCACCACAGCTCAAAAGCATAGATTCTGCGGCGATCAGCCTTCTTTATTGTCCAGTTCTCACTTCCACACATCACTACTGGAAAAACCATAGCTTTGACTATCCTGATCTTAGTTGGCGAAGTGATGTCTCTGCTTTTTAGGATGCTACCTAAGTTTGCCATTGCTTTCCTCCCAAGAAGCAGGCATCTTTTAATTTCATTGCTGCAGTCACTATCTGCAGTGATCAAGGAGCCCAAGAAAATAAACTCTGTCATCGCTTCCATTTCTTTCCCTTCTATTTGCCAGGAGGTGATGGGACCGGTGGCCATGATCTTAGTTTTTTTGATGTTGAGATTCAGCCCATTTTTTCACTCTCCTCTTTCACTCTCATTGAGAGGTTCTTTAATTCCTCCTCACTTTCTGCTTTTTGTTCTACTACTTTCTGTTCTTGTTCTACTACTGTTTTAATTCTTATATACTTACTGTTTAGTACTGTATGTTTTGTCTGTTGTTGCAAACTGCCCAGAATAGTGCTTCACACTAATGGGACAGTGTATATAGTAAATCAATCAATCAATAGTATTGTATGTACATCCCTTTGTAAAGTCTTGCCACCTGTTTTGGTACTTTAAAGTTAGAAAAAAGCCTCTTTGTGCAGCTTGAAAAAAGCTACTTTTGGTGATTGAAATTTCCAGGTTGCAGTCACCAAATGCTTGAACCTTTCAGAAGTTGTACAAAATTTCATAGACCTCCACGGGTCAAAAACCCAGAGGCAGCTGGTATTCATCCCAATAAAGGGTTAATAAATTCCAGAATGAAAACAATCAAGCAAACAATGATTTGACTATCATATCAGAATTCATCTCAGTATCAAAGATTTTTCACTGTTGTAATAATTTAAGATAACTTCACCTTGTGTGCTTCTACAAGGTTTATCTATATTGTGCCTATGTTTCATATATAGTAGGTATTATGTAACATTACTTCAAAATTTTTGTAAAATCCCAAAGTCTTACAGCTATGAAGGTAATAGGCATAAATACTTGAAAATGCATCCTTGTACTCCATGAAAACATGTAAGTATGAAAACTTAACTTAGAAGTAGATCTCATCTCATTTTTTGAATGAAGGAGCTGATAGACTAAATGAGATAGATGTATAAAAACAAAAGGCAGTGAATGCATCTCTTTAAGAAGACTTAGGAAGGGGTCTTATGCTGAGTTAGATCCCCAAACTGGGTTGTGGACTGAGCCACAAACCAGCCCAATTTGTCAGTTGTTCAGTTCATGCCCATCTTTAGTTGCCTCCATTAAATGGAAGATGTTTGGATACCATGGTAAGTGTGACAGTGGCAGCTGTATACGGTTTTGGGAGAGGTCCCCATACAAAAAGAATGACAAGGAGAGATAAAATTACAGTGACCCCCCCTATCGCGGGGGGTTAAGGACCCACCCAACCCGTGATAATTGAAAATCTGCGATATGTGGATGCAGTTTGGGTTGGACCTGGGGGCCCTAGTACTTACCTCCAGCCTGGCACTGCCCCGAATGGGCCTGCGAGGGCCTTCCTGGGCCTCCATGCAAACTGGAAGTGACTTCTGGTAAACCAAAAGTGACTTCCAGATCACCGAAAATCATTTGTGAGGCCTCTGACAGGCCTAGAAAGGCCCTCACAGGCCTTAGAAATGATTTTCTGTGAACTGGAAGTCACTTCCAGTTCACAGGGAAGCCATTTTGGGGGCTCCAGAAGGCTCGGAAAGGCCCTCACAGGCCCATTAGGGGCAGCACGAGTCCTGGGATAACTACAGGAGTCCTGAAACAGGCCTTTCGCCTTTACCCCAGGGGCCTTTTTTCATATACTGCAGTCCCACGATATAGCAGGACTGTAGTATATGAACCGCGAATGGGTGGGGGACCACTGTAATAGCAACATACTTTCAGTACATTGAGATGAGCTCCTCAGGTGCAAAGAACTTTGGATAGGATCTTTATCTTGGCCCTACTACCCTTGCGAACACACCTAGAGGGAGCAGGAGAAAAGACCTTTCCCATGGCTGCTTCTAGACGGTGGAACTCCCTTCCACAAGAGGATAGGCTCATCTTCTTCTGTCCTTCTCAACAAGGTTTGAGGAACCCAATGAATTGCAGTGGGGTTGCTGTGCATTTTACTATTTTCTGCTGTATTTCTAACATGTTTTATGTGAACAGTTTATTTAGGAAATATTTTATACTTATGTGCATTCTAATCAACTGGACCAAATCCTGTTGCTCAGTGTAGTAAATTGCAGTAGAGTAGCTCTATGGAATCAGAGGAACTCACAGAGAGTTGACTTTACAAACTCCCATGCATTTACTGGATCTACTTCAGTGCCACTTATTATACTAGGCAACAGAACTTTGGCCATTGTGTTTTAGCTGTTCCAGTTATTTTGCAACCTGACCTGGGTGCCTACATTGGGAGAAACACGGGACATAAATAAAGTAAAGTAAATGTGTCCCTTTAAAATGGTAGAACACAAAAAAGCTTTAAATACACCAAGATAACTAGAGATGAAGCTTTTCCTTCCGTTGCCTTGTGATTTTTTCCTTCTTTACTTTTCCATCCATAATATGTAGCTCTGGAAGATATTTCTGAAGAGAAATCTAACCAAATGGAATGGGGGAGGAAGAAAACACATGAAAAAACACTTTTATTCAAAGCCCTTTCAAATTAAAAAAAAATAATAATTAAGTTTTGAGATCCATTTAATTTTTTCCTTCTTTTAAGCCCCATCACAAACATCTGCCATCTGGTACAAAAATTGCTTCCCATGGCAGGTGGAGATTTATTTTAAAGTTCTTTGTCTTTTCATACTTTTCCCTGCTACATTTTCCAGTGAAGTAATTTAAACATGCAGGTATTTAAATAGCCATTTATTGCTATATAATGGAAGAGTACAGTTTAAAAAGATACATTCTGAATAACTTCTGTCGTTTTGCTGCAGAAACGTGTTACTCCCAGTCACAGTGCAGTCCAACTTCCTGTGTTTTTTGCCGGCCTCCTATCTTTAATTTTCATCTGTGAGAGGAACTGGACAACTGCATAACAAGGAAATCCTTGAGGCCCATTCTGTTATATTTTAGTGGCCGGCCCCTACCATTAGGCAGAGTGAGGCAGCAATGAACAACAGGCAATTTTGGTGTCAAGAAACAGCAGTTAAGGATACTTACTTATGTATGGTTCTTGCAGATAACCTTGCAGGATTTCCTATCTTGTTTACCAGAATAATTCAGTTTACCACAGGGTCATGCATCTTAAACTACGGATGGTATTGAGCACAATTCAAGGTGTAGGACCTTGACCTACAAAGCACAATATGACTGGGTCCTAGCTACCTCAACGATTGAATCTCACAGTATGAACTTACTTGGGTGTTAAGGTCATCAGGAGAGGCCCTTCTCTCCATCCCGCCACTCTCACAGGTACATTTCATGGAAACCCGTGAAAGGGCCTTCTCGACTGCTGCACCCAGACTCTGGAACTCCCTCCCACTAGAGGCCAGGACTGCCTTATTTCTGTTGTCCTTCTGGAAGCAGGCAAAGACCTTTCTCTTCAGGCAGAATTTCCCTGAATGAGGGACTACCATGTGTATTTTATATGAATCTATGGGTTCACATAGACTTTGTGTTTATGACTACTTATAACTGTGTTGCTTTAACGTAATGTTATCTATTAATGCTGTAAGATGTCCCTTGATTCTTTGTTCTCAACTACTTGAACATGTTTTAATTGTGCTGGACTGTATATTATCCCTCATGTATATTATCCCTCATTACTGTAAGCCATCTTGGGTCCTTTTCCAAGAAGAAAGGAGGGGGGGGAATACTCTAAAATAAAATAAAATAAATAAATTTGCTGCTGAACCTCAGTCTCCATCCTACTGTAGGTCAGGCTTGCTTGTTTTCCAAATCAGTGGTTCCTAACTTCAATTCCCCAGATGTTCTTGGACTAAAACTCCCAGAAACCTTCACCACTAGCTGCACTATCCAGGATTTCTGGGAGTTGTAGTCCAAGAACATCTAGGGACTCAAAGTTGGGAATCACTGTTCCAAATTAAGACATATATGTAGCAGCCCAGGAACAAAAGGTGTGGAAAAAAGTGCCCTACACACCTACCCTTCCATGGATGGTGAATTCCTATTTCTTGGGTTCTAATTATAATTCCCAGAAGGAATTACTTGAAATGGTTCAGGGGTTAGAGAGGATGTAACTATTCCATGTCATTCCCCCCCCCCAAAATTCTTTTATATGTCTTTTTCTTCAGTACTTACAAAAGGTACAGGGTTTGCCCAGAACTGTTGACAGGACATCAGGAAGTGCTGGGATCTGGTCAGCCCCATTCTTCCTTCCCAGAATGCATTGTGATGCTTACATCCTTCCCAAAGGCATTATGGGAAGAAATACTGGGTGACCAAAGCTCCATTGATGTTCTTCTGGTGTAAATGTTGAAGGCAAAGCTTTGTATCTGAAAATGTGTTAAAGAAACAGGAGAATGAAAAGGCAAAAGGGAAATGCCAAGAAGCCTCTCTGTCCATGTACAGTACTCTGTGATCCATAATTTGTAGCTGTATTTCCTTTCCCTGAATCATCTCAGCCGTTGACTTTTGGTCTGCTTCAAGCATCTGGCAAAATGCCTTTTCCTCAATTTGCCTCAAAATCTCAAGGCAACAAGAGAAAAAAAAGAGTACAACCCTACTCAACAGTGGCCACTGAAAAACTGAGAAATCCTTGCCGCCTCTTAGAGCACCTCAATGTCCATTTTGTTTATCAGTAGATAGAAATGTTCATGTATGGCAGGGGTGCCCAGACTTCGGCCCTCCAGATGTTTTGGACTGCAGCTCCCAGAATTCCAAGCCTAGATTGCCAATGACAAAGAACTGTGGGAGTTGTGGTCCAAAACATCTGGAGGGCCAAAGTTTGGACACCACTGATGTATGGCATCAATGTAGCCCTTTTGGACTATTTATGGGTAGGGAGAATCTCAAGAAAGGGCTGTGATCCAAAATTTCAGTTGGGATAGAACAGGAGAGATGGAAAGGTAGGAGGTACTTATCCCCTGGAGGATGATAAGGCCCTTTCCACCTTGGCTTAGGCTGTAGAATTGCGTTTGTGAAGAAGGATTGCTGGACTGGTGGCTCCACACAATGATAAAGTGGATTTACATTTGCACTTGAATAGACTGTATGCACTCTTAGAACTGCAGATCCCATGAGTCCAGGCCTTGTCCTATAGGCCCAGTGGGGAATCAAACTCCCAACATCTGGCTCCATACTCAGATGCCTAAACCGCTGAGCTATCCAACAGTTCATACTGGGAGCTGCTGCCTTTATGTTGTTGATGACCCCCCCTTGGTCAGTAAATATATCTGGGATGCCATGCTTATTTGGCTTCAAAGAACAAGTTTCATTCTTCCTTGTTTCTTCAAGCAATACCTGCCCTGGTGTTAGTTAAGAGAACTCAGGGGTGTACAAACTGTGGCATCCATTTCCTACCATTTGTGCACACTGGGTCCTTTCCACCAGCACCAGATCAGGAATGTGTTATATGTATGCTTGTGCTGGTGGTGACGTTCTACTATCACCACTTAATTGGTTTTTGACCTTGCAGTCTACTATAATTCCAAGCAGCCATGACCTTTCAAGCCCTCCATACAGACCTTATATTCAGGATAACACTTCATGTTTCTGTCCAAGTGAGCCAGGGGCCATGCATGGTGATACTACACAGCAGTGGCGTAGCTAGAATTTGGAGTACCCGGGGACAAATTCAGTTTTGTGCCCTTTCCTCACCCCCAACCATCCTCACCCACCAAGCGGGGGGGGGGGCAGATCCTGGGAAACAGTGAGGGAGGGGAAGAAGAGTCTCTCCTTCTCATGCCCTCTTTGTGGGTCTTCTTTCCACTTAAGGTATCCCTGTGCAAAGCGCACAGCGTGTGGATAGCACCAAGCAGGTGATTTTTTTTTTGAAGCATCTCCTCTGTAGCACACTTCCCCTTCCTCCCTTCCCCTGGTTAAGGCTTGGGGATTGTTAGCCCGGGGAAAGGAGGAGAGGGAAGCAGATGATGGGATTTTTTCCCCAAGCAGCACCTCCATTGCACACTTCCCTCTCCTCCTTTCCCCAGGCTAACAATTGCCAAGCCTTAGTGGGGGTGGGGGAGAAGGAGAGGGGAGCAATCGACAGAGGTGCTGCTTGCGGGAAAAAATGTCTGCTTCCCTCTCCTCCTTTCACCCGACTAAGGATCACCAAGCCTTAGCGGGGCGAAAGGAGCACTGCTGGTGAGATGGCTCATGGCTTCCTCCTCCTGCTCCCCCTCCAGACACCCCCAGATTGTGCGCCCCATGGCAAATGCACTCTTTTGCCCCTCCCTAGTTACGCCACTGATACACAGCAGGACACCCTCCCATCTACTCTCTGAAAATACTAAATACCTCTTCACCCAGAAATATGTATTTATGTGTTCAGGGTGTGTTTATAAGAACTGGCCACTAGAGGTTACTAAAGACCATGCAATGTATAGCATTCTGTACTTCCACATTTTTTGGCATCTATGGGGGTGGAGGTGATCTGGGAACCAATCCCCCCTAGATACAAGAGTCCAACTGGACTAAATCTGTCAGTCTTCAACTATCTCAAGGCTCTGCGTTGCTTCTGGTGTGTACGTGGATTGCCTCGACAACAGGCAGTACTTGACTTTTTGGTGCTTGTGTTGACTGTCCCAGCTGATCTTGGGCTGACTCCATAACATCAGGAAGTAAACTTGCCTGTATCATCACATGACCCTCCCTTCCAACCTAAGAACCCACAATTAATCCACAACAGCCTGAAATTATATCATCAGGAGTCCTTCCCCCCTAGAATAGTGTTGCCTGCTGTTGAGTTGGCTGGAGGAAACCAGATTCTTTTGAGCTTGATGCTTCACTTTGCAACCAAAATGAGAAGAGGAGATGCTGAGCAAGCGATCTGAAAGGAAGAGTGTTAGCCGGTCGTTAATAACTGCATTCAGAAAATCAGCCAGATTTCCCCGTTCAATCAAGCCAATGCACTCGGCTGAATAATATCGTGTTCACGTGAATTCCTTTGGCTGAATCAAGTGGCATAAAGAAGCAGTTCTAATTTGCTCTGTTGTTATTGCCCTTTCATACGGAGTGACCATAGCCTCAGATGCGAAAGTCAGAGGAGAGGTGGGGTAAAAAACAGAGCAGCTGATTAGTTTTCACTGGGTCTTTTTATGTATTTGAATGCCTTAATCAAGTCTTTTCTCGCTTTCTTTTGCTTTCAGTTGGGTTGTGCTGTCTTTCAACATGCTTTATGCAACATGAATAACCCACAAATTGCAACACAATCTCAGCACATTTTCATCCTCTCTCCTCCTCCTCCGAAATAAAATCAAATCATTTGCCTTCAGTTGCGCTCTTTTTGTGTTTGTTTTCAGCCGCGATTCCCCATGATTGTGTTTACCGGCAATGACTGCTCAGGCAGAAGCCAAGGAAAATATTCTTGGAAAGCAAATGGAAAATGCATTGATGAAAGTCATATGCATGGGAAGGGAAAGAAACACCTGGTCGCCGAATGATCGACAAGAAACCATTGGGTCTGGCTGCCAGTCAGGACCTGGCTTTCTTAAATCAAAGCTGTGAGAACATTCATCCAAGCTCCAGTCTCACAGTATGAACTGGCTCGGGTGTTAAGGTAATCAGGAGAGGCCCTTCTCTCCATCCAGCCACCCTCACAGGTACGTTTCATGGACTATGTCTTAACTGTACTGGACTGTATATTGTCCCGCATTACTGCAAGCCACCTTGGATCGTTTTCCAAGGAGAAAGGTGGGGTAAAAATACTCATTAAAAATAAATTCACGGCAAGCAAATTCGTGGCAGAGATGCAACATGACCTATTTTGATTCCAAGATGTTTCCTTGGTGGAGTACCTTTGAGTTGTCTACCTCTTATGGCTGAGATCAAAATGGCACCTGGTTTATCTATATTTATTTAGAATCATCTAATGCAACATTATCTCTCCTTTTGTCTGAAATCACTGTAAGCTCGCTCTTGAGTTCCTTACTGCAGCAGCCAAGGCGTCCAAGGAGAATACTGAGTAACAGTGTGCAGTGTGTGCACTTATTTAAGCGGGTGAAAGCTTCTTGCAGGGTAACTGAGCATCATATGCATTTGTTCCTCTCCACAATGAGCAAAACAAGGACATAAGCAAGCAACATGGAGACTTGTTTGTCTAAAAGCTGATTTGTGTGACGGTCCTTCTTAACCACCCCCCTCTGTCCCAAGAAGGAGGAATTGTCTGAATCACAATCTACTTGAGTTATTCATTTCTGTGAGGTTATTGTGATCATTACAAAAGTAGTTTGCTACATCATGTGTTACTGGTGCATTGGCCTATTGTTATACGGCAGAGGTAAAAAATCAGAGAAATACTCTGTAGTTCCCTTTAGTTGCCAATTCCAACACTGCACTTTGAAACCATTGTTTAAAAATGCAAACATAAAACAAAGCAAATTCCATACCAAATTCAGATGGGTGGAAATGGCATAAAACTTGAAACCCCCTGACAAAATGCCTTGAAGCTGTCCTTAGATGTACTGTATATACTCGAATATAAGTCTAGTTTTTCTAGATTTTAGGCTGAAAAATAAAAAAACGGGCCCTCGACTTATATTTGGGTCAGTACTTTTAGCCACTGAGGCAAGTGCTTGGGTCGGTGGCTAAAAGTCATTTTAAACAAAGTGCGGCACTTCTCCTGACCCCCCTCCACTTTGCAGGGGGAGTGGTGTGTGATGTTTAAAAATGACTTTTAGCCACTGAGGCAAGTGCTTGGGTCGGTGGCTAAAAGTCATTTTAAACATTGTGCGCCGCTTCTCCTGACCCCCCTATGCATCACGGGGGAGCAGCATGCAATGTTTAAAATGACTTTTAGCCATCGAGGAAAGCACTTGCCTCGTTGGCTAAAAGTCATTTTAAACATCACACACCGCTCCCCCAGCTCACAAAGGAGGAGCTGCCAGGTCCTGCTGTATTTCCCACCCTAGACAAGTCAATAAGTTCCCCAGTTTGGGGGGGTTAAATTAGGGGCCTCGACTTGTACTTGGGTCAACTTATACTCAAGTATATACAGTAACTTTGGAAAGAAAGTATAAGACATTATTTGTTACACCCTGGAGTAACATTGTACGTTCTTGTTACACAATTTTTTGAAATGTGCAATAGTTATATCTTTCTTGCTGGCTGAATAGCTGCGTCGTTTAGGTATCTGGCTGTGGAGCCAGAGATTGGAAGTTCAATTCCCCATTATGCTTCCCAAGAGAACAGACGTTGGACAAGCTACACGATCCCAGGATGTCTGCAAATGAAGGGAATGTTAAATCCGTTCTGTGTAGAAAACCCTAGTAAGAGTTGTTACCGCATCTCAAGAAAGACATTGTGGAACTGGAAAAGGTGCAGAAGAGAGCGACTAAAATGATTACTGGGCTGGGGCACCTCCCTTATGAAGAATGGCTAAAACATTTGGGCCTCTTTAGTCTGGAAAAAAGGTGCTTGAGGGGGGATATGATTGAGACGTACAAAATATGTCTCAATCATATCCCCCCTTCTCTCTCCCCCAAAATACCAGCTCTTCTCTCTCTCCCAAAATACCAGAACTAGGGGACATACACTCAACTTGAGAGCTGGGAGAGTAAGAACTGACAAAAGAAAATATTTTTTCACCCAGCGTGTTGTAAGTCTATGGAACTCCCTGCCACAGGATGTGGTGATGGCATCTGGCCTGGATGCCTTCAAAAGGGGATTGGACAGATTCCTGGAGGAAAAGTCCATCACAGGTTACAAGCCATGATGGAGAAACCAGGGTACTTCAAGGGCCAGATGCAGGGGAGTGGTATCAGGAGACAGATATCTAGTCTCATGCGCTCCCAAATGCATCTGGTGGGGCCGCTGTGAGATACAGGAAGCTGGACTATATGGGCCTTTGGCCTGATCCAGCATGGCTCTTCTCATGTTCATGTTCAGAAAGAACAAGACCACATCTAATTTTAATCATTTATAATTTAAGCAGAAATACTATTACATTTACCCGTGTGACAAGGATTCTGACTGTCTAGATCTGTATACCTGCTCTGTTTCCCACAAGATGTAATTCTATTCCGTCATCAGGTAGGGACTGTTCCCTGCAAAGTAGGATATATGGCCACCATAACAGCTCGGCTGATCCTGAACCAGGTTCCCCTGCCCAGTGACTATTAAGTTTAAGAAAAAGTTAGACATGTGAGATAGGCTGCTGTGACTGGGATGGCAAATAGGGATGGGCATTTCATTTCGGAACCAGTAGGTTCCAAAATGAACCACACAAGCCCAGGTGGTCCTCGGAACTGGCTGATACATGCAGATCCAATTGCTTTACCTTTCTCGGTCTTGCACAAGGTTAAAATCCAATGAAGAAGCAGACTGCAACGTCATCTGTGCTAGATTTGTGATGCTGGCCAATCAGGAGCTGTGCAGGGACAGGCATCATCCCGCCTCCCTCTCTGATTGGCCAGCAGCACGAAGCAGGAATGATGACATCGCAGCGTGCTTCCTCATTGGATTTTAACCCTGCCTGAGACAGAGAAAGGTAAAGCAATTGGATCTGCGTGTATCAGCTGGTTCTGAAGACCACCTGGGTTCACGTGGTTCGTTTCATAACCTACTGGTTCCGAAATGTAACGCCCATCCCTAATGGCAAAGAAGCAGAGCCTTGCTAAACATAAAATGTATATTAAGGCATCGAACAGAACATTCACTTTAACCACCAACAGGCATTCAATTTATGATGCCATTGCCGGCTTTTGAGACATTGTGTGTGTGTGTGTGTGTGTGTGTGTGTGTACCACCCAAACACACGGGGCAAGGAAATTCTTTTTTTTTTTTTTCAATTCCTGCACAAGACAAAGAGTTGCAAAATTATCCATCTCACTCCGCAAGGGAATGATGCATTTTGTGGTGGTCTGAAGAAGAGAACATTTTGCTTTTCTTTTCACCATTTAATTAAAGCTGTGCAAATAATGTAGATTGCACAAAATGATGGCGGTGGCTACTTTGTTCCCCAGATAGTTAACCATGAGAAGCTCCAGAAGATGGTGGTGGTGGTGGTGGTGGTGGGAAGTTGGGATAGTTTAAAAACAACCCGCCAGTTTCTTGTTGTACACATGATTCACTTCTCAAAGGGAAAGGACCCTAATTTTCCATAAAGACTCTCTGCAGACATGATGGAAGTAGCAGGACCAAGCTATGAGGGGGGAAAGAAAGCATCAGAAAGTATTGTCACAATGTCACAAACTATCACAATGAAAATGGAAAAAATTAGAGAATATTCTTTAAGTGCCTGGTGCGTGTGGCAAGTAATAGTGCCCCCTCCTTCAGAACTGCTTCAGGTTTTTCAAAAAGGTATTGTCTTATTTTACCCATGACTGTTTTTTGAAAATGGACCCAAGTGTCGTTCTGGCTTCTGCTAGATGTGAAAGATATCTTGAAAGTTTCTCCTACTGGATGGAGTAACTTTAATAATCGAAACCAAGGCCTCCAAACTGCTTCCTATGAGGTCTTTGCATTTCATCATCACTGAGTAACCCACAGCTATAGATTGGTTGAACAATAATGACCATGCAAAGTTATTGTGAACCCCTTCATACGTTTTGATGAATAGATATGAGACCTCTTCCATCCCACATGACTACGTATGATGTACATGAAGGGCTAGCATAAGAAGTCTTGATAACTGAGCCGAGGGATCAGATGTCCACTCCATCATTCCACCCCACATTATGGGTTTTTTTTTGCATGCTCTTTGAAGCTTTAATGTTACCTTTCAATGCTCCAAGATGCCTCTTTTAATTCTCTGTTCATAACTTAAATGATGTCTTAAATGTTCTGGGCTGTATATTGTCCCTCATTGTTGTAAGCCTCCTTGGGTCCTTTTCCAAGGAGAAAGGTGGGGTAAAGATATAATAAATAAATAAATAAATAAAATATTCATTTATTTTCTAGCCAATTTACTTCTGAATTGGCTTCCACCACACCTAGAACTCGGGAGTAAATAGTTACACGTAACATAGTTGTTGATTTCCAAGCAAATAGCAAAAGTAATTAGTGCACAAGTAACTGCTTTGTCTGTTTTGCCTAGTACAAAGATCTACCAGAAGTCACTTCTATGCCAGTCCTCTCCCTTTCTGCAGGAACTTGAACCAAAAATCGGGAGGTGAGAGGGGTTCCACACTGAGGGAGAAGCCACGTGGGTGGATGGCGCATGTCCAGATCTATGACATTCTTAACAGGCACTTATGCTAATCCACCAACTGGTCAGGACATGCCGTTTTATAAATAGTTACCTTCTGAAGCGGAGCATTGTTGAAAGCCAGATGGTTGGCTTGAATTCTTCATTCTTCATTCTTCATTTTTTTTTTGTTTCTCAGGTGAATATGCAGATTTATCGGTTGCTTTCTATTTCCCTACAGTTCTGTCTAATATTTACATTCAGGTAATGCTGATGAAGAGGCTGAAAAGGACAGACATTAACCCTCTCCTCTTCACACACAAAAATATGGAATACAGGGCAGAGTTGTGGCTCCTGAGGAGAGTGTGTGTGTGGCAATAAGGTTCACTAACGAGGTATTAATCTTGCCTTCTTCCCTCCCTCCACTTTTTCGTCTTACATGAAAGCTGCTGTGATTAGAATAAGGGTGAAATGAAGTAAGTATGATAAATGATAATGTGCCCATGGGAGTAAATATACCACTCAGAGTGAGGGAAGAGAGGAAGAGAGAGAGCTTTGCTAATCAAGCTGGGCAGACAGCTAATGCACTCTGAGAACACCCGCCTCAAAACTCATCTAAATCTGAAAACAATTCACTTGAGGAGTTGTTACTGTAAGAGGGAACAAAGAGCAAAGTGGCGTGAGGTTGAGGGATTATAGTAGGAGGGGGGAAAGAGCTCAGAGAAGATGCTGTGTATAATAGGGACGTAGATGTACCTCAATAATAATAGCCTTTGGACCACAGCACTAGAAGCGACCCTATGGATCACTGAGTCCACCTCCTCTCTGAGAGGCACGGTGCGGAATTGAACTTGTGACCTCTGGTAGACCACTACCGCACTTTAGATTTGAAACACGTTTTCCTTAAAGACATATCGCCTTACAAATCAATGTCCGCTTTTTAAATCGCTTTTTCCGAAGTGACCCCTTGGCCACGCCCATTTTGACTGCTGTGTTGGTTTTTCTTGCAACGACCACTGGGGGGGGTGGTTTTTTTAATCGGTTCCTGCACCCTCTTTTAAAATGATTTGGTTGTATTTGTGGACATACTATGCCGCCTTTTTTCAGTTTCTCCCCTGTTTCTGCCATTTCCCTGTTGTAGTTTAAAGCGGTTCAGCCAAGTGTGAATGGGGAAGCCGATTGCTAAGCAACCACTGAAGTGCTGACTGCTGAACTGCTGTAGCGGCCACGTGACCACGGGAGGAGATAAGGCTATGCAAAATAAAAAGCGGCTGCTCAAGGAAATGTGGTAGTGGCCCGAGACTTAAACCACTGAAATATCTGTATGTCTCTGTGGGGTAGTGACTAGAATGACAGACAAAGATTCTGGAGGCCTGGGTTTGTAGCTCCACTCAGCCATGGAGACTCACTGGGCTTATGGAACTGGGCGAAACCACTCCCTAAATATCTCACTTACTTTGAAAGCCCTGTCAATCATAGAATCATAGAATAATTGAGTTGAGAGAGGCCTATAAGACCATCAAGTTCAAACCCCTGATCAAGGCAGGAATCCAAAGCAAAGTAGTTCTGAGAGACAATTTGTCCAATTTTCTCTTCAATGCCTCCAGCCCCGGAGGTCTTGCCACCTTCTATGGTCACTGGTTCCATTCTTGTACTTCTCTAAAAGAAGCTTTCCCTAAATTGCCGGGTTAATTCTAACTTACGGGAGCCTTTTCCAGGGTTCTCAGAGTAGAGAGTACACAAAAGGGCATCCCCTTTTTCTGGGGGTGTCGTGGGGCTTGTCCAAGGCCATACAGATTGGTTCTACTCTCAGGAGGCACAGTGTAGAATCATACTCCCATTCCCTGGCTCCTCAGCCAGATACCTAAACCACTGAGGTAGGGTTGCTATCAATTGGCTCCAACTAGACAGCATATAATAATATACAGTGGTACCCCAACTTAAGAGCAGCTTGACTTAAGAACAATTCGACCTAAGAGCAGAAAACTGTTGGTGTGTTAACTGCTGCCTTACAAATTTTAGATATGGTCTGCTCGACTTACAAATATTTTTTTTCATTTTTTGATTTTTTAAACTTATTTTTTTCAATTTTTAAATAGGTACCCCGACTTAAGAGTAGTTCGACTTAAGAGCATGCATTTGGAACGGATTAAATTCATAAATACATGTATCTTTCTCTCTGTGTAAAAAGCACAATGCAAACAGTTTTTGGTAACAAGGGTATTGCTGATGTGTGCATCACTCCACTGAAGGACAAAACATATTGGCTTTGCCTGCTGCATCCAGAGAAAAATAAGAGCAAGACTCATATCTACGGTATCAGTATCTGCTGATTCAATTATTATTACACTTGATAATTATAATAATACCTAATATGAGGTATTATACACCTCATTCTGCTGCTATATGTCTGAAGAAGTGGACGTGTCCACAAAACGTTACATTAAAAAATGAAAGTTAGTCTTTAAGGTGCCACATGTTTTGTGTCTTTTGTTTTGTTTTGTTTTTATTTGATTTTTGCCTGCAATTATTATTATCATTAAAAAAGAAATCCCATAAATACATATGCCTAAAGGTGAAGTTACAAGACTGACCACTAGAGGGTCTCAGAGACCATACTATGTCTAGTATTTGCTGTTAAAATTAGAGATACGCATGAATGAGAAAAATTGTGATTCATTTTAATTCATGACTCATCAAGGTTGGTGAATCACCAATAATAAATACATGATTTTTTTCCTGACAAATTGATTCATAATTCCATTTTTAAAAAAACTTTAAAGTCCTATAAAATGGCACCCACAGACACCAAACTTCCTCGTAAGCTTTCTTTGACTCTCCCTTACAAGTCCTTCAGGTTTGGTGAAGACGGGGTTTCGAACATCTGAGTTATATGTCTGCAAATTGCCCCCACCCATGGAATGTGTCTTTCAACAAGTGAGTGTGCACACTCACAGTAAAACATACTTCCCACCTGCCCCACACATGGGTTATGGAGTGCAATACTTGCCTTTCCCCAGCTGCTAGCAACCCGCGCTAAGCCACAGAATGCCTCCAGGAGAATGAGTTCACAATTCCATGCTATGTTGTATAATTGAGGTTGTATAATTGAGAATACATTGTATTAGGGATGCACAATCTTAAAGCAAACTCAAGTTAATTAGTAAGTTAGTTAGATAATTAGTTTGCTATGATGAGAGAGTTGGCATATAAATCAGATTAGTTAGTTAGTTAGTTAGATAGATAGATAGTTACAGTAGGACCCTGGTATCTGCTGGGGATTGGTTCTAGGCCTTCCCATGGATAACAAAAACAGTGGATAAGAGAATGTCCCCCAATCCCAAAACTGTTGTTTTGCTACAGTAGCTTGCTTTACAGCTGTTGTTTTGTGACAGTAGCTTGCTTTACAGCTGTTTTACAACAGTAGCTTGCTTTACAGGTGTTGAATTATATATTTAATTCTTTCCTCTGCCAACCGTGGATAACTAAATTAATGGTTAATGAATTAGTGGATATGGCGGTCCTACTGTAAGTCAGTCAGTCAGTCAGTCAGTTAGTTAGCTAGTTAGTTCTGTTCTCAGATATGGGGGCATATCTGAGAACATTAAATAACTAACTAATATGATTTATATGCCACATTTCTCCCCACAAGGGATCCAAGGCAGTATGCACCAATTAAAATCATACAGTGATAACCAGTCTGAAATACTATTTTAAACTACATATTAAAAATAATCATTGATCAATATTAAAAACAAATTTTAAAACATTAAAAAAAACCTTTAACAATATCTACATTTCAAAAATAGAGCATTCCCTAGGCACATATGGCTGAAAAGAGAAGCCTTTGCCTGATGACAGAAGGACAAGAGGGAAGCGGGGGGGGGGGCAACCTGCTGTCTTGGGGCAACACATCCCAAAGCCTGGGAGCCACCAACAAGATGTTGCCCTCTTATACTTCACATTTCCACCATCAAGATCAAAACCATAGCCAACGACCTATTCTTTCTGGGTTTCAGCACCTTAGGCCATTGCCCACCTAATGGCCTATTTGTCTACCAAATGAGCCTCTTCAGGACATTCTTCGTCTTATGAGCCTCTTTCAGACCAAGGTGAAATGAGGTCAAAGTGAACCATTAAAATGGAGGGCTCGCAACTAGCTTTCATCAGACTGATGAAGCTGTTTGGGTGAGCGGCAAAATGGTTCAGTCTCTCAAGAAAAGAATTCCAGTTGCCATGACTCAACTTCCAGATACCTCTTCTCTCCTTCCCCAGAGGTGCCACGAAGCCACAGATCAAGAAATCAATCGTCAGAATGGTAGCTATCAACCAGCTGGAGCTACCTTCACAGTCATAGGGCATGACCAGGCTGAGAAACAGGGCTCTTATCAGTTCCAAAAAGTGGATGAGTGATGATTGTTTTGATCTCTGCCACTCAAAGTCATTTAGTCTCCATTTTTCAGATCAGGGTCCAGCTTTATTCCAGAATTTCTTTGCACAGTTGATTTGTCTTTCCATGGATAAAATGGGAAAAGGAAACCCCTTGAAGTCATAGTTGAGATAAGACTCACCTAAAGGTGGTCTACCCAGTGTGTGGCAGTGGTGAAGAAGGCCAATTCCATGCTAGGGATTATCAAAAAGGGGATTGAAAATACAGTAAAACAGCCATCATTATAAGATGATAGTAAGGCCGCACTGGAGTATTGGGTACCATTCTGGTCACCACATCTAAAAAAAGACATAGTAGAACTGGAAAAGGTGCAGAAGAGAGCAACTAAAATGATTACACTGCTGGGGCACCTCCCTTATGAGGAAAGGCTAAAACATTTGGGGTTCTTTAGTCTGGAAAAAAGGAGCCTGGCGGGGGGGATATGATTGAGATGTAAAAAATAGTGCAGGGCATGAGTAAAGTGGATAGAAGGACACTCTTCTCCCTCTCACAAAATACCAGAACTAGGGGACATCCTCTCAAACGGAGGGTTGGGAGAGTGAGAACAAACAAAAGAAAATGCAGCCACAAATCAAACTGGAACAGAATATAGGAGGGAAATTGGGGGGAAGGTGGAAGAAAAGCAAGCCCAATCCCAACCATCCTTTCGGCAACAGGCTTACAATAATCATCCTAGAGCTTCAGAGCTGGAAAGGGCTCAGTAGGTCATCAAGTGCAGCCCCTTTCAAGGAGACACAGTGGGGAATTGAACTCGTAACCTCTGGCTCTGCAGCCACAGACCTAAACCACTGAGCTGTCCAGCAGTTTTTACAGTAGTTGAATGTATCTGGTTCAGTTTTTTTTTGAAAACAAGTTGGGAAGATAATCCAAAATTCGCCAAAAGGAGAGGAATTGTTGATTAGCTCCATGGTCTCTCTCTCTCTCTCTCTCTCTCTCTCTCTCTCTCTCTCTCTCTCTCTCTCTCTCT
>JAHTLZ010003526.1:7945571-7975058 GCA_023846285.1 Phrynocephalus versicolor | reverse complement strand
TCTCTCTCTCTCTCTCTCTCTCTCTCTCTCTCTCTCTCTCTCTCTCTGTGTGTGTGTGTGTGTGTGTGTGTGTGGAATGGATTCCCCACATTCACCTCCTTGATATCAATGGCTATCATGATGGATGCCTAAAGGACAACCTCCAGGTTGGAGAGAGAGGCAGGATATCTCTCAAGTCTCAATACCATTTGCAGGGAATCATAAGCAGAA
Source organism: Phrynocephalus versicolor (assembly GCA_023846285.1). Taxonomy (NCBI): domain Eukaryota; kingdom Metazoa; phylum Chordata; class Lepidosauria; order Squamata; family Agamidae; genus Phrynocephalus; species Phrynocephalus versicolor. Next base: position 7,974,848 of record JAHTLZ010003526.1, on the reverse strand, counting down.
GACATCTGCTTGGGAATATCCTGAAGCCAATGGTGAGCCACTGTGTGAGACAGAATGCTGGATTGGATGGGCTGCGGCCTGTTCCAGCAAGGCTGTTATTATGTTCTTATGGGGCATCTTATTTAATGGAACCAGAACAAGTGTTTGCAAGCCCATAACTAGAACTAGGGGGCATTCCATGAAACTTTTAGGTGCTAGTTCTAAAACAAATAAGAAAAAGTACTTTTTCACCCAGAGGATCACTGGTCTGTGAAACTAGCTGCCAGAAGAAGTGGTGACAGCTGTCAGTCTTAACAGCTTTAAGAAAGGATTGAACAAGTTCATGGAGAAGAAGGATATGAATGGCTATCATGATGGGTGCCTGAGGACAACCTCTGGGTTGGAGAGATAGGCAGGATATCTCTCTCAATGCCATTTGCGGGGAATCGTAAGCAGGTGAAGACATCTGCTTGGGAATACCCTGAAGCAAAGGGTGAGCTGCTGTGTGAGACAGAATGCTGGACTGGATGGGCTGCGGCCTGTTCCAGCCAGGCTGTTCTTAGGTTCTTATGTTCTTATGTTGACACGGACTGGACTTGATTATCTCTGAGATCCCTTCAAGATCTGCAGTCATAAGACCTAAGAAAGGACTGTTTAGAGAGCTTTTAGATATTTTGTTGAAATTTTGCTTCTTTCCTTTCTTCGCAGGGACATTTAAAAAAAAGAAGAGTATTGGTGTCAGAAAATAAATGTGAACCTCGCTTCTTTTCAGATATTCCTTGGCTTTGGCGAGGTTCCCAACCCCCACCCCTCCCAGGTACTGTAGCCTGAACCTTTAGAAAAGAAGAAACCTCAGAAACAGCAGGACCTTTCATATATTTTTCCCTGTTTGAAAAGATCTGTCTGAGTCATTGGTAAGAGGAAGGATTAGACGGGGGGAGAAACTCTTTCTAGCTTTTCATTTTAACTTTATCTAATAGATGCCTTTCCACTATGCCGTGACTGGGGTCACTTTAAGAATGGCTTTAATTTTTGTAGCAAAGGGGACGATACCATCAGTTATCACTGATAAAAGGAATTAATATATGAACCCTGCTGTATGGAAAATGAATATTTTTTCCCCCAGAAAAAAAGGAAAGGGGAAAAAAATCAAATTGAGCTATTTAAGGGAAGCTTTCATTCCAGCATATAAAAGCATTGCTTCACCTTCTCCCTCACAATTTCTGCAAGACCTATTAAATGTATTTATAGGGAACACAGGAAAAGGTTAGTGGGGTTGCTGGGAGAGGTGGCAGGGAAACAGTTTATCCCATAATCTTGGACCCAGGGGAGGCTGGCCATTCTGAGGATTCAGTGAATCTGCTCCAGTTTTTATTCCAAAATAGGGTTGGGCTTTCGTTGGTTTTGGACTGTAACTCTCAGGATTCAACTGGGACAGGCATGGCCAAACTTTGGCCCTCCTGATGTTTTGGACCACAACTCCCAGAATTCTAAGCTTAAATTGCCAATGGCAAAGGAATGTGAGAGTTGCGGTCCAAAACATCTGGAGGGCCGAAGTTTGGACATGCCTGAACGAGGAATTCCCAAACAGATTTCTGGGAGATGCCGCTGGAGATACAAGGCCACAGAGTACCTGCCTGGACATTCTGCAAGCCACCTTGGGTCCTTTTTCCAAGGAGAAAGGCAGGATAAAAATACTCTAAAATAAAAGAAATACATACGCAATATGTCTCTAGTTGGCGAAGAATGTGATCCTGGGGAAGCACCATGCTTCATGGGAGGAGGAAGGAGACAGGGTCGTTATTTGGGAGGGGACTGCTATAGATCCTAATTCAGTGGTTTCCAACCTTGGGTCCCCAGATGCTCTTGGACTACAACTCCCAGAAGCCTTCACCCCTAGCAGTGCAGGTCAAGGTTTCTAGGAATTGTGGTCCAAGAACATATGTGGACCCAAGGTTGGGAACCACTGGATAGCAAGACTACCCTTCTCGTGAGCCCTCGAAACTCCCACAAACAGTTTGTGACTCTCAGGGACCACCAGGGAAGTTTCCTTCTTCTTTGGAAGTTGAGTCATGACAACTGGACTTCTTTCCTTTTGAGATTAGGGATGGGCATTTCGTAGGTTATGAAATGAACCATGCAAGCCCAGGTGGTCCTTGTAACTGGCTGATACATGCAGATCCAACTGCTTTACCTTTCTCTGCCTTGTGCAGGGTTAAAATCCAAGGAGGAAGCATGCTGCAACGTCACCTGTGCTAGATCTGTGCTAGATTGAAAGCTACTACTGAAAACAAGATTAAATCACTAAATATAAATTAGGTGGGTTAAGCACAAAAAAGAGCTGCAGATAAGTCAGCAATGCACCACTTTTTCCATTGTTAGACTACACTGCTAGTATTTGTGCTGTTGGGTTTTTTTTGGGGTGTGTGTGTGTGTGGTGGTCTTTACCCATTGAGTGATACAGCCCTTAGGCTTCAGGCCAGCCTGAAATTCATTGCCCTGCCTGAGATCATCCATTTCCGATGTGAACAGCCTGGTACCAAAGACGCACCACCGCTCCAATGGCTTACAAAAAGAAGGTTGAGAAGGGGATACAATAGCCATGTTTAAACATTGGAAAGGATGCCATATTGAAGCGGGAACAGTTTTGTTTTCCATGGCTTCAGAGACTAGGACTCAGAGCAATGGTTTCCAATTACAGGAAAAGAGATTCTATTTGAATATTAGGAACAACTTCCTGACAGTTAGAGCTGTTTGGCAGTGGTGTTGGGGTTTCATTCTTTGGAGGTTTTTAAGCAAAGGCTGGATGGCCATCTGTCGGGAGTACTGTGATAGGGGTTCCTGCGTGGCAGGGGGTTAGACTGGATGGTCCTTGAGGTCTCTTCCAACTCTATGATTCTATTCTATGACCCTGCCTAAATTAATATATGAAGGCTTAGTTTGGCAGGTGGTCAGTTACTATAGTTGGATTTACGATTCTTGAAGTTCTTTGAGATTTTAGTAGAGAGATCATTCTACTTTAAAATCCCTTTTATTCCTATATGTGTTTCTGAGACTTGGCCATTCACTTGCCATATCCTAAAATTACCATTTTCCTTTACAACCTACTCTCTAAAATCCACTAGCTCCTTCCCTCTCATTCTCTCTCATTTTTCCCCTTAAAAAGAGGGAGGAAATGGTGAAAACAATTAAGATTATGTCAGAGCTGCAGATAATAAAAGAGTCTTAGGTCTGCCGTCTGCTTTTCACCTGTCTTTCAACGACGATCGGGTCAAGGGAGTTAATGGCTAATATTTGACTTTGAGGTAATTCTGAGGAAAGAACATAACTGCAGTGCTGTTATACCCGCCTGCTTTTCCTTAGTATCACTTTGAGCAGCATTTCAAAGCACTTCACAGGTCAGACACAACTGGGAGATAGATAGTTTAAGAGGCAAAAAGCAGACTATTTGGTATTAACCTGTGACCAGGCTGATTTGACAATTAGGTCTATTCTAAACACTGATGATTCGTCAATGAGCCATTTGCTAGAGGAGGGAAGAATCTTACGTGCAGTAGCTTGTAAGCTGAAGTAAAAAAGATGCCCTTAAAATTCAACCGTAAGAAGCTGCTTCTCATTTAAATTAAGTTCCTAATGTTGTCTGGTGTTGAGAAAGGTTCTGTTTCTAATCATTACCAGCAGGGATGATGTCTTTTGGTCTGAGTCCCAAGTCTAAATCAGAGTTTTTGGCACCAAGTCCCAAGTCCAAGTCTTTGGTACCAAGACTTGAGTCCCAAGCCCAAGTCACTATAAAAAATAAGCCCTCTTCCTCAGAAAAAGGGAGGGATTGGTGGGTTCCCAGTTGTACGTCAAGCCCTAGTCATTGTAATAATAAAGCCTGAGTCAAGTCTGGTGTATCATAAATCTGACTTGACAATGAGACCCAAGACATGTCCCCATCCTTGCTTATGGTGGATCCTCGGAGAGGTAAGAGCTGCTGGATGTTATTCTGAATGATTTTCCTTCCTTACTCACAATAGAACTGGTGGATGGGTTTGTGTTTGCTTGTATGTGTGACCAAAAGGGAAAGGGGAGTGGTGAATATCTCCCCGTGACCAACTGGCCGTACATGTTTCAAGCGTACCAAACAGAGGCGGTAGTTAGACTGTTGTTGAACAAGTTCACCTTGCCTTTGTGGTATTGCACAACTACAGGCCAGTCTCCAATATCCTCATCTTGGGCAAGGTATTGGAGCACGTGGTACATTTTCATCTCCAGAGGTTCCTGGAGAAAAGAAGAAAAGATCAAAATGATCAGCTCCCAGTCCACCTGCAGAAGTCAACTAGTGTGGAGACTTGAAAATTACATTTTCAAACTACAACTCATAGAGTTCCTTATGCAATGTTTTACAACTGGGGTGGGAAACTCAGGAGTAGGAGTGTCTCTGGCCAAGAATCACCTGAGTTCCTGTGGGTTCTTTTAAAGAAAACAAATGGCCTGAGAGCATCAATTTAATGAAATCCCTTTATTCACTATTCAAAGTTAGAAAAATGAAAAAAAAACCAACTCAAAAAAATCAATGAAAATCAATGGAAAGTATAAAAATGCTTATCAGATACAATCATATTGCCTGATAATGATAATATATTGCCTGAAAATAATAAAATCTATGATATTCTCATAGGCTTAGTACTATGGAAATTACAATGCCTAGGCTGGCTAGGTCTAACTAGCTGACTTCATATTGAAGCCGAATTCTAAGCAAATCTCTCTATCATAGCCTCTGGAATGCGAGACCAGATTCACAGTTACAAGATGAGGGATATTTGTCTCAGTTATACTACAAGTGAGAAGGATCTTGGAGATGCTCTAGATCCAAAGCCAGAGCAGTCCAAACTGCGGCCCTCCGGATGTTTTGGACCACAACTCCCAGAATTCCAAACTTGTATTGTCAATGACAAAGAACTGGGAGTTGTGGTCCGAAACATCTGGAGGGCTGAAGTTTGGACACTGTTCAAAGTTGAATGGGAGCCAACAGTGCAATGTAGCTGCAAAAAAGCATATACTATTTTAGAACACATTAGCAGACATATAGTCTCCAAATCCTGTGAAGTACCAATTCCTCTTTTCGACACTAGTTAGATCTCATATTGAGTTCTGGACACTGTGCATTAAGAAGAATGTCAACAAATAAGTTGAGGATGGCTCAACTTATTTGAGGGCTGATCAGAAAAACTGAAATCATGACCTGTGAAGAAACATTGAAAGAACTGGCATGCCTTGCCTTGAGAAAAGAAGACTGAAGGGAGATAGGATACCACTTTTGAAATACTTGGAAGGAAACCATAGAAGGGACAGGATCTGTTCTCAATCATTCCTGAATGCAGGACCCATAATAACAATATCAAGCTACAGGAAGCCAGATTTAGGCTGAAGGTTAGGGAAAAATTCTTAACTGTTAGAGCAGTATGACAATGTTACAGCAGTGTTCCAATGCTGGGGACCTTCAAGAGAATACAGAACAACCGTTTGCCACTTTCGGTTGAATTATTCTATGATTCTATTATTAATTATAGAGTTAAAAAAAGGGGGTACATTTCCAAGTTTTGGTTGAATGTTGTTTTGATGCTGCAGATAAGGTCGGGTGTAAGTACAAGACAGACTACCTTACAAGACAGACTACCTGAAACTAGGTATGGGAAAGAAATGGAAAAATTGTGTTTTGTTTTATTCCATCTCACCCCGCTGCATTTTGTTTTGTATTGTAAGTAATGGAATTTTTCAAAAAAATTGTTACTTACGAAACAAAACTAAATGAAATAAATCCCCCATGGCACCAGCTCCAGGAGGAAAGGAGCAGCCAGGCAAAAGTAAATTCCCTGCCTGACTGCTCCTTTCTCCCCTGCCAACCCTTCCTCCCAGGGGTGTGTGTGTTTCAGACAGGGAGTGCTGTGGACAGTGTGGCCAGCCCCCACTGCCCACAGCCCTCCCTGTCCAGAAAACCACCCTGGGATGAGGCGGGAGCATGGGAGAAGGAACGAGGAAGAGATAAATTCAAACAGAGCTTCAATTTACTGCTGCTTTTTTCCTTCTTCCTTGTGATCTCTGCCTCCCAGCTGGGGCTTTTTTGACAGGTCAGGGTCTCTGTGTGGGGAGTGGTTTTCCCTTCTCCAAACCCCGACCTGTAAAAAAGCCCCAGCTGGTAGGCGAGGGGAGGGGAGAAAGGCAGAAGGTAGCAGGGTTCCCCCCACCATGCTCCATCCTGACTTTCGCCCTCCCCCACCTCCCAGTTGGAGCTTTTTGACAGGCTGGTGTTTGAAGAGGCGGGAACTCCTCCTCATACCCTGACCTGTCAAAAAGTCCCAGCTGGGAGGGAGGAGGAGCAAAAGGCTGAACAATGCAGTTTTCCCCCTCGATGCTCCAATTTCACTTTTGCCCCTCCCCCGCCTACCAGCTAGGGCTTTTAGACAGGTCAGGATGTATGGGAGGGATAGGTGCCCCCTCTCTTCAAACCCCAACCTGTCAAAAAGCCCCAGCTGGGAGGCAGAGGGAGGGGAGAAATGCAGAAAGGAGCGGTTTCCCCCCCCCTTGTTGCCCCTGTGCTACGAGTATGGAGGCAATTAGGGAGTTAATACCATAAACTACCTGATTGCCTCCATGCTCCCAGCATACTTTTCCAATTAACTACCCCCAACCCCTTTAGAGCTTCATAACTAAATCCCCTTAACCCCATTTTTTTCAGATTTCAGGGAGTTCCCTAAAATTGCTTTGGGAAGGTACCCCTGCTACTTTGGAGCCCCAAGATAAATAAATTCTGATTGCATATTTTTAAAAATAATTTTGAGTGCATATTCTTTAACAAAAATATGCACTCAAAATTACTTATCTTGGGGCACCAAAGTAGCAAGGGTACATTCAGAAAGCAATTTTAGAGAATCCCCTGAAATTTGGAAACATTTGAGGGTAAGGGGGGGGGGTGCATTATGAAGCTTCAAAGGGGTGCCCCTAGGGGGAAAAAACCTTCTAATTGCAATCATATGGGAAGCACTATCACTGGCCTAATCAGCTTCCAATTCCAATTAGAAGTTTTTTTCCCTAGGGATACCCCCTTTGTGTCAAGCCCCGCACACAGAGCACACACACAAACAGGGTTCAGTTCTTTGCCAAGATCTGTAGTGGAAAGCCAGGCAAGTTCAAGTCCTTTGCTAACAATCAACTGCCAGATAAATAACAGAATCCAACTCCCAGCAATTAACAGTCCAAGTCAAAACCAGAATATCTCACGGAAACCAGGCGCCAAACCCAAGGGAACAGATCAAGCTGTGGTTCAGGGAGCCAGTCCGAAATCAGGAAACAGAGCCAAGGTCACAGATGGGAACGTGGTTGCAAGTTCAAATGACGCATTGCTCCCACAGAGAGCTCAAGGTGAGCTTACCATTTTTATCCCAAAACAGGGAACACACTGTTACTCCTGGAAAGGCTTCTGCTAGTACTCAGGGCTTGCTGCCCTGATTCCCCATCTAGCATCAAAGACTCTTTCCCTAGCCCTCCTGGTAGCACGTCTTTGCAGAATCCTGCTCATGGCCCTTCTAGGAGGAGAAGATATGTTTTCAGCTGAGTCATCAGACCCAGCTGCTTGCTGATTTGAGCTGCAAGGCTCCTTCGGCAGCTCTTCACCATTTTACCCCTCAGAATCAGGTTCTGTTACAGGCAGGGTCCTGGCACTTTGGAGCTTCATAACTCAGCTCCCTGACCCCCAAATCTTTCCATATTTCGAGGGCGTTAAGGGAAGAGCTTGAGGAAGCTCCCCTGCCATTTCCTCTAGAAGGAATCATTTCATTCTAGAAGGAAAAATGGTGTTTCATTTAGTTTGTGATGAAATGCTGTTTCCCCGTTTCATTTCATTTCATTTTGTTTTGTTAGCTAACAAAACAACAAACCAGCATGTTGTTTTTCATATGGTGCCCATCCTTACCTGAAACACACCTGCCAGGAAAACACAACTCTGTTTTCAGTGATAAAGACCTGGCCTTTTTGTGAGGCATTTGGTGACAATTATTTTATTTATTTATTTATTTATATTTATTTATTTATTTATGTTTCTTCTCCTTGTCCCACCTTCACGTCAAAGACTTTTTTTGGTACTTTATTATGATTTTTTTAGTTTGCTACTATTTATTGTTCTTGTTTTATTGTTTTCATTTCTGTTCTAAACCGGCCTGAGTTCCTCCGGAAGACGGGCGGTATATAAGTATTAAAATAAATAAATAAATAAATAAATAAATAAATAAATAAATAAATAAATAAATAAATAGGTATTCTTAGACTGAAATGTGTAACAGTTTGCTTTATTCCTATGGTCATGGAACCCCCAATTTCAAAGGGGTGTGTGTGTGTGTGTGTGTGTGGGGAGGGACGCTCAGCATCATCATTCATTTCAGGATAGAAACACACTGCTTTTATTACGGATAAAAGTAAATGGTTTCCTTTTACCTCCTCCCCAATTAAAACATTACAGCTCACTTTACCATACACATGCATCACAGAACAACAGAGGTGTGTCTGTCCATAGATCAAAAAGCTGGACATTTGACAGATGTCACAATGTTCTGCATTCTGTCTTTCTTTCCAAATATTTCCTTAAGAATATGGAAACAGTATGGCCTATGGCTGTGCTCCCACAATATTCTGGCCATAGTAGTCCAAATTTGTGATATGTTAAGCTCTGGATCTAACTGCTGACTATTCTGAATTCATTCTCTATCACCACACTTTATGGCAAACAATTCATGGCTTCCTCACAATAAAGATTTGTTGTTGTTGCTGCTGCTGTTGTTAGTGGTTGCAATAAGACAGTATCAATGAAAGCGGCTGTCATGAGATAATCACACCTCTGGGGGATTATAGGCATCTGACTATAATTTATAAGATCCCAAATGATTGATTTCCCCTCCCCTCACTTAAAGTGAACCTACTCACCTGCTGTGTTTTATGATTTGGAAAATATAATCCTCGCCATTACCGCATACAAATAGCATTTACTCTTTGGATTTTATTTTACTTCACTCTGCTGTATGTTTTAACTAACAAATGGAATGTTGGGTTTAAAGAAACACTTATATCCAATGACATATCAAAAGAAGGATATTGCTTCCAGTCTCTCATCCTCCTTCCAGTTTGCTTCCCTATCCAAATATAAATAAATGAGGTATTTTAGTCTCTTCGTTACACTTACACTTACACACACACACACACACACACACACACACACACACAGAGAGAGAGAGAGAGAGAGAGAGAGAGAGAGAGAGAGAGAGAGAGAGAGAAATGACAACAACAGAAATCATATAATCATAGATTTGGAAGAGACCTCAAGGGCCATCCAAGTCCAACCCCCTGCCATGCAGGAACCCCCATCAAAGTACTCCCAGATGGCCATCCACCTCTGCTTAAAAACTTTCAAAGAAAGAGACTCCACCACCCTCTGTGGCAGCATATTCCACTGCTGAACAGCTCTAACCATCAGGAAGTTCTTCTTAATATTCAAATGGAATCTCTTTTCCTGTAGTTTGAAACCATTGCTGCAAGTCCTAGTCTCTGAAGCCATGGAAAACAAACTTGTCCCTCTTTGATATGACATCCTTTCAAATATTTAAACATGGCTATCAAATCCCCTCTCAACCATCTTTTTGTAAGGCTAAACATTCCTATCTCCCTAAGCCGCTCCTCATAAGACATGTCTTCCAGACCTTCAACCATCTTGGTCGCCCTCCTCTGGACCTGCTCAAGATTGTCAGCGTCCTTTTTAAATTGAGGTGCGCAAAACTGAACACAGTACTCCAGGTGGGGTCTGACCAGAATGTGGTAACATTATTGTGAGTTCTAAGGATTCAATGATTTTACTCTATTTGGTGCTTAAAATTGGATTTACTCCAATCCAACAACATTCTTAAATATGGGGAAGGGACCAGAACCCTCCTTTGGGACATATATAATTGTCTTATTCAGTGTCACTAACAGCAACAACATGCTGTGAAGTCAGTTCCAAGTCCATGGAGGTGTGACAGGGTTATCTAGCACAGGATACTCAGAGGTGGTTGACCATTGCCTTCTTTTGTTGGCACTCTGGGATTCTATAGTTTGCCAAAGCCCTCACAAATGGTGTGCTTCTCTTAAGGCACCGTGGGAGAATTGAACACCCAGCCTCTGGCTGTGCAGCTAGATTGCCCAACTCACTAAGATGTCCTGCCAATTTTTTCAGTCATTACTAGAGATGGGCACGACTCAGCGAAATTTTTGTTTCCGTTTTTGTTTTTTCGTTTTCGTTAGGTAACGAAACAAAAATGAAATTTTTTCAAAAAACAAAACGGAAATGGAAACGAAACAAATTTTTTTGCCGTGTTTTTCGTTTTCGTTGCGGCAAACACATTGAACTGAAAAGAATACTAACGAAACAGAAATTTTTCGTTTTCGTTTTCGTTTTTTGTTTTCGTTAGGTAACGAAACGAAAATGAAAAATTTGCGGGAAAAACCCAACGAAAATGAAAACGAACCGAAACGGACCCCTAAACGACCAAACGAAAAACGAAAAACAATTTTTTTGAGTCGTGCCCATCTCTAGTCATTACTAGGGATGGGCACCAACCGTGGTTTGGTTCTCTGCCCTCCCTGGCAGGTGCCCACTTGGAGGCAGTGCTTTGTCTTTCCTACCACGCCTCCTCCAGGTGCTTCCTCTGAGTGCACGCTCCCCAGAGAGTGGGGCGGGGCGGGGTGCAAGAACATGGATCAGCTGTTCAGCTGTTGGACTAGCTGCTTCATGCCCATCTTTAGTCATTCCTTTTCTGCCCAGGCCATCGGACATTAAGGGAATGCTTGCCTGAAGAGAAATGTCTTCACTTGCTTGCAGAAAGCAAAGATGGGTCCAAGCTGGCATCCTATGGGAGGGAGTTCCAGAGTCTAGGAGCAACGACTCTCCTGTGTCCCCACCAAAGACACCTGTGAAGGTGGCAGGAATGAGACAAAGGCCTCTCTGGATGATCTTAAGACTGGAGCAAGCGCATAATAGGAGATGTGGTCCTTGAGAGAGCTCAGACCCAAGCTGTTATTAGGGCTTTGTAGGGTGGAACTAGCACTTCAAGAGGAGGATCAGACTCTTTCCCCACATAAAATATGATGAAGATAAACTTCTGCTCATCTGTAGGCTCTAGGGTTCCTACATGTGCATAAGGCCTATCCACGAAGCAGAGTTTTTCTATTCACAAATGCCACTTGCAGGTGGAGAAGGCAATGAGGGACAGGAGCTAGGTTAGGCTGCACTGGAGACTGGCTGCGTTAGAATTGACTAGAATTTACTGCATACAACTAGTCCATCAAATTTGTGTTGCCCGCTCAGCAGTATCCCATTCCCAGAAATTTATAGGCCAAAATTTACATAAGGATACCTCTCCTCTTATGGTTTTGCCCCCCCCCGACCATGTGTTTCCTCTGCTCTAGACTCTATCTTGCTGCCCATAATCCAGCTGTGACATCTGCAGACTGAGCTTTGAGTGTGACCACTGGCAGAGCCATTTTTCAATATAAGTTGCACCACCCTTACTGAATAGTACTCCGTGGGATAACCTAGAGACCAATCCAGTGTTGCCAGGCCCTATAAATCCTCAACTTCATAAACAGAGACTTCTGTTTTCTCATACATTGCTGCCTGTAAATGAATAAAATAAAAAGGAGGCTCAAAAATCTCCCTTTTGGAGGCTCGGTTCACATAACAGTCATGCTACCGGAATCTGGGGTTTGAAGGTTTCTGACCCAAAAAGCAAGCATTTCCCATGTATATGTTGAGCCCATGGGCAGGCAAACAGGAGCCCCTGTTCCCCAGGGTGCAGTGAGTGATCACTTATGTCAGGCATGTCCAAACTTCGGCCCTCCAGGTGTTTTGGACAGCAACTCCCACAATCCTTTGCCATTGGCAATCTAAGCTTAGAATTCTGGGAGTTGTGGTCTAAAACATCAGGAGGGCCGAAGCTTGGCCACGCCTGACTTATGTGGAGACAATAATGAGAAGTGCCCGTCCAAGTGAGGAGCACCAAACTTGAGGACGTCTACAACAGTGATGGTGAACCTTTTAGAGACCGAGTGCCCAAACTGTGATTCAAAACCCACTAATTTTTTTGCAAAGTGCCAATATAGCAATTTAACCTGAATACAGGTGGCTGTGAAGGGGCGATGTCAGGTGCCCACAGAAAGGGCTCTGAGTGCCATCTTTGGCACCCGTGCCGTAGGTTCGCCAACACTGGTCTACAATTTGCACACTTAGCAGATTATGGCATAATTTACATAATTTCTCAGAGGTATTTCGTAATCACACACATCTCAGTGGCTTTGAAAACTGTTACTAAGAATCCTGCATGATGCTGTCAAACAGCCATTCTCAACCATATACACAATACAAAAGTGATGCAGGCCAGATCAATACAACACAGGACTGCGTATGTCACATAAGGTACCTACCTTATAAGGTGGTATGTGAAGAACTGCTTCCTGTCTGTGGTCAAATGTGACAGGTCCCAAATCAGAGGGCCTCATGATCTCTGTTGAGACAAGCTACTCCAAACAATGAATGCCCTACTCAGTTTCTGAGACAAAGAGGACTTGTTTCCCCAAAGAGTTTTCTCAATTCATGCAAAATTTTCCAAACACCATGCTTTTTCTCTTTAAAAAGCAAAGGCCGCACACAGCACACCCAGGAGGTCTGGCTGATGGTTTCAAAAGATAGGAACAACCCATCTGATGCTTGTGAACATTTTCAGTCATCCAGGCGAGATTATCCAAAAGCTGACTCACGGCAACTAGACTTCTTTTCTTTTGAGATTGAAATGTTTGCTACTCTCGAGACTGACAAAACTACCTGGGTGTGTAGTGAAACGTTTCAATCTCACAAGAAAAGAACTCCAGATGCCATTACATAGCATCTGGATAACACACTTGATGCATTTAATCCTGAATAAATCCATGCAAACCAAGGAAAAACCACCACAGATAAAATTATTGCAAAAATGGTGAAGGATTTGCACCCTTATTTGCACCAGGATTATATAATACAAAAAAAAAATACTGTTGTAACTTTTTTAAAAAACAGCAGCAGCTGAAGATTTTTGAGACTGCGTGAAAATGCCACAGATCTTCAAATCTGTCCCAGCAAGCACAGTGTGGACAATTGTCTTTCTCCAATTTTTCTCCATGGGAGTTCTGAAAAGCTCTGTCACCTAGAGGGCCATTTGATGGCAACCTCTAACCCAGCAATGAATCAAAATGGGGTGGGGAACTCACACCAATCCATTGGTTTCACATTCTCCTTGCTTTTTTTGTGACGCGTACAGATCTTCAAATTGAAGCAAAACAAGATCTTCAAATCTAATTTTACATTCCCTGCTTGAACTCTTGTTCACAAATAAGCTGAAAACATCCCACGATGACAGCAGCACCACATTTTAAACATCTGGCAGTGTGAACCTACAGGGAGAGGGGAAAAAAAGAAGATATTCAGAAGGTTTCATGGGTGTGATTTATTTGGAACACGCTCTATGATCACCTGCCTGAGCAATTCCCTAACAAGGTGAGAGAAGGCAGTCTAAGGATGGTATTATCAAGAGACACCTTTGAACTCATCTGTCCTGAAGTATAACCTCCAGAAAGGTAAGCAGAAAGCAGCGAAGAAGGGTGATTGGCAGCCAGCAGGGAGGAGGAGGAGGAGGGGGAGAGAGAGAGAGAGAGAGAGAGAGAGAGAGAGAGAGAGAAGGCCCAACTTTCTCATGCATGTGGGTTGCATTGTACATCTCTGACTTCTGAAACATTTCCCCCCCAATTATTTTTGTAAAGTATTGATTGCAATTTAATTTTGCAGTCTCAACATGAGTAGAGCTTCCTCGCCGAAGCGTCTCCCAGGACATTGTAATCAGGGTCTAGCCTGAAGGTGAAAGCACAAATACAGAGAGTTTTTTTTAATATAAGGGGGAGAAAAACCACCCTTCTCTTCCTTACCCTCTCCATCAGTAGTGCAATTGGAGCAGAGGGCATTCTCGAGCAGATTAATTTTTGACGATGGGATCGATGGAAGATGCTCTCCCCCTCCCGGCCGCTACCCGGGCTGGCTGACATTGAGCCATCTAATTTGCTGTTTATCTTTGGCTTATTGAGTTTTGAGCATTGTTAAATCATACCTTTCAGCTGTTTAATTTTGGAGGTGAATTTCACGCTCCCCTCCTGTGCCTTGGCATAACTCTTTCCTCCCCCCCTCCTTAAAATGAGTAGGATGATGGGTTCCACCTCCCCCTCCCCCTCCCTCTTCTTCTGACACCAGGTTACTGCTTCTGAGTCTGTTAAGCACTTGGAGGTACCGTTATAGCACTTTCTCGCCTCTTTTTTCTTGCTCGTGGCCATAGATCAGATTATCTCTAGGGAAATCATTACTTGCCATTATTATTATCCCGAGCACCTTCATCTATTCTTCCTTGTTTCCTGACTCCATTGCTTGATGAACTGCCGAGATGTGAGGACACCTTTAACTCAGAGCCTCACCGTTAACCCTTTCAGGGCTGTGTGCCACACTTCCCTCCCCCCTCTCCCCCCCGTCTCTCGAATCACTCATCGACTACTACATGTCTGGCTTTCATAGCTGTTATTGCCTTTACGCCGGCTTCGGTGCTCCAGTGTTGTGTCACATTTCCAAAATGTAAATGGCACATTTTTAAAAAAACCCTAAAAGCCAGACATGCATCCAGGAATGGGCAAATGGACTTCTTCAGGATATAGGTTTTAGCTGTGGCCGGTGATGCCAATTTTAATGGCTCTGTACATTCTGGGCTGCTCACGGGACATATCAAAGATGTTGAACTTCAACTCCGCCCCGCCGCAAAGTATAGTAATACCTCGGATAACGAATGCATCTGCTAATGAAAAAATAGGACAACGTAATGGAATTTCCAGGAATAGGGATGTTTTGGTTAATGTACATTTCCTATGGGATGCCTTGGATATTTTTTTTTTTTGTTAAGCTTTGCAAAACATGTATACCCAGGATGCATTGCGGCCCCTGTACTTTGTGGAGGGATGGGAGGAGTTGGAGCAGTTTTTTCATTGCGTTTTGGAGCCATACTGGACATTTTTGCAGCAGGTTTTGGACCTTTTGATGATGATGATGATGATAATAATAATAATAATAATAATAATAATAATAATAATAATAATAATAATAATAATAATAATAATAATAATAATAATAATAGCAAACTATTACAACAATCAAAAACTGATATAAATTTTCCTCTTTCACTTTTTTGAGAGTGGGGGAAGGCCACACTCACCCACCTACCTACCGTGCAGCTTCTGTTGGCCTCAAAAAAGCAGGGGGTGGGACATAGTTTTTTGTTATGGGGATTATTGGGCAGGCTCTGAGGGGCATTTGGCCCTCCCCTGAACTAAAGGATACTTAGAAATAGAGGACTTTCATTTGGGTACCTTTTAAACAGGAGATTGTACTCTGTAAGAGAAGACACGTGGCTGCCCTAAAACTGAGCAGAAGGACTTCCAGTGCATTGTAAATGGAGACTCTCATCATCTAAGAAGCTGCTCTAAGACATTGTACATAGGCCAGAATCCATGCCTGCAAAAGGAGAATCCTTCCAGTGTTTTCTCTCTCCCAGAAAAATATCCTTCATAAGAACATAAGAACATAAGAAGAGCCATGCTGGATCAGGCCAAAGGCCCATCTAGTCCAGCTTCCTGTATCTCACAGTGGCCCCAACAGATGCGTTTGGGAGCGCATGAGACTAGATATTTGTCTCCTGATACCACTCCCCTGCATCTGGCCCTTGAAGTACCCTGGTTTTAAGCCCAGAAATTACACATCCCCATCATGGTTTGTAACCTGTGATGGACTTTTCCTCCAGGAATCTGTCCAGTCCCCTTTTGAAGGCATCCAGGTCAGATGCCATCACCACCTCTTGTGGCAGGGAGTTCCACAGACTAACAACACGCTGAGTAAAATTTTTTTTCTTTTGTCTGTTCTCACTCTACCAACCCTCAGTTTGAGTGGATGTCCCCTAGTTCTGGTCATGCACTGGTGGTGAAAGCAAGTGCATATGCAGTTGTGTGATTGATCCTGCAATGGAGAGGCAGCCGGTGAATAGGAAGCTGCTAAAATTTAGGACTTTGGCCCGAGTTTAGAAGCCCATACCCACTTCACTGATAAGAACGGTTACACTTGCTTATCCTTTCTTTGTTTGCATATATCATCCTGCACAGGGCACACAGGTGGGTATCAGATCTCGGTAGGAAATGTCCCAGTGGAGGAAACTTGCATAGCTCAAGAGTCTTGCTGTTCAAGCTCAGAGTCTAGGACTATTGTCAGCTTTCAAAATGAAATGCATGTGTAAGCACTTTCATTCTGATTAAAAACATGTGTTTATTTCTCAGATGCTATGTTAACCATTAATTAGCACATTATTGATTTAGCACATTTTGGTCCTGTGTAATACAATGGGAGGAAAATATGAGAACTCCAATATAAAGACCCAGCGCTTCATAGACAGAATACTCATGCTTGACAAAAATGTTAGACCTTCACCGAAAAAAGGTGTGGAACCAATTGTTATTTCTGAGTTCTTCAAAACAAGCTGTGATAAATATTGGAAGCATCAGACAAAGAGCTGAACACCAAGGCTTGCAGTCTCCATCCTGATATCTAGGGCACATTCCTCGCAACACAGTCAACAAAGTGGAAGAAATTAGGATGGATCCAGCACAAAAATATAAGTGGAGGGAACGAGGGGGAAGAGGGAGAGAAAGTGAGAGAAATAAAGATCTTTGAGATGCGAGGTGAAGTTTCCTAAAACTATAAATATGCACAGTGCTCTTATTTAAGATATTTTCATCTTCCATCAAACCACAAGCCAGGTCGTACATTGTAACTGTAGGTCCCTTCTCTGTTATACTACATGAACCAAAAACTAAGATTGAATCTTCTGATGAACAAAGACTATGTGCCATGAATTGAAACACAAATTTCACTCCTCTTTTTCACAGGGGGAGAGACAGCTATAATATATTAAGCTGGTGGGACTTTTAGCAGTATACAATAGGAGAACCACACCTCCAACACATGATTCTCCAGATGGCTGAATTCCTGTAAAATAAATCATCATTATCATAGCCATGTCAATTCAGAGTTTATTTATTTATTTATTTTAGTGTATTTTTATGCCACCGATCGCATCGCCCCGCGCCGCCCGCCCCCGCTGCTCCGAGAAGCCTCGGGCCGCACAGGGGGCCAGTGGAGGGTGATGCCATCGCCCACACTGCCCTCCCGCGCGACCTGAGGCTTCTTGGAAAAGCATGGACGGCGGCATTGGGCGCTGCCCCGCAACCTCCATTGAAATACATTGAGCCAATGCATTTCAATGGAGAAATTTTCCCCATTGGAATGCATTGAGCCCAGGTTTTCCAATGGGGAAAATTTTCTCCATTGAAATGCATCGAGCCAATGCATTTCAATGGAGACGGCCCCAGACAAGACACCTCGGGGCAGCGCGGTGGGCAGCGGCAGGAGGTCAGATCCCCCTACCGTCGCCAGCGCGTGCCGCCCCAAGACTTCTCGGACGAGTGCGCAACGGCGGCGGTAGGGGAATCTGATTGCCCCTGAACCGCTTCCACATATTGCGGATTTTGAGGCATCGCGGGTCGGGTGGGTCCCTAACCCCTGCGATAGGCAGGGGTTACTGTACTCAGAAATGGTTTACCACTCCCTTCTTCTGGGGGCAGCCTGGGACTGTGGTTCTTGCTGAAGCCTCTACTTTTGGAGTCATTGTTTTGAATCAATCCCCCAAACTCTGGCTCCACAGCAAGATGCCAAAACCAATGAGCTATCCAGTAGGAGCCTTCAAATTATCTGTGATATTATTTACTTTGTGTAAAAATGATTTTTTCTATATGATGAACAGAAGCTAGAACAATCTTGAAATTTCAGATATATTAAACAGCAGAAATAATAGAGCAGGGAAAGAATTCACTCCTTTTCACAAGAGACTTCATCTGATTTGCCCAGACTGAAAAGCTCAGCCATCTGAACCAGAGAGGATTGTAAAATCTAAAAAAAGAAAAAAGAAAGAAAACGGTCTTTACAGGCAGTTTGTTAAACCCTGGCCATAAATTCAGCTGTTTGCCAGTGGATGGAGAAGCCACTAGTCATGTTCTGAGGCACTAGCTGTTGTTGGGACCAACAGAAGTGCATATTCCTATGGGCCACTAGAAGATGACCATAAGCAATTGCAGGCATGAGAGTACTGCCTCTGTATTAGAGATGGGCATGAACCACCAGTTTGTCCATCATTCCAACAAATGTTCCATGGTTCTGATCCCTGTCTCCTCAGAGACAGAACCCTCCTTTCTCTTCCCCCTTCTCCAGGTGCTGTCTCTGAGTGGGTACCTGCCAGAGGGGGTAGGGCTTGGAACCACGGAACAACGCCTGTTAGATTGGATGAACCAACACAAACCACCGAACCAGCACTTTGTGCCCACCTCTACTCTGAATCTGAATGCCTCTTAAATGAATAATAACCTTGCCTCCCTCCTTGACCATGGTATGGGTTAGTGTCAGTGGTTAATTCATTACCTCTGATGAGTGACTTTTTGGGGGTAGGATAATGAAAAGCAATAAGCAGGATCAATGTTGCTCTACTGATACAATTAATAATTGCAGTAACCCCCTGCCTATCGCGGAGGTTAGGGACCCACCTGAACCGCGATGCTTGAAAATCTGCAATATGCGGAAGCGGGGCAGGTGGGGCCTGGGGGGCAGCTCCGAGGCCTTTCAGAGGGGCTGGCGGCTGGCGGGGAGCAATGCAATCGCTCCCCGCCGCCCTCCCATGCAGCTCCGAGGCCTTTTGGAGGGGCCCAGGGGGGCGGTGAAGAGCGATGTGATTGCGCCCCCTGGCTCCAAGGCCTTTCAGAGGGGTATAGTGGGACCGCAGTACCTGAACTGATATAGCGGGACCTCAGTACCTGAACCGCAAAATGGTGGTGGGGGTTTACTGTATTTTAATTATTTTTGAGAAACAGATGAGTAAAATATTCCTTTCAAGCAGCCCTTGGCTGGAGCAGGGACTTCCGGTCTGAAAGTATAGGTTGAAATGGAAATTATGTTATGTGTGGCTCCAAACGAATACATAAAATCTAGAATATGCAAAATGTTCTGTAAAAGTGACAAATAAATTTAATACCTATGTATGCATATTGATATGTAAACTGATAAGAATGGGTTGATAAAAAGAAGCAGAATGTAAGAGAAATGAATATAGTGTCTGGTTAACTCTGTACCTTCTTTCTTTTTTCTCTTTCCTAATCAGTTTGGGGGGACTTTGAACTAAACTGGAGACTAAAATGGCAATTTTAGTCAGAAAAGTTGTTTGTTTGTTTGTTTGTTTGTTTGTTTAGGAAGAAAAAGCAATTTCTCCATCCATGACAATGATAGTGGTGTCTTAGGTGGCTACTTCACGTCCTAACTTGTTCTGCAATTACATTTGTACTAGAGATGGGCATGAATAAAAAAATGGTGTTTCGTTTGTCGTTTGTCGTTTAGGGGGTCCGTTTCGGTTCGTTTCCGTTTTTCGTGAATTTTTGTAAAAAAATTGTTTTCATTTTCATTTCGTTTTGTTACTGTCTCATTACCATTTATTTCAATTTTTTGTTATTTTTTAGCATTTAAAGCAGTTCAATATATTGCCGTAACGAAAACAAAATGGAGGACAAAATTTCTGGTGTTTCGTTTTGTTTAGTTTCATTTTGGAGACAAAATTTGTTTGTTGTTTCATTACATAACAAAATGAAAAAACAAAAACAAAAACGAAACATTGTTCATTTTGTCCCCATCTCTAGTTTGTACTGTGACAGCGTTGTTTGTGGTCAGGAGGTTTTGCCCCTGTGCAGTCCCTGTTTCCATTTACTCACGGATGTGATTACTTGTCTCGTGACAACTGTTACTTCACGGTCTTGTTCCGTGACAAATTCTGAATTTGTCTTACTTTCTTAACCCTTTTTTAAAATATCGTAAATAAAACTTTTTCAATATTTCGATTTACTGGTCTTCCAGGATTTACACATCAGTGCTACAGAATTTTCAATACTTTCTTTAATAAACATTTGCACCGCGTCGTGTTTCCCATAGGGAAACTGTGAGGGTTCGCTTTCTGACCTTTGGCTATTGACAGAAGAATCGCTTGTACACTTCGGAAATTCTTGAAAAATAAATGAACTTTTATTTAACATTTCTAGTTTCAATTGTTCTTTGTTCTTTGTGTTACATATATCTCCAACGGGAGTCAAAACAGGTAATTCAAACTGCGGATCGAACGAGTTATCTAACAACAAATTTCTATTTGGTATCTCTTCGCCTCTTATTTGGGTGAGACTTGCTGTGGAAATCCTTGGGGACCCCCGCACCGGCTCCCGCAACAGTGATGCTGCATGTTTTGGGGAATACTCCACCCCCAGCCGGGGATCCATCCAGCCGGGTTAGGATCAGGACTCTTTCTCTTCCCTTTGTTTTCGGGAGAGTCTACTTCTTATGGCATACAAAGGCTATAACTAGGTGTCGGGAGAGGCAACCCCGTATCTACCTTTCTCCATATCTCTGTCTTCCTTGGTACCTCCCTCCTAAAGTCCCCAACGGTTCCCCATCCACGCGCATATCCCCCCTCCCCACTTGGCTCGCTTGCCACTTCCTGCTTCTCGGTCTGCACGCTGGCCTCTCTGTATAGCACTCTGCTTACTCTCTCTTCAGTCTGTACGCCTACTCACCTAACCTCTTTCTCCAAATCCATATTCACCTGAACCGCAGTGTGCCAGAGCAGTCTCATTGGCATGTCCCCAAATCTCCCCCCAACCTGTACTTTCTTATCTCTTCCTATACGTGTCCAATTCTCTACCTGAACTCCTCTTTCCCTCATCTCTTTCCTAAATAATCTCCCTCCTTTGGTCTGGGTGCTTAACTCTTTAGTTTCAATACTTAACCCTTCTATCTCTTCCTTTAACACGTCCCAGGTTATTACTTTATTGATAATCGCCAAAAACCCTGTAGTAATCCTTGAAGGAGTCCATCCCTTTCTTGGCACTTCCTTGCTTCTAATATCCACATCTTCTATTCCACACTGCCTGGTTCCAGTCCTTCTATTTCTTCCCTATTGACTTTACGTATGCGTTCTTCTTCCTTGATCTTCTGTGTTCCATGCGCGGGCAAACCCACGCCAGTAGTATCCTTCTCCCCCTCACAGAAACTAATGTTGAATGTCGATTCAGCCGCTGACCACTAGGTGGACACTGTTTGTTGCGTGACAGTTGTTACCACACGGTCCCTTGTCTCGCAACAGGAACCGGAAACCAAGTGTGACAAGAGAATTCCCCAACCCAGGGGCAGGTACGGCTTGTCACGCTCTGTTCCCGGTTCCGGGAGTGTGGTCGAGACAACTTTTTGCTGTCACGCTATGGACGTGAAGTAAGATTTTTTTTTTGTATCGGTCCCAAGCGGGACAGCAAGGAGGGACAAACAGGATGTGAAGTAACTGCCCTAGTGATAGATTTTTTGCCCTCTGTGTGGATGTCACAAGCATACTCTCCAGGAGAAGACTGTGGGGAAGATACTGTTCCTTGAAAAGAAAAAGTGAAGAACTAAAGTTAAGAGTGTAAACTAGTATTTAAAGAGGTAGAAGTTTCCTAGCTACTTACAGTAGGGGAAAAAGGATTTATTTTTCTCAGATGCAGTTGTTTTGTAAGTAGAAACCCCCCCAGGGCTGAAAAAAGACAGTGTAGGTCTCTCACTCACCACTCACAGGGAGTTATCATCTCAGGCTGCCTTGTAGCATCTCTCACACCACATGAAAGATGCTCTAAGGCTGGTTAAGTGCTGAAGAATACCCTGGGCTTGCTTTCAAAAACGTTGTATGGAGACCTGGGTTTGTGGATTCCCTGCCGGCTTCTCATACCTGGAGGGTAACGAAGGAAAGTGTGTATACAGATTGGCATTTCTGAACCAACTGGAATTTGCAGGCAGAAACAGCAGCATAAGAGAGACGGACTCATACAGGAGGAAATTGAAATTATCACTTAGGCCAACATGGTTTGTGATATTTATGCTAGGGCAGGTCCAACTGTGGAAGGTGCCATATTGATCACCTACACAGTTATGAGCATGGTGAAAGGACTGGTTCAGCTGATTAGACCTACGACGGGCATCTCCTTGGGTCAGCTTCTCCAGGTGGGCGAAGGGTAAATATTAAACACAACACTGGTCATGTTATTTTACTGGATCAACATATTGTAAAATTTACAGGAACACCTGTGAGGTACATCAGGCAGGTTGGGACCACGATTTTAACCTCCCAGAATCATGGCAAATAAACTTCTTTTCTTGAAAGATTGCAACATTTTACTTTATTGAACTATAAAATGGAGGACTCGCCACTAACGTTCCTCAGACTGACCAAGCTGCTTGGATGAGTAGCGAAACATTTCTTTCTCACAAGAAAAGAAGTCCAGTTGCCATGACTCAACTTCCAGACAACTTCCCAGAATGCTTTGGAGTAGTGTCACATCAAAGTCCATTATGAAAAATGTAAATGATGCTCAACTTCTCTACCTTGTTACCTGACACAATCCTCCCAGATGAAGATATATGTGCTGAGTACGGATGGGCAGGAAATGAAAAACGAAATGCTGTTTTGTCATTTTGTTATGTAATGAAACAAAACAAAACAAAACGAGATGAGACGAAATGACACAAAATGGTCGTTTTTGCATTGAAACAAACTGTTTTGTTCCTTAGTTTTCTGAGGGCTCCTGCTGACCCTCTGGTACTGACTGGGCCAGGTTTAAAGGGCTCCAGCCATTGACAGCTCAGCAAGAGCCCTCAGAATATGGTCAGGTAGGCAGTGTGACCACGTGGAACTGCCTACTCGACCGTTTTTGGAGGGCTCCTGCCGAGCTGTCTATGGCTGGACCCCTTTAAACCTGGCCCAGTCAGCACCAGGGGATTCCCCCTGGTGCCAAATGGGTCAGTTTTAAAGGGCTCCAGCTGATAATAGCACAACAGGAAGCCTTTAAAAATGGTTCCCAGCATCCCAGCACCAAATCTGCTGCCTCTAGGACCCAGGGGAGCCATTTCATTTTGTTTCATTTTTTATTATTATTACTTATTATAAAATATATAAATAAATTTTGTTTCATATGAATTTTTTTAAAAAAATTCATAAGAAACAAAATGAAACAAAACGGGGGTGAGCACAAAACAAAATGAAAGATTATTTTTCCGTTTCATGCCCATCCCTAGTGCTGCGTATGTGTGTATTAGCAAATCAAGCACTTGTTCTTTCTCTTTCCTTACCGGGAACAGGGAGAACGGGAGTATTTCTTTAGTAGGCCAGCCACCATTTTGTTTTTTCCAGAATACCTTAGGCCTTGATGCAGTGTCCCTATCATGGTGGCCAAATGGGTTTGTAGTTGTCATATGGGCTACTACTTAAAATCAAAGGGGAAAAGGAAAAGCCTCCTTTCAGAATGCATGCCTACCTCCAAGGATCATGCCAAAATATACCTTAGTTGGGGCAGGTAAAGAAGTGGACTACTGGCCATGCCAGATAAAACTCACCATTAACTGTATAGATGCCACAGGACTCTGTTGTTTTTTAACCTGTCTTCCTCCTTGAATAAATAATTCCCTTCATTTTTGCTCATACCCATGATTATCCCGACAGGTCAATGCAAACCTCTGGGCTCTGATGTAATCCTGTTGGTGGTTTGCTTATGAGTAAGTTCTTGTGTAACTTGCCATGGCAAATTTCCAGTTACAAAAAAAAGGCACTCTTCTCAGAAAATCGGGCATGTACTTTGTATTGTGATTGGTATCTTGTTATTTCACAGCAATTTCACAGCAATTTGATAGGGTGAGTTACACAATTTCATGTAGCCAGTGTAAATCACCAACAGGATTTTGGCCAGCATTCGTTTCAGTAGAAGTTGAAAAATAGCTATTGCTCTTATGTGCCATTCAAATTTCCCAACACATCATTACCTGCTATAGTAATCATCTTATATTGCTACAATGGTCCAGTATTGGAATGGTGGCGTTAGCTAAACATGCACAATAAAGGTCAATGTGATGTCATTGTAAGGCTGTAGAAAATTAAAAACTGAATGTAGACAAGTTCTTAGAAGGCCACCATCGCTGTGTCCTTTAATTTTTAATTGTTTCTTTCATTTTGTAAATTAAGGCCTGGTGTCTCCTTTTCTAACAGCTTGGCTACTGTATTTGTTTCCAAAGTGCATAGTGCATCATCCTGCTTGCACTCAAATAATGTGCATTAGATATTCAGTGATTGAATGAACTGCATAGATTTACAGAATTCAGGCAAGCCTCATCCTGGAATACAAATTGGTTGTGGATTTTAGATGAAAGCAAGAATGAAATGCACTGAAGGCCATTTGGGTTGCAGTGATCTAGCATCCGCTACACAATGGACAACTTTTGCTAATTTCATCTTATTTATTTCTCTTATTCTCTTGAAAGGAAACCTTTATCTATGTTTTGCAGATTACATTATATGGAAACACACTGACAAAAAAAAAGTGTTTGGACTTAGCATGCCCTGATTTTCAGACAACAGAATTCTTTTTAATTAAAACTATTTTTTGGTGGAAAAAAATCAGTATGTGTAATTGCTAACACCTGCTATGTGTTACTAACAGATGTTTCTTACTTACCTAAGGGAACTGTTATAATTACACTATAAGCTTTGTGGAATGGCATTTAACCAAAGTAGTGTAGGAACTTGAGGTGGTGACTTTGTGTTCTTTTATTAGGTTTTTCTCTCGGGGGCTGGGGAGAGAAAATTTGAGGTAACAAGGAGCTTTGGAAAATAAAAATCAAAATCTGTTCTTATCAATCATATTTCACAATCTGCAGCTTTGGAATTTGCTGCTGAATGCTTGGACAAGAGGGGATTTTCTATTAATGTTAAATCTATATGCTGTATAATGTTTGTGTGTGCATATTTTAACATATTGCTAAAAAACACCTGCTCCCTCAACGTTCAGCAGTTAAGGGATCCTGGCTGCTCAAGTACTAGGTCAGGTTTTATGGGCAGTTATCCATGTTCCACATGTTTTGGGTGTACCATAATGTCCAGTGGGAAAATTTCTTATTAGTTATCTGAAATGAAAAAGCCAGCCACAGGTTTACTATTTTAGGGAAGAAGCAGGTCTGTGTAAAGCAAAATGAAAATCGGGTGGGATTGCTAAGCAACTAGTCTCCTCCATCTTGGGTTGTTCTCTCTGCTTCAGTGCCTCCATCTTGGATCCTTCCCTTTTGTGGCCTTTATTTGTAAAACCAGGGATTCCCACCTATTTCTTTGGTTTATATTTTTCCTGTGGGGGCACATATTTATGTGCTCCATCTTGGATCGCTTTTTGGGTGGTTTTTCTTGATTTACTGGGGGTTCCCACCTATTTATTTGGATTATTTCCCCCTCTGTCAGTACTGAAGTGAGGACACACATTTATTACTATTCACTGATCATAGGAAACTAGCCCAGTATTTCCTAAGACTGGTTCCAGGTGTCAAGGTTTGAGGCAGTAGGCTTTCACACAGCCTATTATTTAGAGCTTAAGCAACAATTAATACATTTTTGGGATTTGAATTTAAACTGCAAATGTTTGTTTTTTAATCCAGATTACACCACCAGATGGAGAGATGAGATGAGCGATGGATGAGAATTGCAGTCAGAGAATTTCCTCTGTTTCCTCCCTTTATTGCACCTCTAGTACATGAAATAAGAAACAATTGTTACAGTTTTTCGAGTTATAAATTGGTCCAATGGAAATGCCTTTAGCATCTGCCTCTTATCTGTAAAATGGGAATAACAATGACAGGGATTTCTGGTTAGGGAGAACAAGATAAACATCGTAAAAGCTTTTTGCTGATGAAATAGCACCAATGCTCATTCTGTCTTTGAGTGTGTCCATAACATATTCTCCATGTCTTTCCTTTATGAAGCTCATCTTCCAATTACTTGTTTGCATGTATTAATAAATGTATCACCAGCCACAGTGCCACTGCCTAATATATATAGCCAATTGAAAACAATGGCTAAAATGAGGCAGCTTCATTTATAACTGTAGTTTCAACAGGCAGTGCTGTAATCAAAGTGATCTGAGGGTGATTCATTAATTAATTGTTCTTTTTATTATTATGCACTCTCCGAGTTAATGAGTAATTTGTGCTGGGCAACTCTCTTAACAAATCGATTAGGTGAGATCTTTTCTGGGAGATTTCATCCCAATGCCAGACCGAAAGGACAGGAAGAGGGTAACCATTGTTCTTGTAGGCTTCTTTGCTGTAATCCAGGAGGCCTGGCTCATCTAGAGGGCATTTAGAACACATCTAAACTAGGTGGCCCACAGCATAGATGCACATCATTTTTTCAGTGTTTTCCCTTGGGCAAACATCCTTTAAGGATGATAGCAAACAGTGTGTGTTTCCTCCTCCACCTGTTTTGTTTGGCTGAAAATGGATCTTTGCCTCCTCCAGGTGCAGGGCCACATGGAAAATTCCTTGGACCATTTCCACTCCACGTTTTGAGGGAAAAGCTTGAATACACATCAGTATCATCAAAGTGAAGGCTCATCTCATATTTGGGCATTTTCTTCTCCCTCAACTTGCTTTAAGGGACCTCTGACCAGGAGACACTGCTGTAGTGTGGACCATCTCTTTTTAAGCTGCACTTAACAGATGCCTAGTTCAGACTATTTATTTATTTATTTATTTATTTATTTATTTATTCATTTATTCATTTATTTATTTATGCATCACCTTTCTCTTTAAAAGGATCTAAGGTGGATTTCATCCTTAACAAGAAAATCTCTAAAAGCTAAAAAACCCAGGAAGTATAAAAATATTTATAACCAACCATTTCCCTGACAGTGGGATGCAAGGCATCTCACAAACCAGTAAAAGAATAAAATGTTGTCTGTCTGTCTGTCTGTCTGTCAGGAACCTTGTGGCACAGTTGTTAAATGTCCGTTTTGCTGCTAAAACTCTGCTCACGACCTGGGGTTCAATCCCAGGTAGCAGGCTCATGGATGACTCCGCCTTCCATCCTTCCGAGGTCTGTAAAATGAGTTTGCGGGGGCGGGGGCTATATGTATCCTGCATAATTAAAAACTGTAAAACTCCCAGTGAATGCTTGAAGCACTATGGATCAGTATATAAGCAGAACACATTTTGATTTGATTTGCTATGTATGTATGTAGGTATGTAGGTATGTATGTAGGTATGTACGTAGGTAGGTAGGTAGATTGGTTGGTAGGTAGGTAGATTGGTTAGTAGGTAGGTAGATTGGTTGGTTGGTTGGTTGGTAGGTAGGTAGGTAATTGTTCAGTTGTTCAGTCGTGTCCAAATCTTTGTGACCCTAAGGACCAGAACACGCCAGGCCCTCCTGTCTTCCACTGCCTCCCTGAGGTAGGAACGTAGGTAAAGCAAAAAAAAGCATGCTGCTTATATACTGTAAATGCCCCACAGCACTTAAAGCATTCTCTGAGTGGTTTACAAGTAATTATGCAGACTACACAATGCCCCCTATCCGCAAGCAAACTGGGTACTCATTTTACTGACGTCTGAAGGATGGAAGGCTGAGTGAACTTTGAGCCTGCTACCTGGAATTGAACCCCACATCATGAGCACAATTACAGCTGCAGTACAGCATTTTAACTACTGTGCCAAGAACTTCTATCTATGTAGGTGTGTGATAAGAGTCCTTTGGTGAGGATAATTTGGATCACTTAAATGGAAAGGTGATGAGGAACTAATGGGATCCACAGACCTTGCTCCTAGGAGCTCAGATGGAATAGACCCCTGTTTACCTCATAACAGTGTTTCATGTTGGAGGCAATATACCTCGCTGCAAGAGAAGACTTTTTCAAGAGATGATCTTCCTGTGGAAAGGTATTGCTCCCAGTATGATGAGCAATCCAAATTCTAAACCTGAGCTCCTTTCCCCAGGGAAACCAGCTTCCACAATGCCTTCAGCTGAGCTCCGGGTGGGTCTACAGCAACTCAGCAACATAAACTTCAGCTTTGCAACTGGAGGTTTGTTACAGACACCATTCTGGAATTCTAGATGTTACACATTGTGTTCTTGTATCTTGGCCCTGCTAGGACTCCGATCCTTTGTGTGACTTTGGACTGGTTTGACTATGCCTCTTGGAATCTACCTGCCTACCTGCTCTAACCACTGAAGAGTCTTGCCTCTGTCTTTGGCTTTGGCTCCCCCTTCCCTGGTTTTCAGATTCACTGGCAGGATCCTCTTGACCTCTCCCTGTCTCTTCCTGTTGCTTTTGCACTTTACCTGCTCTTTTTATTTGTTATACATCTGCTTGGGAATCACCTCAGGCTTTTCAGACTTTGTCTCTGGGGCTACAGTGCTTGCGAACAGGACCAGTAGGTTAGCTTATGTCATGCAGAGTAATCTATAATATTGGAAACAGATCTGCCTTTCATCTGTCTCCAAGCATTTACAGGTATCTCAATCTGCCTAAGGCTAGATACTAGGGCACATGGCCTGCCATACAGTTGGTCAAGCCCATACTGTCAATGGAATTTTGACCCTTTCTAAACTGAGTTGGCTAGGTATGAACATTGAAATCCAACCAAAAAATCTGGAAGATTTCTATCTACCTAATAGTGATCCCGTTCAGCTATTTTCTTTATTCTTTGAGTGAGAGGAAAGCATCAGTTTGGTTCTTCACAATATTTCAGGTATTCTTTAAAAAACTGGAAGCAACTGATTTCATGGCCACAGGAACATTTGAGATCAGCTTTGGCTTCTATCAGTCTTGTGGGGCATGCTTTTCAATGTAACCAAAGTTTACACTTGGGTTGCCACTGGGAGAAAAGATATAGATGTCCAGTTGAGGCATGTTGTAGAACCTTCTGTTTCAGTTATCTGTGCCTATTCACCTAGATGGCCTAAGCACATCCGATCTCACCTGATTTCGGAAGCTAAGCAGGGTCAGCCCTGGTTAGTACTTGAATGGGAGACCACCAGGGAATATCAGGTGCTGTAGGCGCCTGGAATAGGAACTGGCAAACCACTCCAGTATTCTTGCCAAGAAGACTCCATGGACATGGAGTCATGAAGAGTTGGTCATGAGTGCAACGACACCACACACACACACACACACACACACACACACACACACACACACACACACACACACACACAC
>JAHTLZ010003526.1:7895928-7936752 GCA_023846285.1 Phrynocephalus versicolor | reverse complement strand
ACATACATACATACATACATACATACATACATACATACATACATACAAGGTACTTGTAAAGTGAGGTACCACTGTATTCTGAAATGCCCAATGTGTATGTTGAAACCCACGTAACCTCTTTAGAGGGAT
Organism: Phrynocephalus versicolor; assembly: GCA_023846285.1. Classification (NCBI taxonomy): domain Eukaryota; kingdom Metazoa; phylum Chordata; class Lepidosauria; order Squamata; family Agamidae; genus Phrynocephalus; species Phrynocephalus versicolor. The sequence goes on along the minus strand of JAHTLZ010003526.1, from coordinate 7,936,623 downwards.
GCACCAGGAAAATACCAGGGAGAGACTAGGTCAAACGAAGTAGGATTGTTCTTGACCAAATTCACCTCCAGTTCTTCAGTGATGCCTCTCTTCTCTTGGTTGGCCTTTCTCAATCAAACAACAAAAGAATGTATCCTGTTCAACTCAGCTTCTTAAAGAGGTTCATAGATCTATGAAGAGCCTAACACTCCCTCTTGCTCACTTGACCTCTGCTCCTCCTAAGGTTTCTTTCTGACTGTATCGGCCCAGGGTACATTATTTTTATAATGCATCACTGGCTAGCATAGATCAGTGAGAGCTGCAGCACCTGGTTGAGTCTGAATTGCCACAGTCCCTTCTGACTGCAGGACCAGCCAAAGCCAGCTGGAGACTGTGTAGCTTCCAGTGGAAAGTGCCTTGCTAGGTTTGTGGCTTTCAGGAAGCTGTGCAATCCCAGAGCACCTGGTTAATCACCTCTGAATACTCTGTATCCACAATAGGATTGCCATAAATTGGAACTGACTTCACAACCTGAAATTACACTGACAATGATGACTGCACTGCAGTGGGATCCAGCTCTGCACTGTGGTAAAGGCAAAGGCAAAGGTTTCCCCCTGCATATGCGTGCTAGTCGCGTCCGACTCTAGGGGCGGTGCTCATCTCCGTATTCAAGCTGACAGAGCCAGTGTTGTGCAAGTCTATGGCCACGTGGCCGGCACGGCTGCAAGGAGATACTGTTTTACCTTCCCACTTTTTTGTGGCGGTACCTATTTATCTACTTGCATTTACATGCTTTCGAACTGCTAGGTTGGCAGGAGCTGGGGTTAATAGCAGGAGCTCGCTCTGCTGCATGGCACCTGGGATTTGAACTGCCAAGCTGCCAACTTAGCAGTCAACAGTTTCGGAGCCATAGTCTTAGACCCTTCCCTAAATAAAAAGCTTCCACACATCCCTTTCCTATCTCCCTAAATACTGTGGACCCTTCCCTAAATCAAAGTGTATTTATATTACGTAGTCCTAACACTCTGATACCATCATAACAGAGTTCTAGCACCTCTTCTGGGGAGGCTGTGGTGGTGGCTTTTGTGCTCATGGAGGTGTCCCGCCAAGTTTAAAACTCTGCTCTTTTGAGGTTCAGATTCATACAGGAGGGCCTCAGTTATAGAAGAGTCTCCACTGAAGTTGCCCCCTCTCCTAGCCAGAGCTTGGAAAGCACAATGCATTGCCACAACACATAAGAGGTAAATAAATGGCATGTATGATATACATAATTGTAGTTAGGTCCTGGCAATGGGGCTTTCACCCAGGGCATCAAAATTTAGAAAGGCAAAAATGTTGCCACTCCCTTGGTGTCTGCTAAGCCAATAAAGCCCCAAGCCCCAGAATCACTAGTGAAGGCTCTGGTGACGTATATATAATTACCCATCTAAATAATTGCCTGTGAGATACACAGATTGCATCCAATTGGGAAGCACTCCTAGACATTTTAGCAAGGGGAGCAACAATAGATTATTACATTCCAATAATGTCACAAAAGCGCCGTTTAATGGCTTTACCACACAAACCCAACGCAGTATGCCCCCCACAAAACCATGTTCTTGGCGTGAAAGGGGTCGTGTGAATAATCTTTCATACACAGCCAAGCGAATTTCACATGAAGTGTGTGGCGTGAATATACACTGGCTTATTTCTACAAAGGCTTTTTCTTTTAAATGAAGAGCGTTCTCTTTAAATGGAGCTTTCAGAAAGAGGGGAATGTTCTCCTCCATAGACACCAAGGGGTCCTTTAGAAGACAGAAGAGTTTCACTAATGAATGTTTTTGCATTGGTGTGTGTGTGTGTGTGTGTGTTTCATATTCTGTTTGGGGTGAATGCTCCCTTCTCTCTATATTTTTAAAAAATGTTATTTGGGGAGGAGCCAGAAGCATTCCAATTAAACCAAAGAGAGTAACCCAAATGAACTTCTTAGCAATGATGCAGATAAATGAAAACCGCTCCCCCTCGGCTAATTGCCTGCTTTAGCTGAGAAAGTATTGTTTAATTCGGTAATGGATTACAATGTTCTTTTCTGTCGTATAATTTTCCAGACTGTGACATCTTGGACACAATTAGGAGCAGAAATAAATGTGCGTGTTGTTTACGGTAGATTTAACAACGGAGTAGCTATGGGAATAGGCTGTATATGCACTTAAATTGTAACAATTTAACCTTCAAATAACACTGTCTGGTGTAGCTGACCCAGTAAAAGTACATATAATTACACACATTGACCTCCCCAACCCTTGATAGCAGCCTCCCCCACCCTTTTATCAGCCAGTCAGCTTCTAATGATGTTTGAAGCAAAATCAGAGGGAATTGTCACAGAGTAAATTGTGTATTGAAAGGAAGCCTTTAATGTTTTGTGAAGTTGTGAGGTTTTAAATGGAGCAGCAGTTGGACTGATTTACATTTGTAAAGATTGGAATGCTAGACAAACCGCGGACCCATTTATTTTCCAACTGGGTAGGCTTTGGAAATTTATCCTTTTTCCTCACTAAATAGAGTGAGGGAAAATAGCATAATACAAAAAAATGTGATTTGAAAAGAAGGAGCTTGGATCCTGAAGGAAAATTGGGCTGTTTATTTGTGGACCTTCCTCCCTCACCATTTCTTTCTCTCTCTCTCTCACCCAATCTTTGGATTAATGCCCACTCACTACGGTGTTTGATTGAAAACACAGATTACTGAATGTGCCTGAGAATTTTTAATGGTCAAACACGTTTCATAGGAAACATGCAGACTCCCATATATTCATCCCACACAGTCCTCTCCCTCTCTATATTTCTCCCACTCTGCTTCAACACTGGCACCCTTTTTAGAAAAGGTAACCTGACTGGATAGCTGTGTGGTTATGATATTTGGCTGTGGAGCCATAGGTGGGGGTTCAATTCCCTGCTGCTCTCCCACAAGTTGAGTCAGCCTGTGTGGCCTTCGGCAAGCTGCATGCAGTCCCCAAAAGATGCACACAGAAACACGATTCCTTGAGGCAACCCCTGAGATAAAAAGGCTGCTTTATATGGGTGGCTTCTTCAGGTGAATCCTAAACCTGATTTTAGGAGGTTCTTTTGGATCACGTGAAAAGACTATGCAGATATATCAGCCAGGGAAGCTTTCATACTCAATGTGACAATGGAGGGAACTGCTAGAACAGGGGTCCTCAAACTTTTTAAATAGGGGGCCGGTTCACTGTCCCTCAGACACTGTTGGGAGCTACACTATAGTTTGAAAAATATATGAACAAATGAACAAAGCGGGGGGAGAGGGGGAAGCGGGGATCACGCTGGGCCCTCCCATTTCAAACTCCCCGCTCTCCCCATGCAGAGCTCCCTGGCTGCCTGGTACCTGTAAAGGAGTCCAGGTAAATTTACCTCAAGCTCATTGTGTTACTCTGATTCCAATCGCCTCCTCCAGAAGGGAGCCACACAAGCGCCCACCCATGAAGGAAAGAGGGAGGCAGGCAGGAACCGAACCAGAAGAGCGGCCGAAGGGGGCAGGGTGGAGAAAAAAGTCAATGCAGGTGTGTGCATGTGCACTGCCTTGCCCAGCTGACCTCCTCCTCCTCCCTCTTGCTCCGTCCATCTGGCAGGGGGGAAGCGACAGCCCAAGGCAGACTTTAAAATGGAGTTTATAATGGCAGTGGAGGCCGGCTCGCTCGCTCGCTTTCAGAGCGGGGTTGGGGAGGGGTCTGCAGTTTCTCTCAGGGGCCGGATTCAGGACTCTGGGTGAGAGGATTCAGGACTTTAGGGGGGCGTATCCAGCCTGCAGGCCGTAGTTTGAGGACCCCTGCACTAGAATGAATGAATGAATGAATGAATGAATGAATGAATGAATGAATGAATGAATGGGCTTCAGGACCAATGAATTCTGAACCCACAGATTTCTCCTGAGTTCCAGAACTGAATAGAGTCAGTTTCTTCTTCTATATTATTTGAAGGAAAGGTAAAAGCTCTTCAGCCTGCCTGGCCTTTTTTCCACTTCTGTGTTGAAATGTAGTGGCAGTGGCCTTAACTACAGCATCAACACATCTCCTTCCTATTTCCCTGTTTCATGGGGGCCTTCCCCTACCCCCTACAAAGCCATTGGATTGACCTTTCAGATACGATGGGGAAAAGGCATATGGAGAGATTGGGTTGACATTGTGGAAAAGGCCGTTTCTAGCTTCTGGAAGTAGATTTCCTCAACCTCTTCATCACATTCTTTGAATCCCAAGAGTTGCCCAATAGATGGGCTTGTGGGTGGTGGTGGAAAAAGGCGGATCCAAATGATGGGCTAGGTGCCATGTCTGCAAGTTGTTCTAGATGATTGGGACTCCTCCCTCAAGGTGGCACAACCTCCCCGAGTTACCAACTTTTTGTGTAAGATGGTGAAAGGGTTGGATAGGTTCATGGAGAAAGGAAGGAGGAAAACCACATTTCTTTACCACTATCAGAATTGCTACATTGCTTTGAGTTTAGGAAAAAACATAGGAAAGACATTTTTTTTAAAAAAAATGGCCCTCAGTAAATAAATTAAAATGTGCAGAATTAAATGTTGGCCGAATTTGAGAACAGCTCTTTGTTACCCTGTGATCTCTGAGAGGGGCCTATACAATTTTAAACAGAGATTATAGATATTCTGGCAGCCATCAATTTAATATAACATTCAATTTTTCCTCAGAAGCCATAGAAACCGGTGACATAAATCACACAGAATTATATTGCTTGAAAATGCTCTAGCATTATAGGCTGTTATGTAAGTTGAAAAACAACAACAATGCATTTGTAAATATTTAGGTTATTCGGCTTCTCCCTTCAAACAATGAAGAGGAGAGTCAGATTTTTGTGTCGTTCAAAACCCAGGTGTAACTCTTATGCCCCCAGAAAAGTACAAAGCACAGTTGACTCTCTCTCTCTCTCTCTCTCTCTCTCTCTCTCTCTCTCTCTCTCTCTCTCTCACACACACACACACACACACACACACACACACACACACACACACAGAGAGAGAGAGAGAGAGAGAGGGGGGGGGAGAGAGAGACTGAGACAGAGACAGACAGAGGGAGGGAGACTGGGTACAAACTGCTCGTTTGGTGGTTTGTGCCAATTTGTCCAATGGATGCATAGGTATTCTGTAATCTGGCACCCCACCCACGCCAGTAGATGCCGACTTGGGGGCAGCACTCTGGCTTCTCTGTCCTGTTTCCTCTGGGCACTGCCTTTGATTTGCCGCCCAATGGAAGGGGCAGGAGAACGAACCTGTTGAACCATCACGAACTGCCGAAGCAGTCCTTTCCATAGAGTACCTTAAAGCTTCTTATTATGACGGACTGATCTAGAGGCTGAATTGTTGTAACTGTGGGCAAACAGACCACTTCAGTTTCTTTGGGAATGAACTCATGCTCCTGGTTCTGAGTGCCCAGGGACACAATATTTATTAAATATTTATTTATTGATTGAAATATTCATTTATTGAAAAAAAATCAGTGGAAAACCAAAACCGTGCTACTCAGACTTGTGCAATTCAAGGAAGAGTATATTTAATCTCTATGCTAGAAAGGAAAGATGGCCTTGAAATGTCTCTTTTGTAAAGGGAATTTTAAAAGGATTTTGAAAATAAATCCTCATCGCTCCTACCAATTTCCTTTTCTCTTACTGAAAAAAAAAGTCCACTATGTTTTGTACTATTGGTAGCCAAAATTACCTGTCTTGCTTGACTGATACAGATTAGCTGACTTCTGGCATTAAAGAAGTTTGTCTTCTATGGGATGAAGTGACAAGACAATAACTAAGTGTTAATTGTGCATAGCCAACACTAAAGATATGCAGCCCCATTACGGCATGCAATAAATGAAGCGAACAACAAGAATGTATTAGGTACTTTTAATAATGACAGTAGATTAGTGGTTGGAAGCAATGAGGAACGGAAAGGCTTTTGAGTTTCAATTCAAAAGAGTGTTCAATTATTCCTTAGTTGAATGGATTCTTCTGGTAAAGACCGACCTTATTTTGAATGCAGGCTCTTTAGTTCTGCACCAAAACAAGGCTGATGTATAGCAACTATAAACGGCCCTGTAACTTCTAATTGCTTAGCATTATTACATAGTTTAAACAGTGGTTATTACTTGTCTGATATTTTAATTTTCCGCACAACGTGATGAAAAAGGTCATTTTGGCTTTGTTTTAGAATGTAATTGTAGAAAGCTATAATTATAGCAGCTGCACAATTCACACTGCATGAGGGATACTCGGGTATAATTTTTTTTTTTAAAAAAAGAAGTTACTACAAAGCTATGGAACAAAAGCAGAACAGCAAGGCTGGTTTCTCCCATTATTTTCCTAACCCTCTAGGGAACAGATCTATCTGCCTCAAGTGGGAATGTTTTAAGTCATGTATATACACTTTTCCCCTTCTTAATTCAGGTCCATTTCCAAGTTAAACTGTGATTTAAAAAAAAAAGAAAAATACCCCTTTAGAATACTCTCTCTCTCTTTTTAAACAGGGCAGGACTCAATGATGCCCAGGGTCCCTTTTAGCTCTGCAGTTCTAGATGAGGACAACAATATTTTCTCCCTAAACAGTGCATTAATGTGTCCTTTGATGTTTCAACTTCTGAGTACTGTGCCATTCAGAGCATTCAGAGCAGTGTGAAATCTGGTGAAGAGACTTAATATATTTATTCCAGCAAGAGGAAGTGTGACATTTGCCATTCATGTGAGGTCAAACCATACATAATAGATAGAAGTTATTTAAAAAAAAGACAATGCCTTAACTGTGGAAGATATTTGATTGTCTCCACATGAAACCTTCACATTTGCTGTGGCTTGTAAATCGGCTTGTTTTGTTTAATGAATGTTTTGATTGGATGTTGGGAGATAATTTTGGGCTTTGTTTGTAAGTTGGATCAGTGAGACACGACAATTCCTCTGAATCGTGTCCCTAATGAATGCTAATGTGACTTTAATCTTCTAACAAAGAGTGGTGTATAATTTGATTCAAAGACTCAAGAAATTTCTAGGCATGATGGGCACAGATGAGCAGCCAACAAAACTAGTGGGGAAAAAGACTAGCTGGAATGGAAACTGACACACAGCTAACTCAATCTGGGGGCCTCCATATCAATACCTTGTAGTGCTCAACATCTGATTTTTTTGTCCCTTAGCTCAAGTTTTGCATCATAGAAACAAAAGTTCTGCCTTTTCCAAGGAGGGCATGTTTACATATTGGTCTGTCCCATCAACGGTATGTGTATCACTGAAACGTAGCAATCACTATCATTGTCAACATGGGAGAAAATATACTTTATTCCTCTCAAGAGGCACAACATTGAAAAAAGAAGCAAGATGTTGGCTTAGACAGGTGTGTGTGGATATTATTCAAACTTGTGGCACATTCTCAGGCATCTTTGATCATCTGTCTATATAACCAGAGAATAGCGATTCAGTTTAAAGGTGCCACCATTTTATTTCCATGAAGGAAAAACATCTGCCTGGGACGTGGTAGATTACCTGTAAGATCCGTCTATCAAGCATGCTGGCATATGTTTTTATTTTTTGCTACAAGCATGCTTCGTCACAACTAATGTCTACCGCAATCACGATTAAACTGCAGCTTTCTGAGTTTGCCACTGAAACAGTAGCAAAAACACTTAACTTGCTGTGCATCATAATTGAGCACTTGCCGTGTGTCCATTACCTTTAGCATTATTTCTGATTAGGAAAAGTGGGACAGGACATAGGAAAAGCAGCTGATTCTTACGCACCTTGTGCTCAATCCACTTAGCAGCACCATCACTCAACACCAGTTGTACCCACAAGATCCCACGTAGGGCAGTAGTAGATCAAGACACCCTCTTACCTCTGATTACAAAGCTGACATGCAAAGCAGTCCAGGTGGTACACGTTGTCCTTGGCTCTCATCACCATCTCAAAAGCAGGGATGAGTTTGCTGCACGCAGCACAGTTGCCTGTAACGCCAAATAATCTGGTTTAGGCAGGAGAGAAGAGAGAAAAAGCAGGTTGGTTGCAAGGAGAGAGAAAAAAACACCCTGCATAGTACTTAACATGTGCACTCCTTCTATATATGGGAAATTATATTCAATTCCATAATGAGAACAGACACAGGCAAATGGGTCACTTTTGGGGAGGTGATGGAAAGGAGACCCCCATTTTCTTACCTATAATTTTCAGAGTCACACTATCACCACAAAGCTCTCTACAGATATTAGAAGGATATGGCGAACTAGTAATGCATGCCCCGTGGCCCAGCAGTCAAATGGCAGTACAGCGCTTAAAAACTCTGTTCATGAGTTCAAACCCAACAGGGTCAGCTGGCTGAAGGAAGACTCACCCCTTCACCCTTCCAAGGTCAGTATATTGACTATCCAGCTTGTGTGTGGGGGAGTATGGCCTGCATAATTAAATTGCATACCACCCAGATAATGCTTTGAATGTTTTGGGATGCTATATAACCAGCACACTTGGCTTTGCCTTTTCCCCTTGAACTTAACTTGCATTCGGCAGATCTGCTCGGCTTATGGTGGTGGTGGTGGTGGTCTCCTTCTTGTTGCAGAAGTGGACAGAAAAGAAAGATGTATTTTGAAAATCCCTAGACCTGTTAATCAATGGCATAAATGTGGGGTGGGTTTGTTTGCAAGCACCCCATACAACTTGCTCCTTTGATTTTGCTGTAAATATTAGAAAACTCTGCAAAACCTTGGCCTCAAAGCTATTTATTCACAACACACATGCTTTAGCATCAGAGGAAATAATAGTTTGGTGCGGGTGAGGAGAAGCTACTATTCAACTCATTTTCGACACCTAGTGCTAAAAGCTTTACCATTATTAAAGAACATTTTATGATGAAGTCATTTAAAACGTCAGAAAGCATTAGAGGTTCACTCACCTTACAACCCTATGCCATGCTTATAGCTATGATTATGTTATTCAAGTAGCCTATTAGAGGAAATGAGGCAGTCAACTATATATAGCTACATTCGGCGTGAAGAGATATTACACCACAGAAACAGTTTCAAATCTCTTCTAAAATGTTTTAACTTTGATGTTTATTCACCCTCCTCGCTTTTTTCCCTAAAAAAAGAGGTGTGCATAAGCCTCAACATGCACATGGAACACAACACAACCAAACATTGTTCAGTGTTTGAACATTCTCTTTTCTCAGCTGTTAAGGTTACAAATAATTAAATGACGGTGCTCGCATACAGAAACAATTTTATTTAAAAAAATTAAAAGGAAGGATTAAAAACTGTTTTTGTGACTGTGCACACCAGCAATCTTGGAAACCATCTTTAATGTAAAGCTCCTTAATACATGCAAATGGATTTTTTTTAAAAGAAAAGAAAAACAGAGCGCTTCTCTGTGCAGAGCAGTTAATGCCATCTTCAAGTATGATAGAAAAGAGATGAAAATGCCACATCTGCCACTTTCCCTTTTTGCTCTTCAACATCAGGCTGACGGGAGAAAAATATAATGGCTCTCAAGGGAAACACAAAATTAAAAGCAGTTCTAAACTAATGAATTCAAAGGTACGACAGTGGGAAACTTGGTTTGGCAACACACAAAAATGAACGGTGCCTTCCCACTTTGCAGGTCTGAACCAGCTCTGTTCGTTAGCCCACTTAGCTCCGATACCGATTGAATACGCACATTTTGCATAAGACATGTGGCACATTTCTTTTAAAAGTTCTGAACCACTATCTGCTTGATTGTTTGATGTGCTGATTCCCCCCACCACCCAAGTTCATAGATAAACAATATGACAAACCATCTCCCGAGACTTAATCATCAGCATCTTCCATGTTCATCTGCTCCTGTTAGATATATTATTTAAGCTCTTGACAACTTCGTTTCGCTAATTGTGAAGGCTGGTTGTTAAAACTATGTCTACACACCTCGGAGAGCCAACTGTGTCTATTTTCATTGTCTTTCCAAACAATCCCATCACAGCTGTTCTCTGGTGAGATTTTGCTAGTTTAGATGCATCTTCTAACCTAACCTTGTATAGTACTGGATTCCAATGCTTCTATGATCTTACATGCGATGACCAACTTTCTCCCCTACAGAGGACAGTAGGAGTGGAAGGATGTTCCCATGTCCATTCAAATGACGAAGGATGAAAAGAAATAAAAGAAGGCAGCAACAGACTAAGTAGGCACACGTCACTTTGTTAAAGTCTTCCACGCTGTGCCTGATCCCTTGAATATACAGTGGTACCTTGTATAAAGGAATTAATTTGTTCCAAATGAAATTCGGTTAAGCAGATTTTCCTTTATACAAATTTCCCATAGGAATGCTTTGAAAATGGAGTAATCCCTAATCACGACCATGTTTATGTTGTACGGATTTGCCCCATGAGCGATTCTGTTAAGCAAATTTCCCCCTATCTCCAGAATTTTTTAAGTTGTACAGATTTTATGTTATACAAACCGTTTGTCATACGAGGGTCCACTGTATAGGTAAATCATAGTAATTAGTTCTAAATTTACTCTAAATTTAAATCACCGTCATCTTATGCCATCAAGTAATTTTGGACTTATGGTGACCCTCTTCCAGGGTTTTCAAGGTACAGCGTACTCAGAAGTGGTTGGCCATTCCTTTCTTCTGAGGGTGTCCTGGGACTATGCAGTTTGTTCAAGGCCATGTAGGCTGGCCCTTTTCCCAGGAGACTCAATAGGGAATTGAACTCCCAGCCTCTGGCTCAGCCAGTGAGCTATATCCAACTAGCTCCACATATCTGTCTACTAGTTTATACTAATTATCAAAACCTCAGCCTTCTTTTGTCTTTGGTGGTGCACAAATTGTGACCTTTTTCTTTTTTTCTTATCCATGATAGAACATACAATTGCTGTGCTATAATAACACTCACGGACTACGTTTTCTGCTTTATTTATTTATTTATTTATTTATTTTTACAACTTATATGCCGCCACTACCCAAAGGTCTCTGGGTGGCTTACAATAAAGGATTAAAACAGTTAAAACATCAAATATCAATAAATAATTAAAACAATAATAAAAACCTTACACTAAAAACCTTTACACTGTATCTTGCCAACTAGAGTAGGGGTCAACAGTCAAATGCTTTGAAGCGGCTGCCTGCTACACTGTCACAGCTGATTAGGTATGGTCACCTGATTAGAAGCAAGCTTAATTCACATAGCCTGATCCAGTAAACATGTCTCATGGATTAACTGAGGATTGATTATAGATGTAAAATTTCCAGAAATTTTGAAGCTCAGAAAAAAAACTTTTTTCTGTGTTTTTCCCCCCGTTAAAAAACCAGAAATTTTTGGAAAAAGTGAAAAAAAAAGCTACATTAGCACTCCCCCTCCCCCCTTTTGCAGCTTGAAAGTCATTCTGTTACTTTAGGAACATAGAATATGACTATGGACATCACAACTAGGATATTAAAATATAGTGTATCCAAACAATTATTACAAACAGAATTTACTTTTTATATACTAATGTAGCTAAATGATTTGATTTTCTGGAATCAGATAAATGTAAATTCTTACTTTTTATATTAGTTAATTTAATTAAATTAAGTATATCCTTTCAGGTTCTTTTTGTTGATATGTATTTTCTTCCAGTGCTTTGAGGTCTAGTGACAAGGACATAACAGAATCAAACATATCCCCCCATGCAAAAACAAAAGTGAAATCTTTTTCTTTTTCGTGTGACAACAGCAGCACCTCTTAAAGGAAGAAACACATCTTGTTCTTGCATTGGAGTGTTCAGTATGTAACCTAGGATTTGCTTGTCTTCAGTGCACAGAAAGTAGAATAATCTGATACAGTAACACCCCCCCCCGACCCTTCATGGTTCATATATTGTGCTCCTACTATATTGCGGGACCGCAGTATATTAAAAAAAAGCTCCCTGGGGTAAGGTGGGAAGGCCTGTTTCAGGCCTCCTGTACTTACCCCAGGCCCATCGGAGGCTCCAAAAGGGCTTTCCTGTGACTTTCGGAAAACAGGAAATGACCTCTGGATCGCTTGAAAGCACTTTTGGGTCCTCTGAGGGCCTTTCTGGGCATGTCGAGATGTTTTTCTGTGAACTGTTCTGTGAAGCCATGGGGCACCGGCACCGCCTCCCCCCATCCCCCTGCCCTCAAACTTCTTTCTTGACCCGGATATAAGGCGAGGGCCTTTTATTCAGCCCGAAATAAGGCCTGAAAAACTCAGCTTATACCCAAGTATATACGGTACAATTCTCCGCATTACTGACCATTAGTCATGCAGGATGGGGCTAATGGAGGTGGAAACCAAGCCCTATGGGAAAAGAGTGAAAAATATGGGCATGTCTACCCTTGGAAAAAAAGGGGGGGATAGGGGGAGATGATGGCACTTGGTGAAGACTTGAAAGGTAGTCATACAGAGGAGGAGCAGGATAAGTTCTCAACCATTCTCAGAGTGCAGGGCATATAATAATGGGCTCGAGCTACAGGAAGTCAGATTTAGGTTGAATATCAGGAAGACTTTCTCAACTGTAAGAGCAGTACAACAATGGAAACAAAGGCCTTGAGAGGTGGTGAGTGGTCCCATGCTGGAGGCATGAAACAGAAAACTGGAGAAATAAGAGCCCTTTTACATGACCCCTAAGATCCGCTGGTAGCTTAAATTCGGATCCCCCCAGCCAGATATCTTGTGGGTTTTGTTCCTCTTCCTGTGTTCCCACCCTTCCGCACTCTGTTGCTTCTGTCTGCAGTGAGGGGAGGGAGAAAAAAAGGGAGAAAAAAATGCAGGCTCACCTCCGCCTGCCATTGGAGCAGCCCTGTAGGGATTCCTGTCTGTTAAAGGGGTGGCAGGGACAACAAAAACAAACAGAAGGCGAGGAGAGCCCGGAACCCACAGCTTTACAATCCGCATTGGAATTTTTTTTTACCTCTGGAGACCAGGTACTTGTAAAGTGTGCTGGGGCGCGCTCAAGTGGGCGTCGTCGTACAATTTTATGCTCCAGATCTGCAAGTGTTTTGCAGCGGATTTTAGGGTTGTGTAAAAGGGCTGTATGTCAGATCTGCTTTGATTTGGATACCTGCATTGAGAAGGGGGTTGGACTTGATGGTCTTATCTGCCTCTTCCAACTAAATTGTTCTATGATTCTTTGAAGACTCGAGTGTACGGTGAGGGCCACATTTAGAAAAGCAGCCAGTTCCTTTGCTGATCTTGCAGGGGAGAAAAGATGTTAAGGACTGAGCTGGCCAAGTATACTATTGGGAATCAGTTTCTTCTATCAGTTTGTGGTACACCACCAAGTTGCTCTAGTAGCTACTCTTGACAATGGCCTAAGGAAAGTCAACAAGGAGCATCTGCTTTAAATCAAATTCATTTTTTTAAAAAAATCATGGATTTTTATTTAGCCTGGAAGCTATTTAAAAAGAGTTGAAGATACCGTGTTTGTGCCAAACAGCAGCAACTGCTGTCCTATGAATTATGCTGGATCAGACCAAAATGGTCCATATCTGCAATTAATTTCATTTATTTATTAAATATATTTTTTATATTTGAGACTACCCTTAGTACTCACATGTGCAGGGGGAAAATCATAAAAGTAATCGGAAGAGTGACAATGTTGGCTTCAGGATAAGTAGAGCTTATAATCCAAAAAAGTAACTTTTCTCAAACTCTTATTACCAGTCGACAGTCCCTGGCAGGTCATAGAATCATAGAATCATAGAGTTGGAAGAGACCTCATGGGCCATCTAGTCCAACCCCCTGCCGTGCAGGAACCCCTTCACAATATTTCTGACAGATGGCCATCCAGCATCTGCTTAAAAACCACCAAAGAAGGAGACTCCACCACCCTCCGTGGCAGCATATTCCACTGCTGAACAGCTCTAACTGTCATGAAGTTCTTCCGAATGTTCAAATGGAATCTCTTTTCCTGTAGTTTGAAACCATTGCCCCGAGTCCTAGTCTCTGAAGCCATGGAAAACAAACCTGTTCCCTCTTCAATATGACATCCTTTCAAATATTTAAACATAGCTATCATATCCCCTCTCAGTTTGTTGAAATCTAACACTTACACAATCATTCCAGTCTCTAAGACTCTGTGTAATCCTTGACAACGTAGGCAAATCATTAAGCAGATGGCCATACTGAAACACTCCCTTACCCAATGAAATAGGGAAAGGCACAATAAAGCCGGAGGGATAAGGAAAAATCCCAACATTGTCCATATGTAAGAGTCCATGAAATCTTGCTGCTCCAATACTCAAAGCTACGCAAAGGACTCTTTTTGCTGCAGTTATGTTTTATCCTTGCACACATCCCAGAATTAAATATTAGCTGATGGTAATTCTGCGTCCAGCTGTTTGTTTATGCAGAAAGCATAGCTCTGCATTCTACTATGTATTATTATTATTATTACTGCTACTATTATTTATTAATATAACTCCACAATGCCATGTTGAAATTCTGGAGCTGGCCCGTCTCCTCTTTACCATCCCCAATTTCAATTGCTTTCTTTCCCTGAGCATTTATCAGCTACCTGATTAGAATTTGTTTCCACACAAACCATTGATCATCAGCCTATTACTAGGCAAATGACAGTTAATTACCCACTACATTAACCACTGGGACCCGAGACCTGCTTCTCCTGCCATCAGTCAACATGATAAATGTGGCAAGTTCAGTAATGCATGGCCAGCCCCCGAGCTGACTGCTATAGTGTGAACAACCCTCAATCTCACTTCCAGGCCCAGGAAAATCTATGGCAATCTGCATAATTACAAGCTCTAGGTTAATAACAGACAAATGATTTGTTGCATCTAAACAAAGTCCTTGGAACAGGCTTGGTCTCCTGTGGCTTCCTCGGGCTGGTTGGGCTTTGCCATCAGTGCACTTTTAAGCATAATGTGCTTTTTTTTTGGGGGGGGGGAAGAGAGACGGGGAGGAAGAGAGAAAGAAATGGATCTCCTGATACTATACCTTTCCCAATTTGTTGCTTTCCAAGTTATGGATTCTACATATGTGATTTTTAATCATTAAAGAATTCTTGGAGCAATATTATCTTAATTATTCTCTGCTGTGGCCAGGGAATTAGGCTTCAGATAAAATTTTCTTCTTCTCTGCACTTTCCCTGCCTCGCTGGAGGCTCCATCAGTTTTCATCTGCACCTGGACTCTGAAATCCTAATGATGAATTATTGCCCCTTTTCCTAAGAGGGTGAACCTTACAAGGGAACATTTTACTGAACTGTCAAGCTTGCAGACCGAGTGCGGAGATGCGGAAATCTGAGCTAATTTACTGCAAAACGATGCACTTGTTAGACTTTCTCCCTCGGTTTGGCCCCAAAGATCAAGAGATCAGTATGGAGCTGCCAGTGCCGACTCCTCCACTGGAGTGGGCAAGAGGGCATGGCAGGCCTCTCTTATACTCTCCAAGAAATTCAATACAACAGCAGTTAAATTTTGTTGGGTATGATGGAAATTATCTACTTAAAGAAAACAAGAGCTTTCCTCAAATGTGTTCAGACGAAGGGGAGTCAATACATCAAAAGTAGAGATGGACGTTTTGTTTCAGAAGGGGCCCATGGCAGCACAGCTGCCATTTGGTACTGGGACCCACCAGCTGGAATGAAATCAACCAATCTCTTACCTTGTTTTGGGTCATGCAAGGCTAAGCTCCAACTAGGAATCAGCCTCTGATGCATCATCTTTCACTCTCCCTGGCACTGGCCAGTCAGGACCTGCTCAGGGACCTGCATCATCCTGCCTCCCTGTCTGATTGGCCAGGGCCAGGAAGAGTCAGAGGCTGCTTCCTAGTTGAAGCTTAGCCCTGCATGACCCAAAACAAGGTAAGGGACTGGTTGATTTTGTTCTGGAAGGTGGGTCCCGGTATCAAACGGCAGCTGTGCTGTCGTGCTTCATTTCAGAACCGGACCCCTTCCAAAATGAAATACCCATCTCTAATCCAAAGCAAAGCAAAACTAACGTGTTCTGCTTATATATCGACCCATAGTGCTTAAAGCACTCTCTGGGCAGTTTACAATTTAATTATGCAGGCTACACGTTAGCCTCCCCAGCAAGCTGGGTACTCATTTTACTGACCTCAGAAGGATAGAAGGCTGAGTCAACCATGAGCCAGCGACCTGGGATTGAACCCCAGATCATGAGCACAGTTCTAAGACTGCAGTACAGGCATTTAACTACTGCACCACGAGGCTCCTGCAAATCAAGTCTTATGAGGAAGGACTGAACAGCTGAAGATGCTGGAGAAGAGAAGATTGATCATGGATATGATGCCCATCTTTAAATTTCTGAATGGCTGTCAAAGGGAAGATGGAACAAGCTTGTTCTCTGCCCCTGTGGATGGCCAGATCTAAACCAACAGTTTCATGATATACAAAAGGAGATTTTGACAAAAAATTAAGGAGGAATTTCCTGATAGTCAGAAATGTCCAACAGTGGAACAGATTACCTCTGAAGATGATGGAGTCTCCTTCTTTTGAGGTTTTTAAGTGGGATGCTGGATGGCCACTTGCCAGAGAAGCATTATCTGGAATCCTCTGCTTGGACAGTGATTCTCTGAATCCAAGCCCTCTTCTAACGCTGCAGCTTTCTGACCGCATAGACGAGCATATCTGGACTTCAGAGGAAGCATAGCCAAGACTACTGGCATCCTGGCTGTATGTCTAACAGTTCCTGTTATTGCCATGCAGATCTAAAGAAAGGCCCTGTTTCTAGGTCTGAGCATTCATTTTTGCAGCAGGGAAACACAAAAAGGAGCCATGCATTAAAAAAGAATCTAAAGAAAAAGATCTGGGGATCTGAAGCTGGAAGACCTTAAGAGCAGAGAAAGGTAAGAAATGTAGATGGTAAACAGGATGAGGGAGGCCAGCTGTCTTATGCTAAAGTAAAGAGTGATAGAGCACAAAAGATGCTCTCAGATAGGGCTGGGACAGAAATGCACCAGATCTGAATGTGGCTGCATAAATATTCCCGGTATATCTTCCCTGACTACCGAAGCAAGAGAGCTGAGCCAGTGCCAGCTTGCCATGAACTGGAGTGAGGCCATTGCTTTGGGCACTCACCTGTACCTGGTAACCATATCTGTTACCAGGTACGAATGGGTGGCAAGGAATATGACGACAACAACAATGGCAACAATGGGTCCTTTTGAATATTGCTGATTTCCTTCATGAGCAATCACTGAACAGCTGACTCTTTGCCTAAGATAGTAGGATCCCCATCCCCATGGAATGAGGACTCACGAGTTTCACTTTCCCGCTGCCTGGAAATATTAAAAAAAAACACCCAGAAACACACATTTCCAAAGTGCATTACTAGAATTTGCCACTAGATGGAACCAGAGACTAGGCCATTGATGGCGAAACTTTTAGAGACTGAGTGCCCAAACTGCAATTCAAAACCCACTATTTTTTTTGCAAAGTGCCAATACAGTAATTTAACCTGTATACAGGTGGCCTTGAAGGGGCAATGTTGGGTGCCCACAGAAAGGGCTATGAGTGCCACCTTTGGCACCCATGCCATAGGTTCGCCATCACGGGACTAGGCTATGCATAGGGTTGCATCCATATCAGAGCCAAGCATTAGGTAAACAGCTGACTGTACCACAGCCATACTTGAGAGCTGGCCAGCTACCCTCAAATTAATTTATCTTTGTTACCTCATAAATGTCCCTGAACAAATGTGGAAAGGGTGGAGGAAGTGGTGATGCCCACTCTGCCCCCCTACCTCATGTAGCGGGAGATATTGTGTTGTCTCCAACGGGAGTGGATTTTGCCACAGGAACAGATACAAAAGTGAGATCTGCAGTGTGTTTTGAAGGGGGAAAATATGCCCCAAACCAGGCACCATTCAAAAGATGCATATGATTGAAAATGCATACATTTTAAAAACACACAAAAAACCCATTTTAGGCAGTGCAATAGTTCCTAGTTGTGGTACCTGAGGGGAAAGGCGTATGGCAAATGTTTTATTTTAAGGGAAAACTGCAGAAAGATATGCAGGAAGGCTGCTGGAAAACTCGAAAAACTGACATGAATAAGACTTAACATCCCTACTAACAATTCGGTTTAAATAAGCTGCACCTATGTTTTCTGGAGCTTTCTAATCTCTCTGAGAAATTTCAGCAGCCTTTGTGGAACAAACAAAAGACTCCTGGCATCTTAAAGACTAACCAATTCATTATACTATGATCTTTCAAATAATACTGTTTATTTCAACAAATGTAGGAAGTATTTCCTCTAAATAAAAGTGCCCCTTGTATTCAGTTCTTTCATAACTCCTCTCGCATTTTGCCAATATGAGAAACTGCAAATTTACCTCAAAATGGAACATCAGGTAATATTCAGCAACAACTCTAATGACTGTACCAAATGCGGCATCATGTGGAGATGGGAAGGAAGTGTTACAGAATTTATACAAATATGAAGGTTTTTGGTTCTGCTGATGGCATCACACACACACACACACACACACACACGTATTATGTGTAGAATGATGCCTAAACATACATTTCTCTTATATACACCCACTAAAACACCCAAGTTGCATATCTGTATGATGGCAGCTTTAGCTTACTCATGGACCAAAATATCTTTAACACCTCTGTGGTTGAAGTCAATATATATCTTCCATCTTATATCATGTACCCTTTACACAGAGTTTCTTTCTCTTTTTTAAAAATAAACATTATAGCCATTATGCCAGATCATGCATATTGATCAATCTGTGTAAAATGAAGCTTCAAGCGCTAAAAACCATCAGTGCTTACATCCAGAGAATCATTCATTGGCATCCTTCAGTCTCGAAAGACTATGGTATCATGCCTGGAAATTTGGGAATGGCAGTCTCTACTGCACTGGGGACAGATGTATTCTGTTTCTTGCCCGGTCCTTGAGTTTCGTTCTTTCCGTGCCTGCCTCTTTTCCTCTGCCTGTTGGACAAATGCCTCTTCAAATTTATGTAGACCATGCTGTATCTCTTGCCTCCAGACAGTGCGATCGGAGGTCAGGGTTTCCCATCTGTTGAGGTCCATTCCCAAGGCCTTCAGGTCCCTCTTACAGATATCCTTATACCGCAGCTCTGGTTTCCCTCTGGGGCGCTTTCCCTGCACTAGTTCTCCGTATAGAAAATCTTTTGGGATCCGACCGTCATCCATTCTCACAATGTGTCCAAGCCAGCATAGGCGTCGCTGTTTCAATAAAGTGTACATGCTAGGGATTCCAGCTCGATTCAGGACTATGCTATTTGGAATCATATTTCGGCAAAATATGTCAAGAGTCAGGCAAGTCACTCATTGGTAAAGTTTCAACTTCCATGAAATGGTTGCAAGTGCAAGGAAAATGCCCATTCTTATCTTGGCTTTCTACAGTTGATAAATGATCATTCAAGCTCAGTTCATGAAATTTAAACAAAGCCAAAAGTGAAGGAGTGAGTTTTGTGGTTTTGAAACACTACCCCCAGCTACGCCACTGTACGATACTGTACACCTCTGATTAAAAAATGCATCTGGGCGCCTGTATTTTGTAAAATAATGTGAACAACATCTCAACTTGAGTCACCTAAGCCCCTTCAAGAATGGTTGACTCATCCCTATCTCCTATGGTGATCTTATCAGCACCTGCTGCATTGCAGACAGGCCTCTAAACCCATTCTTTACATTAAGTATTAAATGATTTCTTATTATCTGTTTATAATAAGTAAGCACTGCTTTCCTCATAACAGAACAAAAACAAAGATGAGGATGCATGCAGTGCACCCTCATCTCTAAAAATACCCCCCGCCCCCCGGTCCATCAATATCAGAATTCCAGACATGGATATTCTGAAAGCAAACGGGTATACTTAGCATAAAGGTTTGCCTTGCATTTTCTATTTTACATGCCTCAACTTATTCAGGACACAACAGCTATCAAATTACTTAAATTTAAGTAAGGTGTTGGAACTGTATGTAGCAACAGCTGATTCCACAAGTAAGCCATATCCACATAGAAGTTAAAATTATCTCTTCTATGGATCACATTCAGGGCCTTACTGTAACTAGTTGTGTGGCCTCCAACTGCACTCCCCTTCAAGCAGAAAAATAAATAAATAAATGTGTAAATTTTTCTCCTTCATTGGTACAACCCAGCTGAAATATAACACCATTTTAAGTCTACTAGTGTAAATTTATTTATTTATTTATTTATTTATTTATTTATTTATTTATTTATTTACAAGATATTTTAGCTGCCCCACTACCAGTGGCAAATTGCCACAACATAAGACGTCAATGTAGGCATTTTCTGTCAGCAGGTGTACTGTAGGAGAATCTTTCTCACTCATAGTGCCTCTCTGTGGCATCCATTAACAGAAAGCTGGAAGGCACGTAACAAACGAGTACAGTTTAACACAAGCATATTGTACTGAAAAGTCAAGGTTTAGATATGCTGACACTATGTTTCACTTCTCATCAGTTTCTCAGGCTAAGTTTTGCTCATGCGTAGTGAGCTCAGCTCTTAGAACAAAGAAATATCTGTATTTGTGTTTTTATGTGACGTATAAGTCTGTTATTGGTTGAGAGATTGTTGCAAAGCTAAATGGGATTTGTAGTAATGTGGATCTCAATAAAAGGCTCTGCCTGGATGCAGCGGGGGATGGATGGACAGAGAGAGAGAGAAGAAGAAGCATCCATTTTGCACCAAGAAACACGTGTGGACTCTTTTCTTTGTTTCCAACCCATTAGGGGGGGTTGCTGGTTAAGCTTCCCTGCTGGGTTCCCATCAATACTCAAGCTTATTTCTGAAATAGGCTTCCCAAGTTTTCCAAGCCTTTAAAACGTTAAGGCTTCACAGGATTTGATTCCTACAGTTGGCGAGCAAGCTTTTCAAGCCTCACAGATTGGGGCTTCCCACGTGGGGGTTATTCCCACAGTGTACAATGGGGAAATGCTGATGCACTTAATCTCATCTACCTATCTAGCTTTGGGAAACAATAAAATGCTGTGAACCAGAATGCAAAGAACCATGTATGCTGCCTTGGGCTCCACAGAGACAGACATAGTAGGATCTAAAGGTGATCTGTGCAGCAGTACATTGGTTCACCAGGATAATTTGTTCCAGAAACATGCTCGTAAACCAAAATACTAATAAACCAAAACAAATTTCCCCATAACAAATAATGGAAACTTACCTGATTTATTACAAGGACTCTTGCTGCTGCTGTCACTATCACCCCCTGGCTGCCATGGTCACTGTCACCCCCTCAATGGCTGGGGTGAGGGCTGGAGGCCGCTGCAGCCGTGGCGAGGGTGAAGGCTAACTCTTCCCTCCCTCCCCCTCAGCCCAACTCACCTCTTCCTCCTCCGCTGCCCCCGCCATCTTGGGAGCCTGCCAGGCAACATCCTTGTGCCATCCCAAGATGGCGGCGGTGACAGTGAGGAGGAGGAGGAGGAGGAAAAGGTGACCCATGCCATGAGGAAGGGAAGGATGCCACTGCCCTGTGCTGCCATCACCCCCTGGCTGGGGGGTATGGCAGTGAGGGGCTGGCAGCATCGGCCACAGCAGAGGGGGCGATGGTGGAGGGGGCATGACGGCAAGACATTGCTCATAAATTAAATCAAAATTTTTCAGAAATTGTTGCTTCTTTAACAAAATACACATACACAAAGGTACTCATAAACAAAGGTGTTACTGTAATTTTCATCAATAAATTGAGGATTGAGAAGTGGCAAAGATGCTGGGGAGGCATTACTGCTTGCAATATAAACATGCTGAATTCTGTTTTTCCAGCTACGTTCTTCGTGGCATCAGAGTGACATACCAGATGGAGTACCTAGGAAGCAAGTTCAGTTCAGTTTCCTGACCATGAGTTTATTTTACTGACTGATGTGAAACTCATGTGAAAAATAGTGTTTTGTTTCATTTGTGACAAAACTCGTCCTGCCGTTTCGTTACGTAACAAAGGAATTTGTTACATAACGAAATGATGATACAGGTGTAACCATCTCTAGCGGAGATCTGTTCATGAAGCACAGGGCCTACATGCAATTGATGAGCCCTCCAAATACCACAAGAACTGTCTGAACAATGAGGCCTTTAAAAAATCTCTTGCAGTAAATTAAGATAAATTGCTTACATAATTAGTTCACTGACAAATGGAAACCCAGTGAGACAATGATTTCTCATGCAGCCCACCAGCCTCTAAAAGGTGTAGGGCGAGGAAAAAGTTGCAGGAGAAATATCTTGGATTGTTATGAAATAAACCGCTATTGAGACAGGAAAGGTGCTTGTTATTTTAAAGAGTCTAGGCCCAACGCTAGCCACAGGGGTAGGGTTGAATTTCTCCCATTGGTATAACAGCCAGGACAGCTACTAAGCTTTGCAATAAATTATTCCATGCTTTATTAAAGGGTAAACAGCTGTTTCAGGCACAATACAGTGTATTCTAATTGAAGAATGCCTTAAGCACTTTTCTGTTAATACAGAGCTTTTAAGAGATGGAGGTGGTGGTGGTGTGGGAGGGGGAAGTCTGAAGGGGGAAACATATACTGTACTGTGAATGAAATTAACAGACACCCGTACTTTGAATTCAAACTCAAGCATCATTCTAAGTGATACATATATTCTGAAAAGACAATTTCCAGGGTTTGTGTGTGTGTTTTAAGAAAAACCCTTCTAATAATTATTGACAGCTTTGTTCAAAGCTCCTCTTCTTATGGCCAAACGCTAGCAATAATTATTACATAATTTATTCATGTTTATTTAGGCTGTCTCAGTTTTCAGCCCCTATCCCCTTCTGTCCCCTGGATTCCCTGAAAACAAGACAAAGAACATTAGGTTTGAAGAGTGTGTGTGTGTGTGTATGTTACTCATTAAGGTCTCCATAATTTGCACAGTCTATTCTTGTAAGCCTCTCTCGGTGCAGTGGTTAAATTGCAGGCAAAATTGTGTTCGCCACCTGGAGTTCAATTCCAGGTGGCTAGCTCAAAGCTGACTCAGCGTTCCATCCTTGAGGTTGGGAAAATGAGTACCCAGCTTGTAGAAAGAGGAGAGAGGATGGGGAGCCTGCATAATTAAATTATAAACCTCACAGAGAGTGCTTTGAGCGCTATGGGGTGGTATATAAGCTGCACACTTTGTTTTGTGTTGTGCACACTTGCAAAAACCCTATAGCTTGGAGTAGCAAAGCACACACACACACACAAACACAGACACATACTCAATAAGCACAAAATAAAGCACTGCTTAAAAGCTCACACAACTCATCCAGTACACCTAATTCTTAAAAAAACCCATGCAACAGAGGAACAGATTTTTATACAATTTGTGTCAAAGTGGGTTATTTGCTCAGTTTTGCTTGATTTATGAAAATAGGAATCACCTTTTGCTTTTTCATGTTCTTTGCTTGTTGAAAGCCCACAAAACCCAGCTTCTTCTTCTAACTAAGTGAGGGGCAATGGTTCGTCATGTCATGTTCTTGCATAAGAAACACAAGGAATGTATTGCAAAAGCACCCCCCTGTACATGGGAATGAAGGGAAACCTTACTTCCCATTAGGTTCTCAAGAATGGTGGGAAAAATGGCACTTATACGGAAGTGAAATGCAGATATGGGAGAGCTAAATATTAGGTGCATTTCCGGTGTATTCAAATGAAGGTGCCTACCTGATATCCTACATAGAACCAAATTAAGGAACTGTACCTAGCTATTTAGCATCTGTGGCTTTGCTGCCTAGTTAGTTAACCCTTGATCTCTTGAGATTGCCAAGAAACAACGAAGAAACCAGGAAGGACACTTGGGGCGGAGCATGTGTCAGCCTTTCTGGTTCTGCAGTGGGTCCACCTATTCTGTGTTTCTTCTTTCAAGGCAGCATTGCTGCAGTCAATAAATGCATCCCCCTCTGCAAATACCAACAACTAGAGCAGCAAGATTTTCAATCTGCACCCTCCAAATTTCAGCTAGCTGGGTCAAAGCCTTAGTTAACAGCCCAGCAAATGTCATGGATTCAACAAGATGGGTGAAACCTCTGCCCTTCCCAACAATCAGCCCTCACAGACCACCCCTAGAACTATGGAAGGCCAGTAAACAGCCACGGGGTAACTGGGCAGAACCATATGACTCTCCAATGCCTGGTCAAGAACAAACTTGGTCTGTATGGAAAGCATTTAACAGACTGTGCACCAGGGTTGGAAGAGCAAAGGATAATCTGAGAAAATGGGGCTTCCCTACAGGAGACACCTTGTACAAATGTGGAAAAAAAACAAAGCACTTCACACATACAGGAACCCCTCACCTATCACGGGGGTTAGGGACCTACCCGACCCGGAATGCTTGAAAATCCACAATATGCGGAAGCGGGTGGGGTGGGGCCTGGGGGCGGCGCGGCATGCCCCGCGCAGCTCCAAGGCCTTTCAGAGGGGCCTGGGGGGCGGGGGGCGATGTGATCGCTCCCCCTGCCCCCCCCCGCGGCTCTGAGACCTTTTGGAGGGGTGGGGGGGAACGATGCAATCGCTCCCCCCACAGCTTCGAGGTGCAGGTACTGCGATCCTGCGATATAGCGGTACTGCAGTACCTGAACCACGAAATGGCGGGGGGTGACTGTATTACATCGTGCATGGAGAAAGATGTTGGCAAGTGGAAATATTGTGACGTGGTCTGGTATTGGATGCATGCCATTTAGATGGTTTCTTTCTAAAACATTACTCATTTTATATTTTATGTGTAATAATGGTATAACTTAGTTATATTTGGTATATTTATCTATCAATATAATTTGTTCGTGCTTCTGACATGTATAAAGCAAGAACCAATATGGAGGACATTTTTCAATAAAGGATGGGTTCAGCAAAACAAGGGGATAGTTCCCAAACTTTCCACAGGAATTTCCTCTGAGGAAATCTCTTGAAGTGTAATCACTGAAAAAACACTGAGGAGAAATCAACCCCTTTTCTCTTTTTGATAGCATCCCTCATGTGATCACAGTGATTGTGTGAATCGCAGAGATTACTTAACATTTGCCATCATAGAATCACATATCTGTCTCAAGTTTCCTCACGTATCTTGCATCCAAAAACAATGTACAGAGAATGTTGATGGCTATCCAAAGGAGGCAGGTTGAAAGTAGCTTATCTGCATTTTACATTTATGTCAGACCAGAGCATTCTTGGAGAATTTGTGGGTGGGGAGACAAAATTCTCAGCAGGAACCCTAAGATTTACCATTTCTATGAAATTTTAAAGGACATTTTTGAAAAATATCTCTATCAAGGAGGGGGAAGAATGACGAAGCAGTGATGGTATGATGGTTAAGCATTTATCCAAACACACGCAAACATAGATATAAGGTCTTCACATCCTTTTTAGAGAATATTAATTTTAATTTCTGAGTGATTAAATTTTGGTCTTGAGAATGAATTGTACCTGAGACCTCTTTCACAGGATGTAGATATAATCACCACTTGGCCTTCCTTAACAGCACTTGGGTAGAGATCCAAAATTGCCACCTGCATCTTCTATTTAATTTCCTTGTGTTTTGGTTCTACTCTAGTTTGATATATACTCATTTCAATCTATATAGCCCTAATAATAAAATATCATTTCCTCAGATATCCTCAAGTGTCCCTCCAGCAATATATGGTGGACCCTTGTATAATAAACGGTTTGTATAACATAAAATCTGTACAACATAAAACATTCCGGAGATCGGGGATTTTTTTTTTTTTACCAGAATCACCTATGGGGTGAAGCCATACAACATAAAAATGGTCGCGATTAGGGATTACTCTGTTTTCAATGCATTCCTATGGGAAATTTGTATAAAGGAAAATTTGCTTAACCGAATTTCATTTGGAACAAACTAATTCCTTTATACAAGGTACCACTGTACTGTGTTACCCCAAGAATCATATTCGGACTCTCAGTTTGGATCTCTGAACATGGGAACATAGAGCGGGTGTATAAGCCCATCTAAAGGTTAAGCTTTTAAAGAGTTTGTCAACTGAGAACTACTTTAGGAACTCCCTAGTTCTACAGTTGGTGTGTGCATGTGATGTTTTGTGAGATATACGTTCAGGTATATAAGGGCCAGAATTCAGAATATCTACTACATAAACACTATTTGCAGAGGTAGAAATAGGGCAGTGCTTTGTATGTAATGATGTGAGGCTTACAATTAAAAATAGATTTGAGACAGAAGAGACATATATTTGTTATGGCATCCTATAATTACATCAAGCACTACCTGAGACATCATTGCCTCATTCACTGCAATGAAAAACGAACAAAATTGTAAACATTTTCTCACAACAGAACAAAAACCCGGGGAAGTGAACTAAGTATCTTCTAATTTCTTGAGAGAATTCCCCCCCCCCAGGAATTCTGTAATAATACAATGTACTCTTTACACAAGAAATGGGTTAATGTTTTCCATCTTTGGACGGTGAGCTTATTTATAAAAGGAAGCGGTATCTGAGGCATTCCCTTTGTTGTGTCACCTTTAGGACCAGTTTATTTTGAAGTGCTGCATTGAAATGGCGGTGCTGCACCAAGTGCTCAGAATTTTAAGCTACACTTTAAACAGTTGCAAAAAAATCAAAGGATCAGGGTGCTTTTTAAAAAGACTTGCACCCACTGTAGACATAGCATCCAGAAGGCATATAAATAGCTCCTTTAAGACATGATAAGAATGTTGCTATTAAATACATGTATGCCTTGGAGTACAGCAGCTCACGGACTGAAAATATGCGGAAGCATCATAGTCAACAACAGTTTCCAATATAGGATTTTAGTGTTATTTTGAAACAGCTCTACCTAAAGACATGGCGGTCAACATAAGAATTTTAGCAAATTTTGGCACTAACTCAGAAGCAAGTTTCCAAAGAATTCAGGATTGCAAACCAGTTCATTTAACACCTGGATGTTATGTATCAATAAATAAAACTGAGTTTTCTTTCTGTTTTTAAAGGGGTCTACCTTTAACCAAGCTTGTATTTCATGTCTGACTGAGTTATAATGGAAGACAGGTTATTAACACACTTTTATAAACAATGATGTGGGCATATTAACCGATTCTGAAACCTCTCTACTTTTAAATATTTCCATGAGTGAAGGTTTGTGCAAAAAAAGAAAGAAAGAAAAAGAGGTCAATCATTAGTTTGCTAACTGAATCAAATATAATTACAGTACAAGGTAAAAAACCCTTCTTGACCCAGTAAAATAGTACAGCCATGACATCTCATGCAGACCCAGTACAGTGGTACCTTGTATAAAGGTATTAATTTGTTCCAAATGAAATTAGGCTAAACAAATTTTCCTTTGTACAAATTTCCCATAGGAATGCATTGAAAACAGAGTAATCCCTAATCATGACCATTTTTCTGTTGTACCGATTCGCCCCATAGAAGATTCTGTTAAGCAAATTTCCCCTACCTCCAGAATTTTTTATGTTGTACAGATTTTATGTTATACAAACCAAATGTTATATGAGGGTCTACTGTACTGCCTTTTCTCCGTGGTTTGTGAAAGACCATAACGAAATAAAAAGTACATTAAACGAACGGCAATTAAAAATTTGGTCTTCCAAAACTGGGCAACTTGAATGGAAACATCTGCACTCAATTCTGCAAGTTTTGTATGCTGTGAATAAACCCAGGCTCATAAAAATCTCCACCTCCTCCACTCCTTGCGCAGGCACATGCATTAGTAAACATCTCAATTATTACGTCCATAAAGGCAGAACCTTAAAAATAAATAAAAAAGCAGGTGTCATGTTGACATATATTGCTCATTAAAAAAAGGTGCTATTTGTATATGCGTTGCAATCCTTCACATGTATGAATATTAGTAACACACTGCAGGAAAGAAAAAAAAAGCCCTCGAGATTTAGCACTGTTTGAATATTTAATGCCGTAATACTTTGCCTACCTAACAGGGGAGAAAAAGAAATTTGGGACAACAAGATATACACGCCACACACCTATCTTGGCTTGTTTGCTTTTTATATTTAACGCTGCTGGTTACAGCTCTCAGCAGCTCCGTTTGTTTGCAAACCTCGGGAATAAATAGACAACGTCGAGAACAAGCAGGGAGATTCCATTTTCTCACCTCCAATGCCCCCCGCCCCCCAGAAATAAAGATGTGATCTTATTAATGCTGCATATTTAGATGGTGCGTTCAAGTAATGTAAGGAACACTACACAAAAAGATAGGTCTCTTCCCCACTCTACCCTTCCAGGTCTCTCTTCTTCTATTTAGATGGAAAGAAAGCTGACAGGTGACAAGGTGACAAGATGAGCTATCTAAAAAGGAGATACTGGTGCCTTGAGCTTCTTAATGAATGAAACCCATACAAGTGAGGAACTTGAAAGGAAGAAAGGGGGTTATTAGGAAGTCTCTCATCTCTTTCTCTTCTCCTTCTACATTCTCCCATTCTACACGCACACATACAGGAGAGAGAGAGAGAGAAAGAAAGAGAGAGAGAGCCCCTAATGACCTCCCCAAATACACCCACATCACCCACAGGGACCGTGTGGAACAAGGCATGTTACACAAGGCAGCTTGCTAATTGAGAAGCTGATCGGGGTAGAGAGATCCTCGCTTTACCACGTTAGCCACAGAAATCAAGCATGACTGGACTGACGCCACCAAATCGGCGTCTGGAGGCCACTCCAAGCCAAGAGCAGCAGGGCTTTTCACACCTGATAGGGCCTCACTCTATCTCCATCAAGTTGCATTAAGAAAGGAATGGGTTATAGGACTGGTAGCCCCTTCCCTTTCTGAGTGTTACTTGGACAAGCTTAATTGCTGCTGCTTTAAGTCCCTTTAGAAGGATCAAATCTTACTCAAGCGGCAGAAGGGTGCCATTATCTATTTTCCTCATTTACTCCTAGCAAGGAGAACTTGACAGTTCAAAGAAAAAGCTTGATACAATTAATAAATCTGTCTGGGAGTTTTTTGTGTGTGTGTGCACATCTGTATACATAGTGTGTATGACATATATGTATATATGTTGCACACAGAGACATGCACACACAGAGGTGCTTCCAGAGAGAAAGACAGATGGATTAAGAAGGAAAAAAACAAAACAAAACACAGCCACACCCTCCTTCCCCCTTGGTATCCCTGGCATGTCAGATTAAGATAATGAGTTCAAAAAGCTTGGATTGACACATATACACACACTGTATGAGGATGCAAATTTGTTCTTTTGTCTTTGTAGGCAGGAAGGAAGAATTGAGAGAGAGAGAGAGAGAGAGAGAGAGAGAAAGAGAGAGAATAAAAAGAGTTTCCCATCATCCTGAATGGGTATGATACATTTGTGTCTTTCTGCTGCAATCACTCTGCTTGAGCCATATGTGTGTGGGGCCTCTGAAAGGCAGGACACTAGATTTACACAGATTGTTTCAGAAGCACTGTGTGCCAACTGTAGAACTCTCAGCAAAGAAAAGGGCTCTGTCTCCTGAAGTGAGGAATGCTGCTGAGCTTGAGGATTTCTTGTTGAAGAGTCTAATAGCATTACGATAGCCTGAACCCATGAAAATAAGAAACTTAGAAAGCAATCTTAGTATCTTTACTATCTCCTTCTCACTAAGCACCCAAAGCCTGTAAGAAAACAAGGCAATATCGAGTGCTTTAAAAAAAAGGATTCTAGATAATTGCACCCTTTCCTTTAGAGCAGTGGATCTCAATCTTGGGTCCCCAGATGTTCTTGGCCTAAAAGTCATCTACCAGAAGCTGCCTTGTGTAACACGCCATACTACATTATAAAAAGAAGCAATTGTTGATGAGCAGGCAATGATGATGCAAAGGTGTTGATGAGAATGTTGGCCAGTCACAGAAAAGAGTTAAATATAGTCGGTCACCAACCATATGTAAAACCCAGGTTCTCAGTAAAGATACAGTTCTTAAAGTTTGGGTGTGCAACTTTGTGTATCAGTTCTCAGTTCCTATTCCAGGAAACTGACCTATGGAGACAGAGTAACTGTTTAATCCAGCATAATGACCTATCCCAGTGATTCCCAAATTGAGTGTTGCAGGGCACACAGTTTGGGAAACACCAAAAACAAATAGGGATGCCATGGAATCCATGGAAGCATTGGGCTCCCTTCTCCTGCCTCATCTAATGCATCATATATTGTTAGAGCCATGGGTAGTTTCTAGTAAAGTCAAGGTCACCACAATAATTTGGGCACCTCTGAACTAGTCAGCCATAGTAGGACAAATAAAAAATGTAAGCAAGGCATGGTCACATTTCCAAATGATACAGTCTAGATTTTCCATATGAGAAATGCAAGGTCTACATCAGCTTTAATTACACTACAGACTTAAACTAGCATAAAACCAACACCACTGACATGGCTTTCCTCTAGGATATTCTTTAAGAGAATCCGTGGTCTTTCCCCATTGTGGAAATGTAATTTCTAAGGAAGTATCATGCTACAGATTTGGTATCTATAAGCCCAGATACAGAGCAGATAAGAATTCCGGAGGACTGAATATGGATAAGGAAGTTAATTAGCAAAAATAATATTACACAAAGAGCTTTTGGTTATGGTCACAGCCAACTTGGCAAACAATACGCCTTGACAGGGGTACAGGAATTATCACTGGTTTCTCTCCACTTCTACTGAGTTACATCACTACAGGAAATGTGGTGGACAGAGAGACTTTCATCACAATTTGTTTTTTGGAAGAATTTTCTAAAATTCTGAAATTATTTCATATTCAGAATGGAAAAAATGAGAATATTTCCCCCCTAATCAGATGTGGTGAAATCCAAAACTAACTGATTTGCTCATACTGGTCAAGGGCTTGGATGACTTTTTCAAAGTTTGGGGTCTGCATCTTTGTGTATTAAGTCACACTGGCAACGAATTGGAATTGCCACTCTTGCTTTGGAGACATACCTCAACTGTAACAAGTAGGTGACAAAGCAGACATCCCATAGACCAGTGGTTCTCAGCCTTGAGTCACCCCCATGTTCTTGGACTGCAGTTCCCAGAAGCCCTTCCTAGCAGAGCCAGTCAGTCCAAGAACATCTTGAGTGAATCTTTGGTTCAGGAGTTTACCAAAGCTATCTTGGCACTCAAAAGGAGTCCACCTCCTTCCTCTGTCATGAAACACATTTTGGGTTGAGTGACAAGCAAAGTATCAAAAGGACACCACAGAATGAGCCACAGGCAGATAAGAAGACAAAACGTCTCTTCTCCGTAGCTCCAAATCCATTTTGCTCATCAAACAAAAAGTTGTCGTAAAGCGTTTGTTATTGAATACTGTCCCGATAGCAAGAATTGCATATGCCAAATATTGGAAAGTGACTGAAATACTAACCAGACAAGAACTTTTTTGGAATTTTTTTTTGACACAGCTGAAATGGATATAACATCAGAACTAATAAAGGACATAGAACTACAGAATATTTTTTTACCCAGCGTGTTGTAAGTCTATGGAACTCCCTGCCACAGGATGTGGTGATGGCATCTGGCCTGGATGCCTTCAAAAGGGAATTGGACAGATTCCTGGAGGAAAAGTCCATCACAGGTTACAAACCATGATGGAGATGTGTAGTCTCCAGGCTTTAAACCGGTGTACTTCAAGGGCCAGATGCAGGGGAGTGGTATCAAGAGACAGATATCTAGTCTCATGTGCTCCCAGGGGCATCTGGTGGGGCCACTGTGAGATACAGGAAGCTGGACTAGATGGGCCTTTGGCCTGATCCAGCATGGCTCTTCTTATGTTCTTATGTTATTAGAAGGCAACAGACAGCTGGAATCCACTCTACAGTTTTTATGAAAAAGAACCAAATAGCTAAATAAATCCAATGGTGTTGCAAAACTAAAATATAGCCTTTGTACTGTTATATAGAGAAATATTGTAAATATATGACCTGAACTTTCCTGTTTTATCCTTAGAATTCCCACCCAAACCATCCTGTCGAGGGACTCCTGTGATATGGAAAATTAAAAGTTATTTTTAAAAGTTTTCATTGTGTTCCAAACATGTATGTCTGCACTTTGCCCATAGTGTCGCTGTGAGTAAGCCAGTGTGGCCTTTTTAACCTCATGTTTCTCAAATGTACAAAAAAGTTGTGGAGAATATTTTGGATATATTCATGAATGTATCCCACAACTGAAGACGTGATGCAATTTGGATTAGCATCCCCCCCCCCCCCAAATACATATGTTTTGCTGTAAGGTGCAAAAAGAAAATGCATCTTCTACTTCAGCTAATCAGTTTCATTTTGCAAATATCCAAATACAGTGACTAGCCAAGAACCCAGGGGTAAATCAAACAAGATGCAAAATCCCCCCCCCCAAGAAAAATATATGGAAAGGATCAAAAGCAATAGTAGGTGGACAGGAGCAGTTTGAGGAAATTATGGTGTCATTTTTTTTGTTAAACACTTCTGAATCATCAACGGATAGAAGCAAACAGAGGATTACTGGGATACGGGCAATACAGTAGACATTTACTAGCCTTTAAAAGTGAAACCATCCCAAGTATCTTCATGTGAAGGCCTGAAATTATTCACTGATTTCTGCCTGTTTTAGTAATCATGGCTCATCCTTTGCCAAACAGAGGAAACAACAAAGGCATTCTTGAGCTTAACAGTGCAACGTGGATGTGGACGATGAAATGATTAAAATAGCCAAACTTGACTGGCTTCTTTCAAAAGGCTTCAGAAATGCAGGTTAGGACCTAACTTTGCAAACACCGCAGAGGAGTTCACAAAGGCTTGCTTTTTTTTGGGGGGGGGGGCGTCAGCAACCCAACGCAACCTGCCTCTCGTGCAGGTTGGGTAGTGCAACGTGATTGTGCCATGGCACTTCCCTTGACAGACATCAGCCGCAGGTCAGAACCGCCGCTCGGATTACATCGCTAATGCACGGGGAGAAAGCTTGAGTGGCTAGCCTTTGCCATGTCAAGAGGCAACCTTTAATGTGGATTGTCAGAGGGATAAGGAGCAGCACCTTTTTGATAGGGTCATGAGGACAAAGAGTGCGGTGGGACCTTTAAAACTAAGTGGTCTATTACAATAGAACTACCTTCCAGACCCACAAAGCAGACGGAAAATGTGACAGGGAATTTTATTTATTTCTTTTTATCCCTTATCCTTAGCATGCCAACACACCTGTACAAATATCAAAGACAAGAGGTGCAGTATCGAAAAGTGAACTACTATGGTAGATAAACGTGGTAAACTCAAGCAGGAGATACACGAGTGCACAATACATATGCAAATATTGCCAGCTCTGCAGATACATCTAAGCAAATGGGTAATTTCTGCCTCACAGGAAATCTTTACCTCACGCCCAGAAGAACCTGTAATGAACATCAAAGAATCTAGCAAACTGGATGTGGTGCACGTTTTCAGAGATTGTACCTGATGGAGACCCAAGAAATCTTATACCAAATAAAACCTACATAACTTTAAGGTGCATTTTCTTCTTTTTCTTGAAAAATAAACTAACAAAACTGTTCCTCTGTATATTGCTATGGTTAACCTTTTTGTTGCTATGGTCTAGTTGCATAGACATGGTACCACAATCAGATCTGAGTTTTAAAAAATGGCATCCACAGATTCTTTACCTCAGTTGGCATGACAGGAAGAAAGAAGGTGTTTCTAATCTTTGGCAGGAGAAGTCGGAGGGCCTGCGATATGATCATATGAGCAAAACAGGACAGGAGACCTTCAAGCGAGAAACTGGTTTGCACTTTCACATGATGTCCACGGAGAATTACTAGAGAGTGTTTTACTGCACTTGGCAAGGGCTTTTCGTTGGTGCTCTTGGAAGATTAATTAAATCTTAATTTGAAATCTGCAACGGGTCAGCCGACTCCATCACAAAAGAGATGGATAGGCTTGTTTTGGGGTGGGGTCAAAGGGCACATCCACTCAGGGCTTTCAAGGTAAGTAATTTAAATAGTGGTTGAACCAGTTTCACTGCCCCAAGTGAGTTTCCACAGCCAAGTGGGGAATTTGGTTCTACAGAGTCTTTGTCTATTGCTCTATCCACTACATTGCTCTCAGTCACTACTCTCATGCCTTATGGTAGAGATGGCTGAGCTGGAACAACAGTGGCTTGTCCACTAAGTAGACAAGCAAGCAAGCAAGCAATAAATAAATAAATAAATTGAACAAGGTCCTTCTACCTAACCTTTAGACAAAGAACAGCAGGGTCTATGCACTGTGCTTGTTGAGTCGGTGCGATTCCCTTCTCCTTTACCTCATTTTGAGGGGTGTATTTTAAACTTTGCCTAAGGCTGTGACATTTAAAACCGGCCAATCAACTCTTGTTCAGCTTCCTGGCTTTTAGATGATTTCCAGGAATGTTATTGGAGATACTCAGGATCAATGGCCACATGACCAAAAAATAATTTGTACAAGTATATAAACTCTCCCCTGTGAGGAATATCTTGGTTTCACTCTTATGGCTATGTTAGAAAGATTGTTTAATTAATCAGTGTCTTAATATTATAGTTATTCACTGGCAAGCTGCATCTATGCAATGGTGACCTTATGAATTGGCAGCTTCTGAAAGGTATTCTCATTAACAGCCTTGCTTCAGGTTTTGCAAACTGAAGAGTCAGCTAATCTCAATTCCAGCCATGTTAATCTCATGTAGTCTTTAACCTCTACCTGCGTCTATTTTAATCTTGTTAGCCACCTCGGATCCTGGGTCTAGAGAAAACTGAAGGCTACAATTTAAATACCTAAATAATGTTGAGCTGTTTGTGTGTGTGGTTTTTTAAAGAGCCATGTTGAGATTACTCATCCATGGGAAACGTTCATTTAAATAATTTCTTTACAATGCAGGATGGGGAATATTGTAAGTCACTGTATCGAGGCAAGACTTGGCTGTCATGTTTTCGAAATTGAAATGTACTATTAGGGGAGAAACAGACAACAGTAATTTAGTTGTAGAATGTATTAAGGTACATGCTATCTTATTCTCCGTGCTGCACTCGTAACTCCATTTCCATACCTCTGTCTTAACATACTAGATAACTATTCTGGAGGAGCTGTCCAGCGTAATGAAATTTCTGCTAATTACAGATCAGAGTGTGTGTGTGGGAGGACCCAAAGTGGGATGCTGTCAAGATACCTGTCATAATCCAACCATTCTCTACTAAAGACTACAATGATGATTTTTTCCTAATTGCAACTCCTGCCCATGCTTGGCTGAAAAGATTATCATCCTGTTAGCAGAGGATGGCATGAAGAGTTTAGCTGATAATCAGAGACTTAGCAAGTTTTGTTTCTTGACACTGGGAAGTCTCTTTTCCTCCTCCTGCCTTTGGAAATCAGCACATTTTAGCTTGAAAGGAACGTGTAGAGGAACAATGAGCAGCAATCTGAACAGAGAAGTACGGGCTAAGCTGTCAAGGATCCTGGGATTTGTGTGTTATAAAACTAGGGTATGTCTGACATGGGCAGGAGTGACATAGCAGCCATCTTAAATCATATGGAGGGCTATACATCTGTGAAGATTCTCAGTCATCCAGGTGAGTATCTGGAAGTTGTGTCATGGCAACTGGACTTTTTTTCCTCTCTCAAGAAAGAGAAGCCCAGTTGCCATGACTCAACTTCCAGATACAGGGGGCTGTCTCAAAGAGGGAATTTAATGCATGACTAGAAGTTCCTCTGTCTGGTTGCTTTCAGTGTGCTCAGCTTTTATTTATAATATGACAGATACTATCTACATACCCTGGAAATTACCCGTTATCTCTTCAGTACTGGATTCAATGATTTAAGTCTCAAGATTTTGTCTCATCCTCCTGTGACAGAAGACCTGTATTGCTAGCTCAGAAACAAATGTGGGTTTTTTGGTTTTGTTTCCTTTTTTCTTTTTTTGCAATATTCAAAGAAACAAAACAAAAGACAAAAAACATGTGGCACCTTAAAGACAAACAATTATATTTTAATGTAAGCTTTCATGGATCTAGTTCATGTCTTCGGACACATGGCAACAGAATGGACAACAACACCAAGAATTCCATAGCCACCTTGGGCCATTGACCATATTCACTCTGATGTTCTGGAAACTAGTTTCATCCAAACATTCTCAACTCAGCAAGCTTGCTCATGTTTCCACTTTAGTTGTAATAATTTTTCTGATCTTGAGTGAGACAAACCAGACATTAAAGAATCTAGATACACTACCCTGAACTTGAAGAATGAATAATTTTATGCAAGGTAAAAGGAATACTGCAATTCCCCACCTATTGCAGGGGTTAGGGACCTGACCTGACCCTCAATAATGGAAAATGTGTGATATGTGGATGATGGGTCAGGTTGGGACTAGGGGGCCTCCGTGAGGCCTCTTACACTTATCTGAGGCCTGGCGCTGCCCCAAAGGGGCCTCCGACAAGATTCCCTGGCCTGTCAGAGGCCCCAGAAGTGGTTTCTGGTCATCCAGAAGGCACTTGTGGTTCACCGGAAGCCACTTCTGCGGCCTCTGACAGGCCCGGGAAGCCCAGTCAGGGCAGCGGCAGAACTGAGTAAGTGCAGAAGGACTCAAACTGGCCCATGTAGCTTGCCCCAGGAGCCCTTTGTTTCATATACTGCAGTCCCATGATACTGAGGTTATTCTCCTTCTCACAAAATTCCAGAACTAGGGGACATCCACTCAAACTGAGGGTTGGGAGAGTGAGAACAGACAAAAGAAAATATTTTTTCACCCAGCGCGTTGTTAGTCTGTGGAACTCCCTGCCACAGGATGTGGTGATGGCATCTGGCCTGGATGCCTTCAAAAGGGGACTGGACAGATTCCTGGAAGAAAAGTCCATCACAGGTTACAAACCATGATGGAGATGTCTCCAGCCGTGAAACCAGGGTACTTCAAGAGCCAGATGCAGGGGAGTGGTATCAGAAGACAGATATCTAGTCTCATGTACTCCCAGTTACATTTGGAGGGACCACTGTGAGACAAAGGAAGCTGGACTATATGGGCCTTTGGCCTGATCCAGCATGGCTCTTCTTATGCTTTTATGAAATGCGAAATGGTGGGGTTCGACTGTAACTTGGAACTGGCTTAAAATAGATTGCTGCTGTTGTTGATTATATTATCATCTCCATTGACTCCAACTCGAGGACTTACTCCATGCTCTCTGAAGAGGTTTCAGTTCTATAGGCCTTGAACTCAAAACCTCATCAATCCCAAACATTCACTTTGTTACCCAGCAATGGCACCATCCATATTCATAAGCGCAATGGCCACCCTACAAGGCTACTGTTCTCTTCCCAAAATGGCAGACTAAATGCCTTATGGGAAGCTTTAACTGGGATGCAAATGAAACAATGGTCTCCCTGCTTGTGTGATGGTACCAAAAGGTAGGTAGAGAGATAGATAAATCTTTATTGTCATTGTCCTGTGCAGAACAACGAGACTGAAAGAATCTACATCATCTTTTACAGGACCTAACAATACAACTTACAAAAATATCTCTCCCCCACCCCACATACACACATTTAACCCACTTAAAACCTCTAAAAACTCTAAATTGGAATGGTACATGCTGCTTGTGATACGGGAATGCTCCATCCACCCCTCTTGAGTCAAAGTTCTGTGTATCTTGTGCTGGGCATTCAGCAGACAACTCAAGAATTAAAGAGTGATGCCATCCACTGAACGGTAGCCATTTTTAAAGAACTTCCAAACATTTCAGTGAAATATTTCTGCCATAAATCTTTCCCTAACTACTTCCTAGAGGTGAAAGTTGGAGTCTCGCCTTATGTTTAAAGTTTCTTTTTTTCTTTTTCTTTTTTGCTAGCCGTGAAGGTACACATAACAGTACTTTCCTTTTCAATAAAAACCTTGGCCTTGAGTTTTTGGCCCCCTTAATAGTAGCCTACATGGTTGACTACCCTTGGCGTTAAATTTTCTTAAATTGTATTTTTCTGTCAGTATATCATTTTTTAAAAAAGCAATAGACCCTATCGCAGCAAGCCCTGTTCTGTCAGGAGTACATTTTAACAGCACGACACAAGTATTTTTCACTCTAGGAGACAAACAATGATATGTATTACATGCAGTAAACATTGCCTTTGGTACACTGGGTTCTGCTAGTATTCATCTGTCTAAAAAATTTCATTGCATCCGGGATGGAGGGTGGGAGCCCGGGGGGGGGGGAGCCCTGCCTCATTAATGATTGCTGAAGGCTGGAGCTTTGTAAAGTGCCAGCAACGCACTGTCACATTTTTCACAAAACAAGAGCGTGATTGACTATTATGTGAGACTGCAGAAAACTCAAGCAAGGTAGATTAGCGCATATTTTTTAAAAAATGCTGGGGAAAG
Organism: Phrynocephalus versicolor; assembly: GCA_023846285.1. Lineage (NCBI taxonomy): Eukaryota > Metazoa > Chordata > Lepidosauria > Squamata > Agamidae > Phrynocephalus > Phrynocephalus versicolor. The sequence goes on along the minus strand of JAHTLZ010003526.1, from coordinate 7,898,372 downwards.
CAGGGCAGGAAAAAAAGAGGCGAAATAAATACAACCCTTATGCTTTCTTCTTTACCAAGTAATACTTAGAATAATGTTTTATACTCCGGGGGGGGGGGGCGGGGAAGGACTGAAGGGCGGCAAGAAAAAGTCTGATGGTTAAACAAAAGTCTAGGCAAAATGAAAATAAATAGAAACACACCATATATTGTGCCAAAGTTTCCTTTCCCTGTGTCATTTCTCGATATGTTTTGTCTGTTTCTAGACTCTCGTTTTGCTGAAGGGGATAGATAAATTGAGTAAGCAGAGATTAGCAACAAAGCCAGGGAAAGGAAAGCAAATTAGTCCAACTTCACCTGGAGTACTGTGTCCAGTCCTAGGCACCCCAGTTTAAATGCAGTAATTTGGAAAATACCTGGAGACAGATGGCAAAGGAGCTGGAAAGCAAGCCCTAGGATAGTGGTGGCAAACCTTTTAGAGACCCGAGTGCCCAAAGTGCAATTCAAAACCGACTAAGTGCCAATACAGCAATTTAACCTGAATACAGGTGGCTATGAAGGGGCGATGTTGGGTGCCCACAGAAAGGGCTCCAAGTGCCGCCTTTGGCACTAATGCCATAGATTCGCCAACACTGCCCTAGGAGGAACGGTCAAGATATAGTGCATGGTGAGCCTGAACAGAGGAATAAGAGGAGATGCCTGCCACAGCCATCTCTGTGTGTGTTGTGACATTACAGTCGTGACCAACTCTTCATGACTCCATGTCCATGGAGTTTTCTTGGCAAGAATACTGGAGTGGTTTGCCAGTTCCTACTCCAGGGGCCTACAGCACCTGGTATTCCCTGGTGGTCTCTCATCCAAGTACTAGCCAGGCCTGACCCTGCTTAGCTTCCGAAATCAAGCGAGATCGGATGTGCAGCAATCTACTCACTTTTAAAGGATGGTGATGAAGAGCAAGCTTGTCTTATACTGCTTCAGAGTATATTTATGACGTTGAAGAAGATTTTGGGACTTAGCTTGGATAGCCAACTACTGTATCACAGATGCTTCAACAGTAGATGTTCTGAAGCTGCATCTGAGGTAAAGGGGGCATTTTTATTGTCCCAGTCTTTCGAACATCCTGTCAGGGCTCATGTACACCCAATTTAGGTTCAACAGCTTAAGCAAGATTCATTTGCCACACCCCATGTTCATTTACTTGTTTCTGGACTGTCCATCTGTAGTAACGCCTTCACTTTCCACTTACTGCTCCTCAATAATTTTATTTATTTTTATTTCTTTGATTTTTATACCACACCATCTGACCAATAGTCACTCTGTGGGACAAGAATAATTCCAACAATGCTGATCCTTCCCAGAGTTCTCTGGGTATAAAGTACACTGACTTCATCTACCATTCACTCCCTCTGATAGTAATCTGTACTACATTTTATGAAGTGAGTAACCTGAACTACTCCTCCATGTTCATCCTATTAAGCTTCAGTCAATCACAAAGGGAGCCTAAACCAAGGTCCACAACAGCGTTCAAAAGCCTTGTAGCTACTGGGAATGGAAATGCAGATATATAAACAAGGCATTGCCTGCCACAGAATTTGCCAAAGAAAACCAGAAACACTTGATAAGGGAGCACAAGCCGATTGGTCATAGAATTACAGAATCGTAAAATCATAGAGTTGGAAGAGACCTCAAGGGCCATCCAGTCCAAACCCCTGCCATGCAGGAACCCCCATCACAGGAAGCTGGGTATCAGAAAATCCTGCCAGCCACTACATTCTCCAAATGTGGGTGCCCCCTGGTCCCATTTTCTCTTTCACCCTGGCAAACTCCCCACCAGTCTCTTTACAGGTGACTATGTACTAATTCAAAATTTAAGACAAGCCACTAAGTTTCTATATTTTGAGCTCACTGATTGCAAAGTGGATTGCAACAAACTGAACCAATACAGGACTCTGGCGTTTGCAGTCTACTCACCCACTAAAAACTGGATGCCCAACAACATGTTGCCAACGAAAACCAGGGGTTTGGGTTTGGCAATGGCCAGGAAAGGCCGAGAGCTGCTAATTCTGCACTCACAGTTAACCTGAGGGTTGAACTACCAGTTTTAACTGAGCTATATTGCAAGCTACTTCTGTTTGGCTTGATTGCTTGGAACTGCTGACAACCTCAGTTGACTGATGGCCATATTTCTACCTGTTCCCTGTTTAACAAGGTGAATGGCTTACTGGGTGGGATCCTATCTTGACCTTTAGGATTCTGGATGACAGCTTAACATGGGGAATAAACTTGCCTTGACAACTTAGTGTCCCCATTCTTGCTGCCTTACGTAAATGCAACACACAATGCTTTCTAGATGGCCAAGTCAATTTATGCCATACCGTCAGAGATTCTTGTAGATTGTTTCTATTTATTTGAATACCAACTTTCTTTCTTTCTTTCTTTCTTTCTTTCTTTCTTTCTTTCTTTCTT
>JAHTLZ010003526.1:7860219-7895918 GCA_023846285.1 Phrynocephalus versicolor | reverse complement strand
TTCTTTCTTTCTTTCTTTCTTTCTTTCTTTCTTTCTTTCTTTCTTTCAGAATTAGATGTGCACAACTGGGGAGAATGGATTCTAATTTTGGTATCCTGCAATCCTTCATTTTTTTCTTTCTTGCTTTTAAAAAAAGTTTATTTTGTAAACCTTTCATTTTCTTAAGCTGTTATAAAAAAAACCGGCTTCAGAGTAGGATATAACAATAAATATTATAAAGGAAAGAAAATACTAGAACGGTAACAAAAAATAAAATAAAATAGAGATTAAAAAGTAGCATTCAGAAGCAATAAGTGAAAAAGAAAGACACTGAAGATGTCCACTTGCATTATTGTGTCAGATTTTTAATCCACAGGCTGCAGCAAAGAGCTGGCTTTGACATGGAGATATCCCCCTTGTGGCATAGTTTTTATTTCTCTTTTAGTTACTTCAAAATTATCAAAAAGGGGATTGAAAATAAAACAGCCAACATTATAATGCCATTATACAAAACAATAGTAAGGCCCCACCTGGAGTATTGTGTACAATTCTGGTCACCGCATCTCAAGAAAGACATAGTGGAACTGGAAAAGGTGCAGACGAGAGTGACTAAAATGATTACTGGGCTGGGGCACCTCCCTTATGAGGAAAGGCTAAAACATTTGGGGCTCTTTAGTCTGGAAAAAGGCGCTTGAGGGGGGATATGATTGAGACGTACAAAATAATGCAGGGCATGAGTAAAGTGGATAGAGGGAAGCTCTTTTCCCTCTCACAAAATACGAGAACTAGGGGACATCCACTCAAACTGAGGGCTGGGAGAGTAAGAACAGACAAAAGAAAATATTTTTTCACCCAGCGCGTTGTTAGTCTATGGAACTCCCTGCCACAGGATGTGGTGATGGCATCTGGCTTGGATACCTTCAAAAGGGGATTGGACAGATTCCTGGAGGAAAAGTCCATCACAGGTTACAAACCATGATGGAGATGTGTAATCTCCAGGCTTAAAACCAGGGTACTTCAAGGGCCAGATGCAGGGGAATGGTATCAGGAGACAGCTAGCTAGTCTCATGCGCTCCCAAAAGCATCTGCTGGGGCCACTGTGAGATACAGGAAGCTGGACTAGATGGGCCTTTGGGCTGATCCAGCATGGCTCTTCTTATGTTCTTATGTTCAAAATACATCACATCATACTCTGAAATCTGCATGGATTTCTTAATATTGGCTGCTTCGGCCAAACACTCGGTTGTCAAGGAAATAATATTAGCAGTAATGGGCCTGCTTATTGAGTACGTCTATTAAGTCTGAATGTTTTGCGAGACAGAAATTGAAGCTACAAAATTTAATGACCTCATTTTCATTCATTTTAAAATTTTAGTGTTTAATTCAAGGATTGTCTGTACTTGATAGCCTGTCTCTTCTGTCAAGGGATTATAGAGGAATCCCTCTAAAAATGGTGCCTTTTATGGAAACAGGTTCCATGCTTTTCTAATCAGTGAGAATTCCTGGGCTATGAAATCCCAACTGGATTTTCTGTCTTCAATAGTATGCACTGATAATGCTAAATTTTGCAATCCCTCCCATCAAAAGCTTTAGGCAGTGCATGAAATTAAAGAACATCGGTCCAACAGGAGCCCTAAAGAGCTGATGTCTGAGGAGACCAAAACAGGCTACGTAGATAGCATCACCTGGTATAAGGCAACTTCCCGTATGCCAAGGCTGGCCCTACCACTAGGCTGAGTGAGGCGGCTTCTTGGGAAGCAAATATTTGTGGAGCAGCAATGAAATGGTAGGGGACAGCTTAGGATCCATTTCATAGAAGGAAAAGCTCTGCAAGATGTTTTCAGCCAGCGTGCAGGGCGTCATCCTTGACAAAGAGAAAGTGAACAGTTCCTTCTAGAAAAATCTCTAGTTGCTGAGGTCTGCCTTACTGTTTTCAAAATTCTTTCTTTCTCTTCACTGTTGCTTTGGCCTCTCTCTCTCTCTCTCTCTCTCTCTCTCTCTCTCTCTCTGTGAAAACTGATTCAGGAATAAAGAACCCGTCTTTGAACAACCACCTATCACATACTATCACAAATCTACTCTGCTTAATTTCCACTGCAAGAGCATTTACAATTGCTTCAGTTTTGATACACATTTCCCATTGTGCAACTTTTGCTTCCAGTTTCCTCAAAACATACACATGTTGAACATGTCCCTGAAAAATAGGTATCTTTACGCAGCTATCTCTAGTAATTTTAAAGCAGTTTAGAGAAGTGCACCGCATTCTAATTGTGCAACTAGAATAATTTTGTACATTTCCCCACCAAATCTGGATGACATTGGAGTAGCTGTTTTCACACACACACACACACACACACACACACACACACACACACACACACCTTACTCTCTTGTTCTCTTTAAAGGTTTGGTTTCTTTGACAGATTGCATGATTGAAAAGTTTTCCACTTCTACAGTTTAGTCAATTCACTGAAGGAAGACACCCTCTTAAAAGAAAAAAGGCAAATTTCATAGTCTCATTTCCCTCCAAGCAACTAAAGTAGCTAATTTGCAGAAGTAAGAAGTTTACCATTTTCTCTGTACCCTGAAGCCAAGAATTCAATTCACTAACCATTTCTGTTATGTCGTGCCTCTCCAGTTCAGTTGAGCTCTTCTGCAACTGATGATTTACCAGAGTGGTTAAACTATAAAAGATCACTGAAATTTTATAATATGGTATCAACTGCTTGAAGGCACAGTATTTCATCTAATGCTCTTTAAGCAAAACAATATCCGCATTACATTTTACACAATGCGTAAGTGTTCCCTTACAAAAAACCAGACAAGACGGTATCATTTTTATTATACAAGCATGTCTCTCTCCAGGTACTAGTCTGCTGCGGGTTTTTGTGTGCGTAGAAAATGTACAATCTATGCGCACTGGTTTCATCTGCAGCTTCTCCTTCGCAAATCATTCTCCTTGAAATATTTGAAATGTACAAGGAAGTTTGGCTTTAAAACCAAAGATGGACTGAAAAAAATAGAACCTGTTTCTTGCAAAGCCATGTCTATTGCCGTGGGGCATCTACCCAAATAACCCAATGATTTGCAGTTTAGAACAGCAGAAAACAGGCATATCCAAGTGTTACAAGATTCTCAAACTGCACACCAAAATGCTTACTTCTATTTAAGCCTTAATTCCTCAGTGAAGATAGTGGAAAGGGATGAAAAAAAGCCCTTTCATTTATTCACACACGACAGACAAGAACATCTGAGCATGGAGACCTCATTTAAAGATGTGACACCTGCCTGGGAATTTCAGAGTAAGACATCCAAAGGAAAAGCAAGAAATCACTGAAACATGCAATACTTGCCAGCATTAGAAAAGGCCTTGTTAGGGCTTGGCAGTTTCAGTGGAAGTCTCTCCCCCCCCCCCTACCCGAACGGCAAACATGCAGCAGTGCCATACTGCACACTTATATTGGAAATGGGGTGGTGGGGGTGGGGGTGTAGGACGTTGCCAGGCCAAATGGAGGTATTGGCATTCGGCAGACCAGGAAAATGCAGAGATTGTCCTATGTCCAACCTCTGTTTCACTGTTCACGCGAGCTCTCTGTTGCATTTTTGCAACAGTATAGAACCATAGAAGAATGAAGTGGGAAGGGGCCTATAAGTCCATCAAGTCCGACCCCCTGCTCCACGAAGGAATACCAATCAAAGGATATCTGCCAGGTGGTGGTCCCAATTTCTCTTGAATGCCTCTAGTATTGGAACACAATAGTGCTAATTGTGAAGACATAGAGGACTAGACAGTCATCCCAGCACTCTGGTGTTCTCCACATGTACTGTCTTTTAATGCAGTGGTTTAGAATGATGTACAGTAGGACCCCCGTATCCACTGATTCATTATCCACTGATTCAGTTATCCACGGATGGCAGAGCAAAAAAATTAAGCAATTCAGCAGCCACAAAGCAAGCTGTAAAGCAAGCTATTGTCACAAAGAGCATCTGTAAAGCAAGCTACTGACACAAACAGCAGCCATAAAGCAAGCTACTGTCTCAAAACAGCAGTCGTAAAGGAAGCTACTGTCAGGAAACAGCAGTTTGGGGGTGGGTGAGCAGGCGTTCTCTCTTATCCACGGTTTTCATTATCCACGGGAAGGCCTGGAACCAATCCCCAGTGGATACTGGGGTCCTACTGTATTCTTGCAACTGTAGCACACCTGGAATTCCTCTGCAGCAGACATCATATTAGAAGCCATTCTCTCTCTCTCTGTGTGTGTGTCTCTCTCTCTCATGGGAGGCATTTAAAAGCAAAAAGCAAAGTGGTCTGCTTATATACCGCCCCATACTACTTCAAGTAGTCTCTGGCTGGTCCACAGTTTTTAATTACAGTATAGAGGCTACACATTGCCCCCGCCCCCAGCAAGCTAGGTACTCATTTTACCAACCTCGGAAGGATGGAAGGCTGAGTCAACCATAAACCTGCTACCTGGGATTGAACCCCAGGTCATGAGCACAGTTTTACCTGCAGTACAGGCATTTAACCACTGTTCCATGAGGCTCTTAAGAAGAAATTTTCCACCTCTAGTTTTCATAAGCACTCTTTCCTCTTCCCCTCCTACCCCTTTGTTTTCTCATTCCCTCCTTTCCTATCTTGGCCACCTCTACAGACTGGACATCACCCTGTGCATCTTGACTTCAGATGGGGCAGCAGTGATGTCTTCCTTGCAAACCAATCTCGGAGGCTCTTCGGCCACCAAGCTCTTCACCTGTCTGCAGTTCTTTCCCCGGTTGCTTTAGTTTGGAAGACCACACTAACCAGTATGGTTTTAAAAGACCATAAGCACCATCAGTAGTGTCTCTTTGCAGCCGGGGACTCAGAAAGAGTCCCTCCAAATAAAGCTGGTAGGATGTTGAAGCGCCAATTGTATGATTTTAAAACGCTGGTGGCAGAGTGAAGAATGTCAAGAAAAGCAGCACGATTCCAAATGAATCTTCAGCAGTAAGGACGTTCTAAAACAAGCTTTTGCAGATAAAGCATTCTGTTGTAAGTACTATTCTTGACCTCTCTCCCTTAGATCATAATCTGCATTAAATTCTGATAAGGTGAAACGGCAGGAGCAGCAGGAGCTCTCTCTTAAACCCTTTACTGTTTAGAAGATCAAGCTTTGTGTTTGCAAATGAAAGTTTTTTAAAAAAAATACCATTGCCAAATAAACACTCCAAAATGTTTGCTACACAACAGTCTAAGTCCGAAGTGGCAGCTACGGGACTGCAGTCGTATTCCTGCATGGTTCGACTTTAAAATAAATTGATTGCTACATGGATATGCAAAGGAAATCCCATTGTTCCTTGAACATATAGGCATCCCATTAGTCAGTTGTAAGAACCCCACAGATGTTGAAGCAAAGCAAAGTGGTCTGCTTATATACCACTTCAAGTAGTCTCTGGGCGGTTTACAGCCCCCCCCCCGCAAGGTGAGTACTCATTTCACCAACCTCAGAAGGATGGAAGGCTGAGTGAACCTTGAGCCTGCTACCTGGGATTGAAATCTCAGGTCGTGAGAACAGTTTTACCTGCAGTACAGGCATTTAACCACTGCCCCAGGCCAACGTATTTGCTAGCCTTGATTCCATGTAGACACATTGTAAGCCATGATAAGTCATGATAAACATATCAACAGACTAAGCACTGACAATTTGCTAGCCTAGAATGGGAAACATAAAGCATCCACAATCTGGGCCACATCGTACTGCCCATCAGAAAGATTGGATCCAATTTCAACAACAATCTTTATTTACGGTCACAGACCCAACCAATTAAAATAGAAAATGTATTGTACATTAATACCTCAGATAACATAATAAATTCATTCTGTGGGGCATTTCGCTGAGCGAAAATTATGTTAACTGAAACGTGGTTTGCCATTGAAATGAATGGGAAACTGATTAATTCATTCCGGAGGCCCGAAAAAAAGCCCAAAAAGCCCCCCCAAAGAAAGCAGCAAGACAAACCCCAGCCTGTTCCCGCCAAAAGTGCATTGGAAAAAAAATGAAAAAATGGACCAAAGAAATCAGCAAGACAAACCCCAGGTCATCCCCGCTCAAAGTGCAATGAAAAGCAGTGCAAAGATGGTCAAAAGAAAGCAAGGAAACCCCAGCATCCTACCTTTCCAAGTTAGAAAGGTCCAAAGCCCACTGCAAAAAATATATGTTCAGAATGGCTCCAAAACATGATGAAAAAAACTGCTCCAACTCCTCCTACTATGGGGGGCACAATGCATCCTGGGCGCACTTTTTTGCAAAATGTAATGGAAAATATGTTATTAGACGCAACCCATAAGAAAATTATGCTAACCAAAGCATCCCTATTCCTGGAAATTTCATTACATTATCCAGGTTTTTCATTAATGGAGGCATTTGTTATCCAAAGTATTACTGTAGTTTTAAAAGCATAAAATTACAAATTTTCAAGATAGTTAAAACAGTTTAGAATAGATAATAAAATGAATTGCACAAACACCATTTGGGAGGAAAAGACAATTATATTAAGAGTTAATAGATCCAATTTCATAAACACAGCCATCCTTGCTTGTAAGAAAACAGTGTCAGGGATCTGAAAGTAGCTTTCTCATTCTTCTTACAACCTAACCATTTTCTCACCAGAGGTGCTTTGCCACACCTGAACCTTAGAATCCACTTCATAGCTCCAGGACTCACCATGCCTAAAATCCTGTTGTGTGGTGTAGTAGTAACATGCAAGTATACTAGAGCCATTTGAATCAATGTGACTTACAGAGATGTTGACTCACCAGGTCTTCTACTACGCTAAGCAACAGGATTCCAGACAATCTCTCTTTTGTCCCCGAAGAGCAAAAACCTACAGTGTTACTCAGCTTCACAGAGAATTGATTCCCTAACTTCATCCGTTTGAGCACTTTAAGCTTTGCCATCCAGAAAAAAATGGAACACAACCTCAACAGACCAATAACAATTCTCTCCTCTTTGTTGACATGCAGAGAAGTTTCGTCTGAATTAGGAATGATCTTCTCATCATTCTCCTATCTGGAACCTTTAATGTAATGTTGCTTTAATGTAATATTGTTTATTAGTGCTGTAAGATGTCCCTTAATTCCTTGTTCTCAAATATTTGAACATGTTTTAATTGTACTGGACTGTATATTATCCCTCATTACTGTAAGCCACCTTTGGTCCTTTTCCAAGGAGAAAAGCAGGGTAAAAATACTCTAAAATAATAATAATAAAAAACCCCTCAGAGAGTACCTCAAAACCTCACTTTTTTTTAATACGCCCATATGTTGGAAGTTTGCCCCTGCTGCTGCCACCGTCTCTGTCTTGTTTTTTATGTGAACCGCCCTGAGTTCTCATTTGGGAAGTAGGAGCAGTATATAAATGTGAAAAATAAATAAATAATAAAATAAATAAACAGAGCTAGAGGCTCAGAAGAGATGTTTGAAGAAGCATTGCTGAATCCCAGTTCCCAACCCAAATATGCAAGAAAAGAAGCCTGTATAAGTGCCCAATCAAGGCTTTGTGATGCAAGCTGCCATGGTTTAAAGTTCCCAGAGTAGAGAAGCTAGATGCCCTAAGTACATCTGATCTTGCCTGATTTTGGAAGCTAAGCAGGGTTGGCCCTGGTTAGTACTTGGATGGGAGACCACCAGGGAATACTAGGTGCTGTACGCGCCTGGAGTAGAAACTGGCAAACTACTCCAGTATTCCTGCCAAGAAAACTCCATGGACATGGGGCTCATGAAGAGTCGGTCACGACTGTAATGACACAACACACACAGAGTACAAAAATCCTTTCAAGGCCACTGGTCTCTCCATCTCGTACTGCAGTTCTTGACTCAACAAAATAGCAGAACGCTTCAAAAAGGCGTGCTTTAAGGAAAAAAAAATATTTGAAAGTGCATATGTTTACCAAGAAGGAATTATAGATAATAATCTTAGAACTATGGAGCTGGAACATTGAGCCATCGAGTCTAGCCCCTGTCGAGGCACAGTGGGGAATTGAACCCCCAACCTCTGCCAGCACCTAAAGCACTGTTCCATCATGAGCAAACACGTTAAGCAATGCATTTATATGGATATTTACATACAAACTGTCCCTTTGTTTAAAAAACATTCTGAGTGCAGACACAGAAGTACAGACTTATGAACAAGCTCATGGAGAATTTGATGTGGACTACAGTATACTGCATCTAGCAGTCCATCTTTTTCACCACACCTTATTTGGTCTAGCAGCACTGAGGTCCACCATCCTTAACATCCCTTATAGGCCAGTGGCGGTGAACCTTCAGCACTCCAGACATTTTGGACCACAACTCCCACAGTCCTTTGTCATTGGCAATCTAAGCTCGGAATTCTGGGAGTTGTGGTCCAAAACATCTGGAGTGCCAAAGGTTCGCCACCACTGCTCTAGGCCAATATTTTGCCCTACAGTCTTAGTCATTGTTTCTGTTTAAGGCATTGGAGGGGATGTTCAAGATAAAATAGACAACCATCTGTCAGATCTGCTTTGATCTGGATTCTTGCATTGACCAAGACCTTATAGACCCCTCCCAATGCAAATAATTCTATGATTCTATGTACTGTTCCCAGAAAGGATTTATGTGTGACCCTCCCAGCACTGGTCATACAGAAAGGGGGGGGAGATATATATAATTGTGTCTCTTGAGCCTTGAGGAGAAAGACTTCTTCATTTTAAGGCAATTCCCCACCGCCACAGCATGTTCCAAAAGTCTAAAATTGTACGTGTGCGAATAAATATAGATCCCAGGCCTTCTGAAACTGTGCACACTGATTTAGGACATTGTGACAAAAAATTAAAAAGGGGAGGCTGTGATGTTCCCAAGCAGTTTACTGCTCTTTATTTATTTATTTTTACCCAGCCTTTCTCCTCAGAAAGGAACCATGTGTAAAAAAAAAAAAATGGGGACACAAATCCTACCAATTTGTCATGTTATAGATAAGCACCCATAGACAGAAGGAAGACCACGAATAGCACTCAGAAATAGAAATATACAAATAAATAAATAAATATAAATTACCTAAGCTCTGTATGATAGAAGACACCTTGACAGGCACTCTAGATTCATTTAGGGACTGTGAGGTCTCTATGAAAGCCTTACATCTGGATTACGATTGAATCAAAACCCACCTTGAGGTTTTTAACAATGTTGCCCTGTGTGTCTAAAAACTCTCTTTGAGCACAACACCAGCTACTACTACAAAGAAATGTTAACATTTCTCTTTTTTATTAATCCGATTTAGAGATGGGCACAAACTGCCGAACCAGCGCTATGTTCCAGGTTGTCCTCCAGCCAGACAGGTGTTCAGCAGTTCCCAGACCTGCCTCCTCTGCCTGCTGCCTCTGAGTGGTACCATACATAAGTGCTCAGTAACCACCATTAGAAGTCTGTTGAGTTCAGGATAACATACTACATTTCCAGCTCATGATATTTTGTTCTGCTCCACCTCTCTCTGTTGTACAGTGGACCCTCGTATAACAAGCAGTTCGTTTAACAGAAAATCAACTTAAAGGAAAAAGTTTCTGGAGAAAAGGGGGGGAATCGCTTAATAGGATTGCCTATGGGGCAAATCTGTACAACAGAAAAATTGTCGCGATTAGGGATTACTCTATTTTCAATGCATTCCTATGGAAAATTTGTACAAAGGCATTTTTGCTTAACAGAATTTCATTTGGAACTAATTAATTCCTTTATACAAGGTATCACTGTATATTTAAAAAGGCAAGGTGACGGGAATGTAGGAGAATCCACACAGATTGTAGGCTCATTCTCATAATCAATAGCTCAGCAAGGCAACTGAATCATACATCTTTTAAAAATGCAATCATTAGCATAATGTCCAGTCTGCAAGAACCTGGATACCTAAGGTAATTGAAACTTGGGAGTTTCAAAACTTCTGGCACTTGAGATGGAAGGAAGGGAAAGTTCTATTCTTATAAGTACCTTGAAAAAAGCCACAGGTGTCTTTGAAATCTATAATGGTCTCTACCATACCGTGTCTTTATAAATACACTGTCCTGACTTGCATCTATTATGTGGCATGCAGAAGAACTGAGGGTTAATCTTAAGAAATTATGCTTTCACTGTCAGCTAGGGCAGACTCTTCTCATACTTTGCTTTTCTAGAAGGAAACTAGAATGCCGTTGTCTTTATCCCACGGCTGCCCTTCACTCCTGGCTAAATTATTCCCAAAGTCAGCTTTTGACGTGTTTATTACTTACTGCAAGCTTTCAAAATTAGTTACGTTTCCAATAAATAAATTGCAAAATACCAAGTAAGCTGTTTTCATAGACCCTGGGAATTGCGAGTGCTTTGCTGTGTTCTTTCAGGATTTGAATTACTGCACAAACACAGGAAAGGGACGTCACCTCCATTCTTTCTTGCTTTCTACTGTTGAAAAATACTGCACTGTCCACATTCCTGTACAACTGCTGACTGTGCTGCATTTGGGTGGCGAAGTGGGGACATCCCTGAAAGAAATGCCTCTCACTCTTACTGGCAAGAGGTTTGCTCCTACATGTGATGAGATGCATGGCACCCATGAGTGCTGTCTAAATGTAGGGTACCAGATGTTCTTGGGGTATCGTTCCCTAGCAAGCACAGCCAATGGTCAGAGTTTTGGGATGTCACAGTCCAATCACATCAGAGCCCCCTAAAGTCCAGAAACCTCATATATAAATCCAAACCATAAAGCTGTTAACTGGCGATCATAACAGAAATGAAATATTCGCCCCATCGCTGCCATCGGATCCATTCTGAATTGTCCTTCTTGTTTCCAATGTACAGTATGCCTTCTCTTCCTTAATTGGACATATTATAATGCACAGTGAAAAGTCCCCATAGATTCCCTGCAAGTAATAGGTATGTCCAGTGCTCATGAGCTAGCTGTTCAATAATACTGTTGTGCCTAGCAAAATCCAGAGCAAGTATATAGGTGTAACATAGCTTTATGTCAAATAGCAAACAACACATAAGGGCAGTAGACTAAATTTATCCCACACTCCTTCCTCCGGTATCTACCTGTTTCCATTCATCATGCTACAAGTTTCTCCATCTTTCCATAGACTTCAAGGTTCACAATGATGAGAACTGTGTTTGTCTTCAAATGTTCTTGTAACTGTTGTCAGTCTATGACAGCCTTCCCTGATCTGCCATTCTTCGGCTTCCATCATTTGCAACCACTACAGTCAACTTGGATTATACTGGAACTGTTAGGCAACATATCTGGAGGTTACCAGATTACAGAAGGGTGGCTTTGTTTTAGAGAATAAGAATGGCAACGGAGAGTTTTTGCAACAAAACATATTCCCCTGAGCTCTCATCTTCTCTTTTCTTTATTAATCACTAAGCAAGAAACCGGGATGTCCTACTTGCCTGTTGCAGAACATTTCAGTTCTAGAACTAAGAAGCAGGCTCATTATTTCAGTATCCCCCCCACTGCAAGTGTGCTGCCTAAGAGACAAAAAGGAGCACTCACTTAAAGTTGCTGGTTGTGGCTTGGAGTTAAGGGCACGAAACAGGAACTCAACACAGACTTGCCCAGGGAAAGGCGAGTCTATCGTAAAACTCCCAACAAATGATGGTAGCTCCCATTCCTGTCACTAGGACATGACCATGTGTTGGGGAAGTTAGTGGGAGAACAAGTGATGTCTGTGTTTCCTAGCTCAGATGACTGCAACACAAGCCTTATTTGGATTGTGCTCATCAGAAAAATCAGCACAATAATAACAGGGCAGGAGGGGACCCCCCCCCAAGGTCATGTAGTTCCTCCTCCAGACATTTAAAATGACTATAAGATAAACATCTCTGTGGGTACCTTTCTTTGAAGGGTATGTTCCGGAGAACTGCAGTGATGTGCGCATGCTCCTGGTCAACGTGGCATATCTGGAAAGGAAGTGACCTTCTATTTCTCTGACCTTTTGCTTTGCGGCAGGGCTAAAGGGCACCTGTCCCCTATCCGAGCTCCTGTTTTTGTAAGCTCTCCAATCTATTGCTTGTAGACATAGATAAGATGAATAAAATGAAGCCTTCTGGAAGGAATGTAGCAGTTTTGTGTATGTGCGTCTGCTCAGCTGGCTGAGAAAGGCATTTGTCTCTGTCTGTTTTAAGTTCTGTAATCAAGGTCAGATTGGCTTCAAAACCTCTCCAGCAAATTCCCAACACATCTCCTTTCATCTGGAGAAGATGAACTCCAATGGGAGCTTTCTCAATACCTGCAGGCTTTTTGCACAATTAAGGATATGGGTTTTCCCAGACTGTTCACTGCCCAGGAGACTGCCACGGAAGTAAAGTACTGCCCACTGCAAAGGTTTGAGGACAGGAGCAAATTCATTAAATCATCTGGATATCCTGAACAGATATGTAAACAGTAAACCAGCTCTACTCCAATAAGCTTCACTTTTTCTGACATTTTCAACCAAGTTCTTCCACACATAAAAAAGCATACAGCATGTCCGAGTAAATAACAGACAAAAATGAGTATGTTGAGCAAAATCTGCATGAAAAGATTTCAGGGGCAGGGCAAAATGTGTGGCCTCAAACCTTGTTACATCCATTTCAGAATTTCTGGGGAATAATATTCAAATATGGCTTGTGAGTGACCTATTTTTCTCCAGTTCAGCTGCGTGTCAGCTATGAGAAAAGCTTGTTTCTGGACAAACCAATAAGACATGCAAAAAAAAAAATTACAAGTCTAATTATTAAGCCTGTAAAAGGGGGGAGGGAATGTAAAGGAAAAGTTAAAAAAAGAAGAAGAAACTGCTAAGCTTCTGGATGTATTCAAAAGGCTCAAAAACATCTTTCACACTGAGCTTCATAATCCTCTCTACACAAGCCATTGGCCTGGTTGGAATATTTATTATGACAGTTGCATAAAATCTACTAATTCAATTTCTTTGGAGAAATGTTTTTTTAGTTTTTTTTTTTTTTACAAAGGCACAGTAATCTTTGCGTTTACTAAAATACACATTTTTCTCACATTTTGCATTAGAGAGTGAGCTGAGTTCAAGTTTCAAACAGCCAAGACAGTTCAGCTCTGGGTGTAAATAGCTGCTCTTTGGCAAAATGCAACTGAAATCAAATCTGAAACGCAGCAGCACTTTGTAGTCATTGGCCTCTCAGCAGGGTATGCCTAGTTAAAAAAAAAAACCAAAGTGAAAAGGGTTATTGACCTACATTGTTACCAGCTTGGTGCGTGTAGCTGCACTTTCAAAGTCCCATCACATTTGAGGAAACTCATTAGTTAATACAACTACACTTGCTGGGTGCTCAGTTAATTTCCATCTCGCACTGCCAGATAAAAAGAAGCATTTGTGCCAGATACTAATTTCAGCAGCAGAAATATGCACCACCCAGGCACACCATTGCCGATGAAGAAAAAAGGTCATCTGATTCCATGCTGTGTATTTGCAGCAGAGGCAGTGAGCAAGTCCCAGGACGCAATCTGGAGCTGCAGTAGGCATGACAGGTAAGTTTAGCATGACAAATCTTAATGCTATATTTTGAGTCTTCTGAATCCTTGTTTCAGAATCCTTGAGGGCTGGGAGAGTAAGAACAGACAAAAGAAAATATTTTTTCACCCAGTGCGTTGTTAGTCTGTGGAACTCCCTGCCACAGGAGGTAGTGATGGCATCTGGCATGGATGCCTTCAAAAGGGGATTGGACAGATTCCTGGAGGAGAACTCCATCACAGTTTACAAACCATGATGGAGATGTGTAATCTCCAGGCTCAAAACCAAGGTACTTCAAGGACCAGATGCAGGGGAGTGGTGGCAGGGGACAGATATCTAGTCTCGTGCGCTCCCGGATGCATTTGGTGGGGCCACTGTGAGATACAGGAAGCTAGACTAGATGGGACTTTGGCCTGATCCAGCATGGCTCTTCTTATGTTCTTATGTTCTCCTTGCAAGCAAGAACAAGGAAAGGAGGAAATTTTTCCTTGCCTAGGGGCAAGGCGAGATATCTCCTGATGTCATCAAAAGGGAATCTTTGCCCCAATTCCACATTTGCCACAAAACTACAATTGCTGCTGCCTTGCTGTGTAGCCTTTTTAAAAAAACACAGAAGTATCAAATGGGTAGCTTGTGTCTTTTCTTTTAACGATTACCCAGTCCTCTATGTGAACTGTGCTTCACTTTGTAGACAGAAGGGAGACTGCAATTATGGAAGCTGCCACAGACACACTGTTGCACACATTGCAGAAATCTTAATGAAGAAAAGGATCATTTAGTTTCCTTCTAGAAGTGAAGAATCCCACAGAGCCTTGAAATCATCCATTAAGGTGCCTCATAAGAATCAGCAGAGGCTAACTCAACAAGAATGAAGAATTTCACATTTTTCAAATTAGCTGAAAATCAGGAAAAAAAAACTCCTTTTAGAGCAGTATGACAGTGGAACGAATTACCTCAAGAGGGGGTGAGTAGAGATGAAGATGAATCAAAAACTTGTGATTCAGCATGAATCACGATTAGAGATGGGCACAAAACGAATTTTTTGGTTCATTTATTTTTTTCATTTTGTTTTGGAACGAAATGAAAAACAAAATAATTTTTAAAGAAGAACGAAACGAAAGAAACTGGAAAATTTATTTGTTCCTTTTATTTTTTTGTTAAGTTTGCAATGCATTCCAATGGAATGGAATGCATTCCTATGGAAAACCGCTTTAAACACACCTGCGCCTTCCCCCCATCTGGCGTATTTGGGGGGGGGAGGCGCGGGTTGCTTATTCAGTAATGTCTTGGAGCCACTGAGGCTGCCTCAGAGGCTCCAAGACATTTAACCCCAGCCCACCAGCAGACCTAGCAATGGTCACCAACTCCTATGGCTTTAAAAGAGAACTGTATAAATTAAAAGACAATAAGGCTATTGACAATAAGGTCAAGGGTTTTATGCTATTTCCAAGATTGGATGCAACATATTATGAACACACTGCTGGTAAACAACAAGAGGAGTAGACCATCACCTCCATCTCTTCTTTTGTGCAGTTCTGGAAGGCATCTGGCTGGCTGCTGTAAGAAGCAGGATGTTGGACTAGAATGGACATAGTTTGCAAAGTTTCTATGAATTTTAAATCTTAATTCTACCTATATTCAGCTCTAGATGTCAGAGTTGAATCTGCAAATACCGAGACGAGATTCAAATCCACAAAGTGCTCGAAACCTCACTACTGCAACAAGCAAATCTTCCAGTTTAACTTCTTTCTTCATTTGAACTATTTTAATGTGTAATCGTTTCTCTTTTATGTGTATAGAAATGCTTCTATTTAGGGGGGACATAAGCTCATAAAATACAGTATTCAATCATTATTAGTGCATAGGCATTCAGGCTGTCAGGAGTTTGCATGGGCTTAGAATTTGAACTGTACTAAGTTTTCAGCATGATGTTCTGCTTGAAACATCCACTTTCAAAGAAAAAGTGAGTTTCAGTCCATATTTATCAAGTTTCCTTCAGTGGAGAGAGGTGTGTGTGTGCATGCGCGCGTGCGTATGTGTGCGTGCGTGCGTGTGCGTGTGAGGTTTGTGTGCCAAGAGCAATTTGCCTTGATAACAAACATCAGTTTCCTACTAGTATGAATACTTAAAAGAACTGATGGTATTGTTGCAAGGAAGATCATGGGCATTTCTTTTGGTAAATAAAATTCTTCTTGAAATGGATTGGGTGCAAAAGTTAAAATAACTCCCCTTTTTTGCAGCATCAGACCTGTGGCTTCAATTCTTCACAATTAGCACCTTTTTTACTGTTATTCCATTGATAAAGAGAATTCTGTATTATCTACAGAAGTCCTATGTTATGAATGTCCCATTCTTCTTAGGTAAAAATAATCCTTGCATGGAGAAGAACTATGGCCAGAATGCTACTGCAATTACATGGCATAAATGTGAAATGATGTACAGTCGCCCCCTGACATTTCATGATTCATACACTGTTGTCCTAGTATATCATGTGACTATAGTATATGAAGGCAAGGGCCCCTGGGGGGTAGCTGTGTGTGCCTGTCTGGGCCCTCCTGCACTTATCTCAGGCCTGGTGCTGCCCCGAGCGGGCCTCTAATGGGCTTCCTGCATCTGTCGGAAGTCCCATAAGTGGTTTCTGGAAAACCGGAAGTGACTTTTGAAAACCGGAAGTACCTTCTGGATCGCCGGAAACCACTTCTGGAGCCTCTGACAGGCTTCCCAGGTCTGTCAGAGGTCCATTCGTGGCAGCACCAGGCCTAAAGTAAGTATAGGAGGCCCCAGACAGCCCCCCCCCAGTCTCAACCCCACCCAGCATTGACATATCATGATTTTTCCTTTATCGCAGGTGAAGCCAGGCCCATTATCCCCTGCGATAAGTGAGAGATTACTGTAACATGTTTGCATGATTATACTGGATGTCTATTGTGCACTCAAACTCAAGTCATGCACCTGGTCATATACCTGGGGGTAGGGGGGCTATGACTGACAGCTAGAAAACGTTCTGTGCATGGTGTTTTGCAACAGGATTTGGGCTGCCACATCTTTCCCGCCATTATGGCCCAGGGACATCCTTGATAAAGATGAGGTTTGCAGAAATCCAGATTTTTCCACCTAACCCCTTAGTTGGCATGTCTGCCAGATCTCAAGCTTTCCATAAGGCTGATTTGCCACTCCTCTGAAATGCTACCTGCTATCAAGAGCCGATGGAGAAAATAGAAAGCCATGTGACAGCCACTTGGACCGAAACGTTGTGTCACTCAAAAAGGAGAAAAAGGAAGACAAGAAGAGACACAGGTTGGCATAAGATATGCACACGCTAATTGATACTCACAGATGCAAGGTTAGAAATAATTGCAATAATTTAAATAGAATTGCAATACTTGCCACCCTATTGGGAAGACGGTGGCCAGGTGGTCGGCGTGCTTGCTCAGCCTAGTAACCAGGTGCTAACTCTCACTGAATAATTTAAAGAGCCTTATGCCTGATCGCCATTCTGATGGCTTCTTGTCTTTAACAACGACTTGGAATGGACTAGAACAATTTCCAAAACAAAGAACTGCCTTTCCAATAGATGACTATCCCCGGTAAATTCTTACACATTGCCACTCTGTCTAGAAGACATCACAAATTGAAAGCATTTACAGTGGTACCTTGTATAAAGGAATTACTCTGTTCCAAATGAAATTCTTTTAAGCAAACTTTCCTTTATACAAATTTCCCATAGGAATGCATTGAAAACGTAGTAATCCCTCATCACGACCATTTTGATGTTCTGTGGATTCGTCCCACAGGCGATTCTGATATGCAAATTTCCCCTATCTCCGGAATTTTGTAGGTTGCACAGATTTTGTGTTATAAAAACTGTTTGTTATACGAGGGGCCACTGTACCTATATACAAGCCTTTCCAAGAAAGGCTTAAAAGGCATAAGAATCTTCAAAAGCCCATGCAATGGATAGCTAGAAGCAACAATTTAACCTAAATTTGATCATTAGCTTGTGCAATTTATTCTTCGTATCCAGATTGAGTCCGTAACTAAATATGAAAGCTTATTTGCCTACAAAAGGGAACACATTTAATTACCTCCAGTGTTAGCGAAAGAATCGAGATCTCTCTCTCTCTCTCTCTCCCCCCCCCCCCGTCTCTCTCTCTCTCTCTTTTGCAGGTTCATTGCATAGCTAAGTATACCCTGATGCAATGAGGCAAATGACTGTCTGCAATTATGTTAAGTGCATCAACTTCATTTAACATAAATAGCACATTTAAGTGTAAGCAAGAGCTTCAGATGGGGACGATCCACAGGATTCTTTAAAAGGGAGCAACGGAACCCATGAATGGAGAGACTAATTCTGTAATCAACAGCTAGCTGCTTTATTCTCTGCTACACAGGTGTCATCGAGTACAGTAGGGCCGTCAACTAGGAATATCATCCTCAGTTTCTTCTTTCCTGCATTAGTGGACAAGAAACCACAAGATTTTTTTCCTTCTCCCTCCACAAGAAGGGGAAGCATTCTGCATCACGCTAAACAAGAACACAAATTTGTGTGTGTGTGTGTGTGTGCAAATCCAGCAGAAGTGCACACATACCCTTTCTCATAGGCAATACAATGCATACAAAATGATGATGGCTACTCCTTTGTGACATTGACTTTTGAGGATTTAACATCATCAGTGGGGTCCTTTCTTTATGTTTTGACAGACCGTCCTTCTGTGCTTGCAAATCACATGCTTTAGTCCTCTGTGGAAAAACATCTCATTTCATTTTGGAAATTGTATTTATTTATTTATTTATTTATTTATTTAATTTTTATACCACCTGTCTTCCCAGGGAACTCCGGGTGGTTAACAATATGGGTTGAAAGGAGCAATAAAACATAGAGTAAAAACAGCAAAAATCGAGGCAAAAAATTGAAAGAAGAAAGAAAGGAGAAAACAAAACAATAATTTTCAAAGCCCTCCATGGCCTGGGACCAGAGTACTTGGCGGAGCGCATCTCCCAAAGGACAACTGGGTCCAGACCCACGAGACTGGCGCAGGCGCGCTCACTGAGGGTGGCCACACCCAGAGAGGCGCGGAAATCGCGCACGCGAGACCGCACCTTCTCTGTGGTGGGCCCCTTGCTCTGGAATCATCTTCCCAGTGAGCTGCGCCTGTTGGAGTCCCTGCCCGCCTTGAAGAAGGCCTTGAAGACCCACCTCTTTAGAGAGGCCTTTGGCGACCTTTTCAGTTAGTTTCCCCCCCCCCCTCCGCCCGGTGCCCTGCCGCCATCTTGCCTCTTTTTGTCCTGTGCCCCACTGCTTGTTTTTATTGCTGTTAGCCGCCCAGAGTTCCCTTTGGGAAGATGGGCGGGATATAAGTCTAATAAATAAATAAATAAATAATAAATAAATAAAAATCATCAGCAAGAGGCATCAAAAAAGAAAAAAAAGAAGGAATTCTGCAAGTTTTACATTCCTTATCAAGGTGTTACTTAGATTTGAGACAGCTGAAACAGAATTTAATGACTAATTCTCCACCCGGAATCGGGCATCCTCGGTGGCCGCCCGACACACTGGAAGAAACTGCTGGTGGAGATCAGGCTGTTGGATTCGCTGGCAGCATTTAGAAGGGCACTGAAGACCTTGCTCTTTAGGGAATGTTCTGGGTAGTCTTTGAGCACCCAGTCAGCTGTTATTAGTTTGTATGTCTGCTGGCTCCTGATCTGCCTTGCCGGAGTTTGATCATGTAGTCTGGCTGTTGATGCCTGATGCATATTGTTATTTTTTTATTTGTTCTTTTCTATGCCATTATCACAACCACTATGTGTTTATTATTGTATTTGATCCACTATTATGTATGGTGTTTGTATGTTTGAGCAAGTTGTCTTTGCAACATGTTGTACACCGCCCAGAGTTCCTTCGGGAAAATCGGGAGGTTAACAAATACAAAAATAAATATAATTTGTATGTCCCTAAGTGTGTTTAGTTATCCAGCGGCAGCCAGAGATTAGGAATTCGATTCCCCACTATGCCTCCTGTGAGTAGAATCAACCTGTGTAGCCTTGTGTATGCTGCACAGTCCCGGGGTGCCCCCAGAAAAAGAATGGTAGACCACTTCTGAGTACAGTATTTTCTCCCTAGGTTGCTATAAGTAGACATAGGGCCTTTTCGGCAGCTGCCCCCAAGCTATGGAATGTCTTCCCAAGTGAGATCCGGCTGGCGCCTACATTGATGACATTTCGGCGCCAAGTAAAAACCTTCCTGTTCCAGACGTTTTTTAATTGACACAATATAGATTGTGGGTCCTCTGGTGGCAATTTTAGTGTAATGATTTTAGTGTAAGGTTTTTATTATTGTTTTAATTATTTATTGATATTCTATGGAAGTTTTTAAGCAGAGGCTGGATGGCCATCTGTCGGAAATACTGTGATGGGGGTTTCTGCATGGCAGGGGGTTGTTTTGATTTTTTGTTTGTAAGCTGCCCAGAGACCTTTGGGTAGTGGACGGCATATAAATTGTAAAAAATAAAAATAAATAAATAAATAAATAAGTCAAAATTGACTTGAGGGCACGTGATTACGCAACTAGAAGAGGTTCAGGGGGCAGCAACGAAAGTGGTGAATGGTACATTTAACCTGCAGCAGAGAAATCAAAGGCGAAATATTCAAAACCACGGGTGAATTTCAGTGTCAACAAGCAGTGCCACATTTTACCTCTACAGGGAAAAGGCAAAGCAAAACACAAGACCAAGTCCTTGTTGCTTAGCGAAATAAATTGCGCTAGGGAACTCCCACTGAACCAACGGGGATTTGGTCGGCCAACTCGGCCAACGTTCTCTTGATCCAAATGGGTCTACTCTAACTGTGACTTACTGTAGCACTGGGTTGCTTCACTGGGCACTAACTCCTTTAGTGCCATTTACTTTGATAAGCAGCAGGATTTGAGCCACAGTAATCTACCTACTGGGCTGTATAAGCAGAGCAAGACAAAAAGTTTCACCATGCAAAAGTGATTTAGATCTCATACCTGAAAGCACAAAACCCATGTCTCTTACTTCTGAAGATTATAGCTCCTTAGGCATTGTTTCTACTCCTGGAGAATCTCCTTCTGGATGTATCTTGAGGTACGTATTCTGCAGAACACTTAATACAAACCTAGGCTTCTTGCCCATTGTAGCCCACTGTTGTCTATCCTGATGAGCAACGGCTCTCCAAGGTCTCAAGCACAAGTCTTTCCTACCACCTGGTCCTTTTAACTGAGGAACATCAAGTTGAACCTGGGTCCTTCTATAGTAAAAATTGCTCATGCAGTCTAATGGTGAATTATGGTTCCTCTTTCAGCATCATGGATTTGCCCCACGAATGGGACTTTCCTGCAGTTGAGAACTAGATCTGGTATGCAGGTCTTTTATTTATTTATTTATTTATTTATTTATTTACAAGATTTTTAGCCACTATCAAGAGGTCTCTGGGCAGCGTACAACAAGTATTAAGAACTATAAAACAATAAAATCATTAAAACTATAAAATAAAATACAGTTAAAACAACATACAGTACAGATTATAAATTATACCCTTCTACTCATGTGTCCAACCAAATTATCTAATTAAAATGCTGGCCAAATGGGAAAGTCTTTGCCTGGTGCCAAAAAGCCAAAAGTGTTAGCGCCAGGTGGATCTCCGTAGGGAAGGCATTCCAGAGTTGGGGGACAACCGCTGAGAAGGCCCTGCTTCGACATACCAACCCCCCCTTACCTCTTTGAGGGATGCCACCTTCAGCAGGGCCTCCTGGCCTGATCTTAGAGTATGGGCAGGCTCATATGGAAGAAGGCCATTATTCATATGCAATTTACCCAAACATATGCTTTTAAGGATCCTTGTGGTGCCGTGGTCAGACCGCAGTACTGCAGTCAAGACTTGTCTGACAACCTGAGTTTGATCCCAACAGGCTCAGGTAGCTGGCTCAATCTTGACCCAGCCCTCCATCCTTTTGCTGTAATACTCAGAATTAGACAGCAACAACATTAGTGCTGGTGATCTGACAATGGGCTAGGCAGCATCATTTTGTTGGATTTATTTATTTGCCTGCTACATTTATGTCTTACTTCTCTAAGGAGCATCAATGCAGCATATAGGGTTCTCTTTGTCTCCGCTTTATACGCTGCATACAGTTGTACAAGCAGAGCAAATATGACCAGCTCAGGGCCACACCATTGTTTTCATGACTAAGTGACAACTCAAATACAGATCCTGTCCCTCCTCCACTGTCACCCATGTTTAACACACCACTACCCAGTAGTGGTTCGAATTATCACTTTTTTGTTCTGGTCACAGTCATCTAATAAAATATGATGCACAGGCTTTTAAACACAACAATCCACGGGTAGTATATTATGATCCCCCAGGTGATCATTCCCCTTTGCAATAGGATTATCAAGACTTGAATTTCACACTATAAGGCAGGATACACAGGCCCCAGTTTCTAGTAGGCCTTTAAACCTGGGGAAACCACTGCAAGATCTGCTGTGGTTGAAGTTAAGACTGGTTTCCTTGTCTCCTCCATTATAAGGCAACCATATTGTCTGCAGTTAGTCATAGTGTGGTGACCAAAAGCACTAAAACCAGGGCTTGCAATGAGAGAACACTTCCGTCCTTATTGCCCCCAAGGCTTTGCCATCCTTTTCAGAGAGAGGATGCGGGAATACATTTGGCGTCTTCTTGAGCCACCAAAATACCTTTGCAAAAGAGTTCAGAGTTCAAGAAAGGGGGTGGGTTTCAATCCCATCCCACCAATTTTGCTCATAGCCCTCTCATGTTGCGATGAGGAGGCACTCAAATATCTAATCTCAACATAACAGGCTCTAACAGTTGCAGATGAGATAGGCTTCTTACCAAACACAGACCTTAGATTCAAACAATGGCTTCCATATAGCTTTGGCGTGTGGGCAGAACTTGCAGTCATTTCTTTTTCTCAAGAACAAACCCAAGAACCTACTAGTGGTCACATGGGCCAAGGTATTCTGAGTTAGATTTCAAAAAAAAGCAATCTGTTCGCAGCAGCGTAGCAAGGTTTGGGGGCACCTGGGGCCAAAGTTAGTTTTGCGCCCCTCCAGCCCTCCCTTGAGGGTGTGGGGCAGATGCGGGGTGCGCAGGTGCGCATTAGCGCCCAGTCACCTTACCTCTCCTGCACGTTGCAACGAAGAGTTGGAGGAGGAGGAGGAGGAGGAGGGTGCCGCAGCCACCGTGCACACCTGCCTGCCTGCAGCCGGATTCAGAGATGGCGGGCAGCGGGCGGTAGGTGATTTGGTGCCCCCTAATTGCTGCACCCAGGGTGCCCTGGCCCCTTGCCCCCCCACCCCATGCCCTTGTCTGTTCAAAGTGACCTCAGTGCATCCTTATCCCACTCCAGAAAATGGAAGCTATCTTAATTTCCTCCAAGACTTACTGGTTCTCTGTTTATCAGATACACCTCAGCAACCACAACTGGTCAAATTATTGTAAGGAGCCTTGTTGCACTGTGGTTCAACTACTGCACTGCAGCCAAACCTTTGCTCACTGTTTGAGTTCAATCCCAGGCAGATGGCTAGAGGTTTACTCAGCTCCATTCGTCCAAGGTTGGTAAAGGAGAGTACCCAGGTTGCAACCCTGCATAATTAAACTGTAAACCCCCCAGATGGTACTTTAAGTGCTAAGGCGTGGCATACAATTGTAATTTGTTGTACTCTGAAAGTCAGATGGTTAATAAGTATAAATGTAAATAAATAAATAAATAAAATATAAGCAGCATGTTTTCCTTTGGCTTTGCTTTAACGTGTAGTAAAATTCTTATACTCTTGGGTCAATTGCTACTCTAGAGATACTGGGAAGCAGGTTTCAAAAAGCTCATTGATTTGAAAAAAAAATTATTTAAATGCATGACCACTATTGTTTACAAAGACCTAACAAGACCCTAAGTTTTGGAACTAGGTTCATGTGAAGAAATTCCACTGTTAAAATGCAACATTTATTTATGCGAACAGAAAGAGCCAAAGCCAGTTCATAGATGACATATTGATAAAGCCAGATTTTCAGATTATATATTGTTAAAGCCAATGCATTGCTCCCTATGCTATTTGCATGCTTATCACAGTGCATCCATGGAACAAGGTCACTATGGCAACAGCTGCCCCATAAATCCCTGCCCCAGTTAGGCTGCGCTCTGTGCCACACATAGAAAGAATGGAGTTGAAATGTGTAGGCCATGCCAGGTGTGGATGAAAAGTCGAGCTCCTACCTTAGGTAGTCTCTGCGGCAGAGGATCAGGTTGGCTTTGGTGTACAAGGTGGAGCCGACCTCTCCCAAACGGCAGTCACAGCACGCACACTTCAGGCAGTCTTCATGCCAGTATTTGTCCAGGGCTTTGAGGAGGTACCTGTCTTTAATTTTACGGTTGCAGCCAGCACAACCTTTCGGTTTGGTGTCTGGCTGGACAGAGAGCATTTGTATACCTGAAACGAGAAGACAGCAGAAAATGGGATTAAGTTAGACGCTAGAGAAGAACAGACCAGTTTTCTTCTACCCTATCTTCCCTGCTCTTCCAGCACTAAACAGGAATTTGGATAACTGGGTCCGAACTTCCCTTTTTCTTTGGAATTTCTTAATTCTTTTTCTCCCTCTAGACCAGGCTCTTCCAACATGGCACATTCCATTCGGATTTGGGCAACCATTCTCATGAACCCAGCTGGAATGACAATTTTTAAACTAGAACCCTGCAGCCTAGATGGGAGCTCAAGTTTAATCCAGCATGGATGGCTCTTAGCTGGTTCCGTTGACAGAAGCTGAGGCTCAAAACAGTATCAAGGAAGGCTGCTACCAATCTTCTACACTTCCATATCAAATAAATAATCCAGTGCCAGTTTGTGTCCTAAATGTGTAACATGAAAATGGGGTCCTACAGAATCTGATTCAAGGTAACTCAATTCCAGCGCCTTGTCCTTCCCCAGATGCCCCCAAGAGGCATAGAAGCATCATCAGAAAGCAAAAGAGATGTTTTCCCCTCCCAGCTATCCATTGGCACATCACCACCTCTAAAACTGGAGGGCTGGGTCCATCCATTAAGACCAAAAAAAAAAACCCACCCACCAACATTCGTTGGTTTAATCCCCTTTCAAACCCACCAGTGTTAGTAGCTCTCACAATACCTTCTAACAATCCATTTCACATAATTTGTTTAATTTCATTAAGAAATGCTTCCTTTCATTCTTCTTACATTTTCTTCCTAAATTTACCACTGGTGTATTTTTACTGAGTGATGCAGAAATTGAGTCCTATGAGATTGGCTACACCCTCTTCCCGCACTACAAAGGCAAACGTTTGAGTCCTAAATTTGTTGCTATTTCCTGAATCCCACCCATGTTCTTGTTCCACCCTCCATTGAAAGGTGAGATGAGGGCGTGGGGGCTTTTTTCTTTGTAAAAAAAAAAAACTAAAAATGCTTTTGCATTTGAAAAGGTCCATATTGTTGCATAAATGCTAATGGGAAGATTTCCCCTCACTGCATAGAGTGTGCATACATTTGAACCATATGGGGTTTAGGTATTCCTGTTTCTTTCCCATGCAAAGTTTTGTTTGTTTTAATGTGGTGAAGTGAGATAAACCACTATCTCAAATACCCATCTTCTTGACATTACTTTCCCTCTACCCTGAGCAGTTACTGGGGTGCGGGGGGAGGGGCGACAAACAGGATGGGGACAAGAGATAATTCAACTGCAGATCAGCATCGAAGGCCATCAAGTCAATTTTGATTTACCGCAATCCCTTTCAATGTTTTCCAGGTAGCGAACACTCCTTGAATGAATGAATTCTTTATTTATGGTTGTTAACCAAATCTTACATGATATTAAAATATTTAATTTGATGCAAGAAGACCTTATTGCAGACATTTCCAAAGTCTGGCCCGGGGACCATATGCAGCCTGATTTAAAATTGTCAGTGGCCCCCAGCCTCTTCTCCCTGCCAGCTATTCATCCCTGCCAGCCGTCAGCTTGCAGTTTTATGTTTTACCTGCCCTCCCTGCCTCCATCCATCCCCTCAGCCACCTGCCCTGCCTACCTGCTGCTGGCTCTGTTGCTGCAGCGTCTTCCCCACCTCCTTTGCGAGGGAGGGCAGCATATGCAAGCAGTGGTGCGTCTTGGATGCGTGTGGGCCAATTCCCAGGCTGTGCAACAGCCTCTGGCGCTTTTGGGCGCCTTGAAACTGGAGCATTTGAGGTTGTTGCAAATGCGCACGGACCACACCCTTTCTCCCCCCCCCCTCCTTCAGGCTGAATGGTCGGCCCCCACATATTTTCACCTCACCAAATCTGGCCCTCCTTGCAAAAAGTTTGGACACCCCGTGCCTTATTATGATGCATTTAGTAAAAAAAGATACATGTTTATATAATAAAACCAAATATAAATACAACCATATATAGATTCATCAAGGGAATCTGGATGTCATTGTACCAGTATATTCAATCCTTAACAACCAGCTCTTAGGGGCTAAACAGCTAACAAGAGTTTAAAACATTTAGGCCATCCTCATGCTCTGGAGTGAGAACGACACTCAACTCTATACTGCATGATTATCAGAAACTGGAGCTGCTATCGGTCATAAGCCTGCGAACAGACACAGAGGATCCTCATTAGTGGTTTGCCATCCCCTTATTCTGGGCTTGCCCTGGGCTTGCCCATGACCACACAGGGTGGTGCTACTTGCAGGGGGCACAGCAGGGAACCAAACTTACAGCCTCGGGTTCTAAGGACAGATACCTAAACCACTGAGCTATTCAGCTACCTTCAATGCACAGCACATCTCAAGTCATTACAGAATGGATTTTTGGTACCAAACAACAACATTTTTTTTTGTTCATGCATAATGGTATACCTTTCAATCACATTCCTACTAGGCATCTTCTTTTCTAAGCTATAAAGGCCCAGATTCATTTTTATTCAACATTTACCTTGTCCGTTGTACCATCCGGTCTTCTCCAAAATAGTGCAGCTCATGTCTGCATCATAAAGATGACATTTATAGCCCAGCTTGGATATCAAAGCTACACATGTCTGCTTGTTAGGCGTGCGAGTGACTATCCTTTCTAAAACACACAAATTGCTTTCTCCTCAAAATCTCTTCTGGCCCAAACTGGATGGCAATTTCAAAAGATCTTAATTCATCTCTGTGTTATTTCCTACCAAGATGCAAGTTCTCTTGTGTTACGTGGGTGCCACAGTTATCAGGATGTAAATGCAATATGAAAGGTTTATATCATCCTAAATATAGTCTTGCTGTGTAGAATTATCTCTGTCCAGCTTACTATCTTGGCCTGAAATGTAACAGGTCAGAGACAAAAGATCCCCGCCACGAAAGAAGAAAGATTTCTTCCAATCCAACTGCAACAAGACATATCCGATAGAAAGGCTGGACTCTGTATCACTAACCAGTTAGGAGCAATGTCCCAAGACGGTCGCTACAGTTAAGAGTGATTGCTTTGATTTCAATAAAGCATGCACACTAAAGATCTGCAAGACCCTGCATGTAATAGGTTTGATATGGATTATTTAAATTTTTAAAGACGATGATGAGTATGTATATAGCAACTTGGCCCCTAATATGACAATTTTCTCTGGCCTGGAAAGAATGTCCTTCTGAGTTGAAATTCTCCAAGTGTTAGGAATGGGTCCCTAAAGTGGCAACTGTACATTGAGTGAAGCTTATAACCTGCTCCAGGCAACAGAAATGGGGCAAAAGGAAAAATGAAAGAGGACGGCCGTCCCCTCCTTCTGCAGAAGATATGGAAGAACGGTGAAACAAATCATTTCAATTTTAAAGAGAAACTTTTAATGGACAGAACAGAAACCTGGCAGAGGCATAAATACTAATTCACAACAAACCCTGGAGCCTTGTTCTGAGCAGTTCCAAGCTCCAGCATAGAAAGTTCAAGCAGCAAGGGATTTTTTTTCCTGAGCCTCTGCTATAAACAAAGCAATAGCCAGCTTTCTGCACCCTGTAAGTTAGGATTTATATGTACAAATGCTAACCATGTTCCCCTTGTAGTTCAGGATTTTAAAATGCTGGTCGAAAGCTTTTTTCCCATCATAGGTTACAATGACTCAGAAAATGTACACCAAGTGTTGAGCTAAATTATAGTGCTGCTGTCAACACGAATGAGTTTTAGCTCACTGACAAAATTATAGCGGAGTTGGGGGTAGAGAAAAGCAAAAGATTGTGGTGCTTTTAAGACGAGCGGATTTATTTTGCTGTAACCTTTTGTCGATCAAAATCCTCTTCTTCACATACGTCAGGAAAACTTCAGGGGGAAAAACTTCTTAACTGTTTGAGTAGTACAGCGATGGAAGCAATGACCTTGAGAGGTGGTGAGTGTTCCAACACAGTCAAGAGAAATTTAGACAACTGCCTGGCCGATATCCTTTGATTTGTATTCCTGCCTTGAATAGGGGGTTGAACTCAATGGCCTTGTAAGCTGCTTCCAACTTCATGATTCGATGATTCTGCTTCTAAAGACTGAGGTCAAGAAGGGGATTTTGATGCACAAAATGCTCATGCAGAAATAAATATGTTAAAGTGTCATAATATTTAGCCTTCCCCCTTTTTTTTTACTTTCTCTTTTCTACTTTTACAGTGACCTGACCCAACCCGCGATAATTGAAAATCCGTGATATACGGACGCAGGTCGAATCAGGCCTCGGGGGGGGGGGGGGTCTAGTTGGCAGCTCTTGTACTTACCCCCAGTCTGGCGCTGTCCCAAAAGGGCCTCACCTGCTAACCGGAAGTGACTTCCGGAAAACTGGGATTGACTTCCGGATCACCAAAAATCATTTCTGAGGCTTCCGAGGGACTTTCCACTCTTACCCAAGGGAGCCTTTTTCATATACTGTGTTCCCGCAATATAGCAGGACTGCAGTATATGAACCGCGAAAGGGCGGGGGACCACTGTATTTTCAGATAGACTAACATAGCTACTTCCTTGGGAGCTTTAGTTAGGTCTGAGTGTCTCAGCCCCTTGAAGGTGCAAGGACTCTGCTAAGTGATGTTTGAATTAATTATGCAATGATGTATTATAAATATGGCATAATCTGGCTATTTAATACCAGGCCAGTGCCAGCAGTGCTTCACCTACTGAAGTGGAAACAGAGAGAATTAAAAAGAAGTTACTGGACTTGGGTGTGAACAAAGGCAACAACCAGTTGTGTATACACTGGCTTTTCTTTCTCTGAGGATATGGACCCAATGCTAAAATACTTCTTGGCACGCTTTCCAAGTTTAGCTAAATGTAACTGCTATTTTCAGGAGGGCAATTTGTGCCCCCATGGGGAACTTGCCTGACATGAAATCTAGATGAATGAAAGCTATGGAATGAAAGCATGTAAGTATGTACGACAGATGCCATGTGTTTTCTTTGCAGGAGAGGAAATTTAGCCTTGTTTAATTTTAACAGGAAAACGTATAGGCTGAAAACCTGTTGCACAACAGGACATTATCAAACCATGGCAAACCACTACTGATAAAAGGTTTTCTTTGTTCATTTCAGCCTGCGTGCCACTTTCTTCCATTGTGTTTGGGCCGTGTATACCCAGACACTGCCAAACGAAGTCTTCATTCTGTCCTTCTTGTTGCATGTGCCGAGAGGGGCAGCATGCATTCAGGCATAGCGTTATGCCAGCCTGTACATTCTAGGACCTACCAACAAATGTCCAAAAAGTGGGTCTACCCTAGATCAAATATAAATCACATCCACAGTTCCTATTTCATCTAGCACAGTGGCTTCCAACCTTGGTTTTTCTTGGGCGAAACCTCCCAGCTAGCTGTGTTGGTCAGGACTTCTGGGAGTTATAGTCCAAGAAAACTTGGAAGACCCAAGGATGGGATCCACTGCTCTAGGAGAAGGCTTGGGGAAACAGACAAGCTTTGCTTGCAAGGTCTGATTGGCAGCTGTCACATCACAGGAATCATAGACTCATAAAGTTTGGAAGAGACCTCAAGAAACCCACACAAGCGCGTCTACAGAATAATTGGCTTCCTGCCCACTCTTATACTTAGGCGATAAACCTCGGCCATGCTGAGATTTATCTCTTGCAGTGGTTGAGTATCACCTGCAGGTAGCTAGAATCCTGAAATATTAACTAGCCTTGAACAAAATTAGTTTACTAGTGGGGTACCATTACAAAAAAAGCAAATCAAATCAAAGTGTTCTGCTTATATGCAACCTCAAGTACTTAAAGTACTTTCTGGGTGGCTTACAATTTATTTATGCAGGCTACACAATGATGTGGGTACTCATTTTACTGACCTTGGAAGGATAGAAGGCTGAGTCAACCATGAGACGGCTACCTGGGATTTTAACCACTGCACCACAAGGCTCTTTCAGTTGGTAATATTATTATCCTATTACTATTAGCTATTGGAGTTGTGCCATGTTGTAGTTAGTGTAACATCTAATTGGCTTGAAAGGACCTCTCCCCAGATTACAGTTTAGCTGTGGTGGGGCCCTCTCTCTGGAACCATCTTCCTTCTGAGCTGTGCCTGCTGGAGTCCCTGCCTGCTTTTAAGAGGGCCTTGAAGACCTTCCTCTTCAAAGAAGCCTATGGTGACCTTATTAGTTAGTTAGTTTTTTTTCTCTCTCCCCTATCTCCTACCGCCATCATGCTCTCCGCTGTATTTGTGTGGAGATTTTGCTTTTCTCTTTTTATCATTGTTCGCTGCCCAGAGTTCCCGTATAGGGAAGATGGAGCGGGATATAAGTTCTTAAATAAATAAATAAATAAATAAATAAATAAATAAATAAATAAATTCAGCCAATAGCTGTATCATAAGATGGCATATATTTTTAAGGTGACAATTAACTCCTTTCTCTTGAGTGTATCCCATTGGTTCAGTGGTAAATGAACCTGCACATCAATGGAACAAATGAACAAACAAAAAACACAACAGGATTATGCATCACAACAGCTGCAGGGGAACGCTTGAACGTGCAGGGAAATCTGTAAGTGAGGAAGCATGTATTATAAAACCCAGATCTCTGCATTTATCCCTTGGCCGTCTCAGGAACAAGGTGGACTTGGAGGTTGTGAATACAGCTCAAGTAGAGGGAAATGGCCAGGAATTTAATTTGTCTTGTTATTAACCTTTAAGAAATACTGAAAACAAAACCAGCAACTCTGTCGGTCAAGACAAAATGTTTTGCTGAACTGCTGGAAGTCTTACTAAATGTCTGTCCCTTTCATTCTATCTGTAGTAATAAATCCAATTCTCTCTTTCTCTCCTCAACCTAAGAAGCCCCTCGGCCTTTCGCAATTAAATACCAGACAGGTAGTTTCATCTATGCCAGTGATTCCCAGCCTTAGATAACCGAGGAGTTGCTGTCCAGGGTTTCTGGGAAGTGTTTTCCAAGAATACCCGGGTTACCCAAGATTAGGCATCATTGATCTATGCCAGTGATGGTGAACCTTTTAGAGACCAGGTGCCCAAAATGTGATTAAAAAACCACTAATTATTCGCCAAGTGCCAATACAGCAATTTAACCTGAATACAGGTGGCTGTGAATGGGTGATGTCGGGTGCCCACAGGAAGGGCTCTGAGTGCCACCTTTGGCACCCACGCCATAGGTTCGCTATCACTGACCTATGCTGATGATCCTGCCTTGACAGCCCAACAAGAAACCTTGGCGGCCATCTAGCCGCAGCTAACCTCTGCATTAAAATATATTTCCTAACTATATTTCGTAAAACCAAGGTCTGTGCCTTCCACTTAGAGAACAGAGAAGCAGAGGGAAAACTCAGAGTTAACTGGGAAAGCAATGGTTTTTACCACTGCCCTACTCCTAAGTACCGTATTTGGGTGTCACTGGATTGACCCCTGACCTACATAAACAGAAGGTAGCCACTGGAAATAGCATACAGGAAACCAGGTGAGTCAGACTGGGGTGCACATCCATAAACAACAAGAAGAGGAGTGCCCCACAGCATAATACGCTAGCACTGCATGGTGCAAATCGGCACATGCCAAGCAAGTGGATGCAATTCTTAATGAGTCATGCAGGATTACTTCTGGCTGCCTAAAAACTACTCCCAATGAAAAAGTTGGCCAATATTAGCTTTTCAGAAGCTGAGATAACACTACCAAACTAGCCTGAGGCTGATCAAAATTAGCTTAATTATTTTATCATTTTAATTTGTTTTTAAGTTTACCTATATTTTATATGCACCCATAATTTTAAATTGTGCAACGGTCTGGTATGTATAACAAAAGACGGAGCTGCCAGCTGCCATATAGCTATTATTTCCCAAATAAAACTTAATGGAGGATACTGTCGTTTTTTCCTCTCCCATTTTCAGCGACCTTTTAATTGCTGCTTTTTACTGACCCACCTAACTCTCATAACTGCCATATTCTGGACGTTTTTAGGGCATACTTGAGCTTTTTACCCCAATGCACAATTTAGAGAGGTGAAAATTATCCCCTCCCTGGATGAGACTGGCTTTCTATAGAACATATCTGAAGTTGGAATTTGTTTCCCATAAACAACTTTAGGAAGGCAGAACAGATTTGTGAATACTGCCCTGTAGAATGCATTGTCTCTTTAGGAGAAAGACTTAGATGGCCACCACCTTTCCTTTGTAGCTGAAAATCTATTGCTACCTCAGTTGTTTTTAGCTGTTAGCTTTGGTGGCTCAGCGGACTAAGGCTCTGAAAGTTGTCGGCTGCAAATTCGGCAGCTCGGTGGTTCGAATCCTGGGTGCCACGCAGCAGAGCGAGTGCCTGCTGATAACCCCAGCTCCTGCCAACCTAGCAGTTCGAAAGCATGTAAAATGCAAGTTGATAAATAGGTGCTGCTGTATAAAGTGGCAAGGTAAAACAGTGTTTCCTTGCAGCCATGCCGGCAACGTGGCCATGGACTTGCACAACACTGGCTCTTCGGCTTGAATACGGAGATGAGCACCACCCCTAGAGTTGGACACAACTAGTACGCATGTGTGTGGGGAACCTTTACCTTTTACCTTATTTCTTTCTATTGTGGCTTTTGAAACAGTTCTCTTATCTCACATTGTTTAGAGTCAACCCGGCTTTTTCTCTGTTTAACATGAATGTCGATGCATTCCAACAGTGTTTATTTTAAACAAGTAATTTTCGAAAGTATTAAGATACATTCTTACTGTACTGTAATGTCCATCAGTGTAAGCTCCCTGTATCTATCAGAGCACCAGTGGTGTGAGAGAGCTGAAATGAAATAGGAGCTATATGCTGCCTTGTCTGAAAACAAAAGATTTACAGTGTAGCCCTAATTGTGCAATTACTTTTTGGATTCAGGTGTAGTGTTTTTGAACTCCCCCCCCCTTTCTGAGGATATATGCTGCAATGGGAAATAATGGCTATCTCCTCTAAACAGACCTGTGACCAGTAACAGTAGGTTGAATCCAAAATGCCCATGGACATTATAAGATACACTCTTACCTCCAGCACACTGTTTCTCCCAAACACGGCATTGCACAACTTAAGAATTGGTACGGAAAACAGCCGCAATGCAAAGATCACCAAGGGAGATGCTTTCCAACTGAATCATAACCCTTTTTAAATGGAGAGGTGCCATAAGAGACAGTAAAGTCCCACATATTCTCTCTCTCCCCCCACACACAATGGGACATCCTCAACAGCTGATTGTGTGTGTGTGTGTTGTGTCATTACAGTCATGACCGACTCGACGTGACCCCATGTCCATGGAGTTTTCTTGGCAGGAATACTGGAGTGGCTTGCCAGTTCCTACTCCAGGCACCTACAGCACCTGGTATTCGCTGGTGGTCTCCCATCCAAGTACTAACCAGGGCTGACCCTGCTTAGCTTCCGAAATCAGGCGAGATCGGAAGGGCGAGCAAAATGCAGCCTTCCAGATGTTAAGCAGCAATTTCCACTGGTCCTGGCCAGCAGAACTGACAACGTTCAAGGAGATCTTGAAAGACACGCTTGACTCAACCCATGCAACGGCCACGGCAACACAAAACACACACCCCACGAGCGATGCCTGGGTTTCCCTTTTCTGGTGCTCCGCTGAGTTGTCAGGGAATTCGGAGCACTGTGAACAGTGGAAGAGGTAGCAGAAATCTCACCACTCTTCATTGGACTGCTGCTGTCTACCACCAGCTAAACCCAACATGGGTTGCCTGGTTGCTGACGCATCCAGGATGTTCACAAGAGGATACTATGCCCGTTGAAGGTAGGAGCCTTTACATGACTTGCAGAGAAAGGCCACAAACCTTTAAGTGGTGGGGCATGCAACAGCTAGCCAATTCTGTAGAAGAACATACACTTATGATTCTCCGTGTATAACAGTTAGGAAAGAAAACCAGCACTTCGATGCATGTTTTTTGAGCACCAAGTGAAACCAACTGCACAGGAGTTAGAACAGTCATCATAACATACTGTACACTCTTATGTTTCTGGAACACAGCTCACCCCCTTCAGTCTACCGCATGATAGCTCTGTTCTTGCCCCACAATTGGAAAGGAACAGCTAAATCAAAGCTTTGCTAAGACTTGACAAAGGATAGGCCAGTAGTAATTCTGAAAACCTGGGACTACTTTTGAAACAAAAGCAGGTCTTAGCCATTTTGGAGGCAGTTTTCCAAAATCCAAGACCGTTTGGAGACTATGCTGCGGCAACAGAACTTTTAAAAAGAAGGTGGGCTCAGACAAGGACATTTTGTTATGATGGTGCAGATCTTAAGGCTATCATAGATGATGGTATAGGACAACAAATGTGGCCTTCCATTGCACTTTATATGTTCTCTTTGATTTAAATTTTTTTAAGAAGGAAAAAATTGGTTTGCTGCTTCCTTGCAAGTTCACCAGGTGGTGGAGGAATGCCCACTTAATACCATCCTGGCTTAGAATCTTTCTCTGCAAAAATCAACAGCACAAGACAAATGGCATCAGCCACGCCACCCCATAAATCATATCACTATTAGCTGGTGGCAGCAGATACATGTTTTCAGTGCCTTCCCTGATGCATCCAGGAAGCATCAGGAACAAACTGACACAAAGTAATATGAGGACCTTAAGATATATAACAACTAATACATGTTCACAGAATGGCCTATGGGGCAAATCTGTACAACATAAAAACGGGATTACTCCATTTTCAATGCATTCCTATGGGAAATTTGTATAAAGGAAAATTTGCTTAACATAATTTCATTTGGAATGAATTAATTCCTTTATACAAGGTACCACAGTATAGCTAATTGCTTTTTTAAAATAAAAAATCACTGGCTAAGAATCACCTTTGAAATGTATAGGAGGAGCTGCCACTAATCAGTGTCCTAATCAGGAAAACAAGAGAGCCAACACCATGGGCCACCAAGCATAACACTTGTTATATCCCATTTCAATCATGCAGAGTTTTCTACAGCATTTTATTCCATGTTACAGCAGTCCTGGAAAGTGATTCCAGGATTCACCCCATAATAAGTGTGACCTGGGACCTAAATGAACGGATGACATCTTTCTCCC
The DNA here is from genome assembly GCA_023846285.1 of Phrynocephalus versicolor. NCBI lineage: Eukaryota > Metazoa > Chordata > Lepidosauria > Squamata > Agamidae > Phrynocephalus > Phrynocephalus versicolor. Next base: position 7,860,936 of record JAHTLZ010003526.1, on the reverse strand, counting down.
ACCATTTTGGGGCCCAGAATTTACTGCATCAACCAGGTCTTAGAAAAGATGGGAACAGTCCCATAATTAAAACAGGGATGCCATGCGGAAAGGTGTAAGGAATACATTGGATGTTGTAAGCCTCTTCCATAAACCCTGAAATGACAGAAGCTGAAGAATTCTTATGTTTGGCTGGAATCACATTGGAAACACAACACCAAGGCTTCAAAAAATGACCACCACACTGGTCTATGTTCTCCCTCCCTGTTTAATGAAAATTCCCCCACATCTTGACCACTTTAATTTGGAAAAAAAAAATGGGGGCGATTAAGCTGTAGTTCTGCTTATCACCATGGTAGCATCCATCAGGATAAAGCTTGCCTGGAATTCCTGGTGCATAAGATTTTAACACGAACCATGTCCTTAGAAGTTCACCTATTTTGTGTAAGCTGCTGGACTCTGAAAAGTAAGAAAGCTGCATTGAGTGGTGAATACCTTCCACCAGGGCACAGGTTCTGCTCAATGCCTGAGCACCTGGTGGGTGCGATTTGAGAAGCAAGTAAAACTGATTACAAGGAGACTTGAGGCTCTCTGTTTAAAGTGTGCAAGACCACAAAATGAAGAATTTAAGACTTTCAAGCTAAAATGCTGCAATTTAAAGGTTTCCCAACGGCACCCCCCCTCTCTCTGTCACACACACACACACACACACACACACACACACACACACACACACAC
>JAHTLZ010003526.1:7846371-7856561 GCA_023846285.1 Phrynocephalus versicolor | reverse complement strand
AGAGAGAGAGAGAGAGAGAGAGAGAGAGAGAGAGAGAGAGAGAGAGACGAACTTACCTAAAGCAGCGTGCTTTGAGCCGAGCGGTAGGAAGTCAGAGGCTGTCTCAACTGCAGCACGCAATCCCTTAACCAGTCAGACATAATACAGCAAAAGGGGGGGCGGTCACTCTAGTTATGTGGGGAGGGGGGGAGAAAGAGAGGGAGGGAGACAGAGCGACCCGCAGCGAAGAGTCGGCGGCGCGCCGGCCAGAGCAGGAGGCGAGAACCTGCGGCTCGTGACCGATTTCAGGCTATTTACCGCCTCTCTCTCTATCTCGTACCCCCTCCTCTCTTTCTCATTCCCCCCCCCTTCACACGCACACGCCTCCTTTCCCTCCTCCCCCCTCCCCCCTCCGATCTCGCCCCCCTCAGCCGCTCCTCTCCGCCCGCTCGGATCTACAGCTCGCTTGGAAAAAAAAAGTGCAAAGCAGCCGGGAGACAGATTGGGTTTTGTCGCTAATTTCCCAGGGTGAAAATTTACAAGGCGGCGAGTTGAAGTCAGCAAAAAGCATATGCATGCACGAGACGCCGTGCGGCGGCAGCGGCGGCGGCAGCCGCAGCAGCAGCAGCAGCAGCAGCAGCAGCCAGCCCGCCAGCCAGCCCGCGACCCTCCGCCTTCGTTGGAAAGTGACCTTTGCAGACGAAGGGGTGGGGGTAGAAAGAGAGCAAAAGCGAGCGAGCGAGCGAAGAACTTTAGGGCTCACATCCGAGGTATGATTATCCTGGGAGCCAGGCGCAGCGCCAGCCTGCAGAGGTTTTGCAAAGAGCCGCTGCTGCCAAAGCTCCCACGCGGTCTTTCGCTGTAATCTCTTCCCCCTCCCCCGTTTTTATTTTTTTTTTTTTTGTTTAGGGAGGCGGGAAGGGGGTGCCTTTCATATGTTTTCACACCCGGCCTTTCAACCCGCGCTGGACCTGCCAGAGGACCGGGAGATGGGGAGGAGTCCCAGAGGAGTCACCAGGACTTAACTCTGCAGAAAGAGCGCTCGTTTGTAGAGTTGGGAAAGCGACCGTCCAAGCCCTTGCAGGACCGCCAGGGACCCCCTTTGTGTCCCTGGCTTGAGGAACAAGTCAAAAATGGCCCGATTCTGAAGACAACGGCTTTGGCCTGGGGCCCGAACCACGCGCGGCTTTTCCCTCTGCCCTTTTGGACAACATCCTGAACATTCAAACTGGACGCGCTGTTTTCCCCCTTCGCCAACGCCCTCCCCCTCCACACTCCCCGTATCCCGTTCCACGTGGCTCCATCAGGCCGTGAGTTCCGCCGGCCCCTCTCCGCGAAGACCCGACGAGGAGCGCCGCAGAAAGCAAAGCCGGGCTTAACCTGGGAGCGAGCGTGTCGCACCGAATTCATGGTACTTACTCCGCTTACCCAAGGCACATATAAGAACTCGTCCCCGGTTCCCCCCCCCGCCTCCTTGAGGACTACAGATTTCCCTTTGATCCTCACCTCTCACCCTCTTCCTTTAAATTAGGGCATTAAAGATTTGCTACAGTTAAATATCTTCCCTCTCCCCTCCCTCCTTCAACGTCGAGCCGACTTATTGTGTAAATAACCACCCTCCTTTCACGTTCCGTTTCCCTACACCAGGGGCCTTTCCTCATTTTTAAGAGTCAATCCAGAACTGGGAGCGAAATGGAGAAGGGGGAAAAAAACCCGATTAAGAATTTGTGAATGCAGTTTGAAGACTTCAAAGTGATCCTCTGTTGTCTGCATCTCACACTAAGATTGTCACAAAGCCTTTTTTTAAAGATGTCAGAATCTCCCCCCCCCCCCGAGCCTTTTTAAAAAATGAATGACACCCATTATTAAGAGAGCGCTTTCAAAGCTTTTGAAGCCTGGAAGAGCTTTGACACCCCTGCGACAACCTCTCTCGCCCCCCCTCTCTCTCCTCTCGAGATAATCCAGCAATCGCAGTATTGGCAGCTATCATGCTAATAATAATAACAATAATAATAAGAGAACCCGCCGTGCAATGCGCCTCAATTTGGCTCGCTCGGTCACGACACCGCTTTATTTTGCTTTGCAAACCGGCAAGGAAGCTGAAACACGGCCGAGACCCAAGAATTCCCCTAAGCGCCGTCCCGGGGAGGACTTGGCGCGGAAAGGCGCGCCCAGGTACTCGCGCAGGGCAGCGCGCTTGCTTGGCGTGGCGCTCTTTCTGCGCTCCCGAAAGAGGTATTATTAACAGAGGCTTAACAACCAGCTCCCTTCTCACCGAAGGGCGGAACGACACCAGGTCCGGCCTGAAACCGTCTCGAAGTCGCGTCTGTTGACACGCTATATGTCTGCAAACATCTCTTTCGCCGCTGCCCCCCCTCCCTCTCTTAAGCGACCCAGCTCAGGATAGATGTGCGTTTGAAACCCAGATATTAGGTTGGGGGGGGAGCGAAGTGGAGGGAGGGAGAGACAGGCAGGTTATGTGCGAAGAAAGGGGGAAATAAAATCAGAACAAATGGTACAGCTAATGAGGACAATTAAATTAATTATGTTAAAGGAGATGAAATTCTCTCTCTCAATCCTTCTCTCTCTCCCCCTCCAGCCTCGTTCCTTCTCTCTCTCTCTCTCTCTCTCTCTCTCTCTCTCTCTCTCTCTCCTCTTCCCCCCCCCCCCACCAATCTCTGATCTGTTACCCCTCGCTGGCAACGGCTCCTCCGTAATTCATGGCAACTGATTAGTGCATCTATGCAAATCTTTGTTTAAATCATTCAACTAATTAAATGATGGGATTATTCCTCTGCCTACGGTGACATCATGCGCAGTAATTAGTACTCTATTTGGACTGTGGCAATAAGATACCCGGTGTCAACACCAACGTGCAGGGCCCATTAAGTACTTTGTCACTTTCCTGTGTGCGCGCGTGTGTTTGTGTGGGTGGGAAGAGAGAGAGAGAGAGAGAGAGAGAGAGAGAGAGAGAAAAGAACCAGGAACAAACCGGCTCCGCATCTAATTGCAATCCGTCCCCCCAGCGCTACCAATCAAGGTCTTTTTTTAAAAAAAGAAAAGAAAAGCGGTATGTGTGTGTGTGTGTGTGTGTGTGTGTGTGTGTGTGTGTGTTGGTGGGGGGAGGCTTGGTGAGTAATATGCCAAACCACATGTGTAAAGGAATAAAACAGAATAGTTAACATTCAGCTCCATGCCATTCATTTCCCCCTAAAATGTAATGATAATTAGATAGGTCATAAAATGCTCTTCTTTTCATTATGACTGATGAAATGCATTAAAGCTGACAGGGTATTACCTGACAGTAATTAGGTTTTGTCATGAATTAAATTATTTGAAAGCAGGCTCTTTCCCTAACCATGCAATTTACAGCAAGATCACACGCATACATATACACATCCGTGTGTATGTGTGTAATATTATATATACATATATTAAATCTATGAAAGATAAAGAGAAAAAAAATTAAAATGGAACCGTAAGAGGCGGGAAGGACAACAACGACCCATCACTCTCTCGCTCCTTCTGGAAGAACCGTACCAAAAATTCACGCGCAAACAAAGCGGTGCGCGGTGGGAAAGGAGGTGGTGGGGAATGAAGATAAAGCGGTTTACTAGTTTTAAAAAGCGCTTTACAACGAAGCGATCGACAGCCACGGCAAAGATCAGGATGCACGGGACCCAAGAGGGGGGGAAAAGAAGGAAGCCAAGGTGAGGAAGCGCGATGGGAAGAAATGAGATTTAATTAATTAATTAATTTTTTAAACTCCTGAGTCCCGGCACAGGGAACCCACAGAAGCTTTGGCTGTGTCTCCGCAACCCGCGCAAATACCGCCCCCGCCCCGCGCGTGTTCCAGCTCCGCCTTTTCAAGCCCCGCGAACGAGGATCGCGCAGCCCAAGCCGATCAGAATGTGTCGGTACACTTTTAAATATATATATTATATATATATATCTATATACAGTATTTTATTGAAGCAAGTCACAAAGGCTGAACTCAGGCAAAAAACCATTCCTTGGCTGATTCGGGTTTCCATTGGCGGGCGGGCGACCCGGTGAGAGACGCGCCAACGAGCGAGCAAAAATCACACGTTTATCTCTATACAGTATTTGCTAACTGCTTGCTGCGTTTCCCCCCTTTCTTTTCCTTTTAAACCATCAGCTAGAACCTCTTCTCTTTCCGAGGAGGACTCAGGCTGGAAGCTCTCCTTCCTTCTGCACTTGGCCATCGGATCTGTTTTTCCCCCTCCCCTTTCTTCGTTCCGAAATCTCCTCTAAAAATGGCAAGAGCCTTATTTAAAGCAGAGAGCGATTAAGTAAGAGGGTAACAAAAGCGAGCGAGCGAGAGGCTTACCTTTTCGCAAGAGATGCCTTCTGCAGGAAAAAATAAAATAGGGGAAAGGGAATCTTCCAGTCTTAGATGTGGGACACTTTGGTCCTTCAAAAAGAGAGAGGAGAGAGAGAGAGAGGAGACACTTTCCAGTTTTGAAGTTTTGCTGGATTGTTTTATTTTATTTCAATCCCCTCCCTTCTGATCAGTAATAGTTCTGTAGCGTTCCAGACAGCTGGCGGTGGAGATGGATGCCTCTTAGGGTGGAGGGAAAGACAATGCATAGGAGAAGGGAGAGAAAAATTATATATATATATGTATTTAAAATCCTGTTTCCCTCTTTAAAGAAAGTGGGGGAACACAAGGCTGTGCAAACACACCCTCAGTTCAAGAGGAGAAACTGTGCTTCATCATCTCTCCAGCTTCCCTTCTGCACACACACACCCCAACCCAGCTTGAGTTTCAGTATCATCAAATAGGAGTAAGTCCTGGGTTTTCCTCTTCCTCTGCTTTCTTGCTGCCTGCCTGGTTGCCTCTGCCGCCCCCCCTCCTTCCTTCCTCACTTTCTTCCCCAGCTGAATGCAAAACCTGAGTGGGCCCCGTGCTCTTCCTTCAGTATTTAAACACCTCCACCAGGTCCCTAGTTAGCAGCTCTCTCCCGCTCATCCAAGAAGCTGACAAGTACGGTTAGAGGAGGCTGTACATGTTGCTCTAATGGACCTCATTAAGTTCTACTTACAGATGTTCTCTTAACATAATTGATCTGCGGTGAGTTGAGAGGACTGCAACTTATTCCCTAGCCCCCAATTATGGTTGGGTAATTAGATCCCCAACCTCCAATTTTTCACATTCACCCTTCTAACATCCCAAAATATCAAAGTATCTTCTTTCCTCACCAAAGCTCCCTCCCTCCCTCCCTCCCTCGACCGGACTCCACTCGACTTCACGGTATTGACAGTTAGATCTACGCTAACCTTTGTAGTGACGCCAGTCTTAATGGCGCATTCAGTCCATTGACAGACCTCAGGGGTGGTTTCCTCCCCACCTTTTTGTGCCTCCTCCCTCCCCTCTTCCCTCTTCCCTTCTTCTTTCTCCTTCTCTTGCTTTCCCCCCCCCCTTAACCCTCAGAAACAAAAGGGTGAAAAGGAAAAAAAGAGAGAGAGAGAGAGAGAGAGAAGGGAAAAAAAAGACTCTCTCTTGCTTGTATAGTTTGTACTTTTGATAAAAGGTTTCACTGATGGGCTTTGGCAGTGGAGGTTCTTTTCTAATGTCTTTTTATCTGAATTAATTCCTCAGATGAAAACTTTAAGGAACAATGAAGAGGAGAGGTACGGGCTCTGAAACGGTGAGAGGAGGGGAAGGGAGGTGGGAGGGGGTGGAAATTACACAGCACACCTGGGACAGATGAAGCCAAACTAGTGCTTTTATAATGCCAATCAGCAAGGCTGTTATCATCCCTCTAATTAGGAAAGCAGCCTAAAACAGAGAGCACTTGGGGAAATGGTAATGTTATGGTTTTGCACTTAAAAGGGGAGACATGGCGTACACTGTAAGAATCCGGGATTGGGGCTGACAAGTCCTTTAATTAATGGGCAGGATTCCCTGCGTGTGCACATGGGGAGTGCATGTTTCAATTCATAAAAGTGGACAAAGGGTGCTATTTGGGGAGTGTGTGTGTGTCTGTGTGTGTGCATGTGTGCATGCGCATGCACAGGCCTGGAAGGTACAGAAGGAAAGAGGGTGAAAGGGGAGGGGGAGAGGAACTAGCCCATTAGATTTGAAAGAGAACCCAGTTCACAAACTACCTTTATTTGAAGCCCCCCTCCCCAGGATTGCATGTGGAGCGGCAGAAAGTGGTTTGAAAGCTGCGGTGGCGTGGGGGGGGGGAGAAGCCCAAGGCCATCAGGCAAACCAAAAAGTTGGGAAGAGAGTACATTTGGAATCGGAGGATGCAGCTCCTTCTTTTTCTCTCTCTACTCTTTTTCAAACTTTCATTTCAGAAGGGCCTTGGCTGTCGGATGGGAAATGGGGCCAAACTGGCCAGGCAGTTTTGTCTCTTGGGATGACATTCGTAGATGGTCTTCGCTTCCTCTACCTGGGGAGGGTCAGAGTGCCCAACTTCTCCCATTCTCCTCCTGACGAAGGGCCAAGGGGTGCCCCCCTCGGCACAAACGTGCAGCTGTTTGCACTTGCGCCGAGCTCAACGCAGGAGACAGTGTCTGTCAAGTGATTGTCCTGGGCTACTTCACCAACAGTGCAGTCTTTTTGAATCTGGGGTGAGCCACGGCGCCTGAATAATGACCTTTTATGCCGTGTCCATGCAAGCCAAGCCCAAACCATGGAGGTCTGCCATTGGAAGCCAACCTACCCTTCCCCCCTACCCCATACTGCCCTTTGAATCGGTTAGTTGAGTATGCCTGGCTGCCGTGAGCCTCCAACCCAGTCCGAAGCATGTTCAGAGGGGTGAGGCCACAAATGGCACATGGCAAATTTCCTCCTATCCTGAAAGGCCTGCCAATTGACAATCACATTTCATCAATTTCACAATCACCCAGACACATCCGGTGGGGCCACGGTGAGATACAGGAAGCTGGACTAGATGGGTCTTTGGCCAGATCCAGCATGGCTCTTCTTATGTTCTTATGTTCTTATATCCTCCTCATCATTAGAATTGGGTTTTTTGCATCACCATGGGAACATTCTGGAAAGTCTTTTTCAAGCACCCATATTTCCTGGCCTTTATCTGAGCCTATTTACCCATATCTCCTTGAGTTCAATCAGATCTCATCCTACAATGTCTTCTGAATTTTTTTGTATCTTGAGACATCCCATAGGGAATTTTCATATCTCGAGTTTTTCATGAAAGACTTCCATTCCCAGGGTGCATTGCACCCCAAACAGAGTTTCCTTCGCATCTCGAGTTTTTCGCAACTAGGGGCATTCATAACTCAAGGCACCGCTCTATAGGATTTCCAAATATATATACTGTATATAGGATTTCCAAAGCAATGCTATTTATTTTATTTATATCGCAACCCTATAATGCAAGTTCTCTGGCTGCTCACAAAGAAAACATTTAAACCAAAGATTGAAAGTAATATTTATCAGTAGCTGTATTACCCACGAGACACTGCTTTTTTGGGGGGGGGGAGGTGATAGCATAATCACATTATAATAAAAACAACATAATGATGTTCCTTTTTAGTGTATTTGTAACATTCCTTTTACATTACAGTATAGATGTTGCTTTCAGAAGGTAATTTTGGGGTAATTTGGGAAACTGAAGGATCTAAATAGTTCAGAAAGAACAGAAAGGAAGGGTGTTTGTCGAAAATGCATATTCCTGCACAGAAATACCAGAGGACGTATTGGATGAGATTGGACTTCCCATTGAGAGAAACTGGATTAATATAAATGGGGTGAGAAACAGAAGTAACATGGTAGTTGGTGTCGACTACCAACCATACAAGATGTGGATGAAACCTTTGGAAAAACAAAATGAAAGAATTTCAAAAAGATTTCAATTATCCTGATATCTGTTGGGAGGCAAATTCTGCCAAATATGCCCTTCCAATTAATTCCTGGCTTATGTTGCTGCTAATTTTCTCCTACTAAAGTAAACTAGGGGATTAGCAATCCTGAATTTGCTTCTAACCAACTGAGATTGGTTAGAAGCAAATTGAGATTGGTTAGAGAGAGGGAGGGCATTCTTTACCAGATGGAGGAGATGTGCACCCTCTAGAAAGTAAGAGGCAGTAACGGGAACATGGAGAAAATGGCCATGCTCTGCTTGAGTTCTTGATTTCAGAAGCAGGAAACAAAAGCAGCATATGAATGTTAGATTTTAGGAAAGGTGATACACTCAGAGCAATGATAAGTAAGGTCTCGTGGCAAGAGATTTTACCAGGAGGAAGAGTCCCAGATGTCTAAGAGTTGCCTAGACAAACTATTCCAACAAGAAAAAGTGGAAGACAGTAAAAGAAAAAAACACACCACAATGTGGCTTCACAAAAACTTCAGAGAGGACCTGATAAAAAAGGACATACGTAGGAAGTAGAAGGAAGGCCAAGTCACAGAGGAATACAGAAAAGTAGCAACACATTGCAGAGCTGACAGTAGGAAGGCCAAAGTAGCTGAGGACAGCAAGAGGAAGCAGGGAAAAAAGCATTCTTCAGGTAGGCACAAAGCAAAAGACAGAGAAAAGAAACAGTGGCTCAGCTACTTAACAAGGATGGGAAAATGGAAACAAAGAAAAGGCAGAAGTGCTCAATTCTTACTTGAGCTCGGCCTTCTCCAAAAAGACAATTTATGGAAGAAAATATGTAATAATATCATTGGGGAGCAGGATTACACCTGGAGATTGATAAATAAATCCTCAAGGAGCGCCTTACTACTTTGAATGATCTGACATCTCTAGGGCGGGATGAACTGCACCCAAAAGTATTTGAAGGAGCTGGCTGAAGAACTCTCAGGACTGCGGTCTGTTGTTTTCTTGAAGCCATGGGGAATGGGTGACATGTAGAATGGTTGGTAGAGTGGCCAATGCTGTCTGTATCTTCACAACAGAGGACTCTGGGAACCATCGACCAGTCAACTTGACATCAACCCCAGAGAAAATTCTGGAGCAGATTATCAAGTGGTCACTCTGGGAGCACCTTGAAAGCAATGCAAGCAGCAAGTAGGGTAGCATAAGGCTCAGCCCTAGGCCTAGCGCTCCTCAACATTTGTATTAATGACTTGGATGAGGGGGTTCAGGGAATGCTTGTCAGATTTGCAGATGACATGGAATTAGGGGAGGGGGGAGTAGCTAATACCCTGGAAGACAGAAACAAAATTCAAAAAGATATGTGGGCTGAAAACTGCAGAATGAAATTTAATGGAGATAAACACAAAGTTCTACAGCTAGAAAATGAAAGCAAAACACATCACCACAAGATGAAGGGTACTCATCGTACTAATACCATGAGTAAGAAGGGTCTTGGAATTGCTGTAGAACAGAAGCTGAATATGAGCCAACGTTGTTATTATTATTGCTACTAATCTGCCATCTATTGTGGAATTGTATACCACACGAGCTAAAAAGAGGGTGATGAAAAGTATATACAGTGGACCCTTGTATAACAGACAGCTTGTATAACATAAAATTTGTACAACATAAAAAATTCCGGAGATAGGGGAAATTTGCTTAACATAATTGCCTATGGGGAAAATCCGTACAACATAAAAATGGGATCACTCTGTTTTCAATGCATTCCTATGGAAATTTGTATAAAGGAAAATTTGCTTAACAGAATTTCATTTGGAACGAATTAATTCCTTTATACAAGGTACCACTGTATTTTGATGAAAATATATACAGATTCCACACATCCTGGACATAACCTGGTTCAATTGTTACCCTCAGGGTGACGTTTTAGGGCATTGCACACTAGGACAACTAGATATAAAGATAGTTTCTTTCCAAGTGCTATCAAACTGTTGAATAATTAATTTTTACTTCTCTTCTTCCTTTTTAAATAATAGGTTGTATTGTATTGTTGTACTGTGTTTTTATCGTTGACTATATGATTCTTATATTTCCTTTTATAAATGGAGAGCATATTTTACTAAAACAAATTCTGGGTATGTCCAACCACACTTGGCCAATAAAGGTATTCTGATTCTGATTCTGATTCATTGTGATGGGGCTGCAAATGCAATTTTAGGCTGCTTTAGCAAAAGTATAGCCTCCAAGCCTTGTGCAGTGCTAATTTCCCCTCCATTCAGGATTCATGCTGAACATTATGTATGTATGTATGTATGTATGTATGTATGTATGTATGTATGTATGTATGTATGTATGTATGTATGTATGTATGTATGTATGTATGTATGTATGTATGTA
>JAHTLZ010003526.1:7827577-7843850 GCA_023846285.1 Phrynocephalus versicolor | reverse complement strand
GATGGGTAAATCTACACCAAGTTAAGAGAGGACCTTGGTGTCACATTCTCCCACATTCCGTTTTCCATCAACTCTATGGAAAATATGAGAGTTTAAGTTAGACCATATCAAAACTCTACAAAAATCTGAAATGATCTCATTGGACAAATTCAGCTGGCACTCCTCTTTTCTGTAGAGACAGAAAGAAGATCATGCTGTGTGGTTTATTTATTTATTTATTTGATATGTTTATCACATATCTGTTAGCTATGAGGAATCTGATGAAAAAGGAGTCTGTGGCCCTTATTTGGCACCTGTGCTGGTGTTTGCACAGGGCTAACATGTGTAGGACAATTGTTGAGGGTGGACATTTGGGCACAAGTGCAACCTATTTCTTCTCCGTGTTCTTCAGTGCAGCCTCACAATCCAATACATGAGGGCAGAGTCCTTGAGGAGAGCAAAGTTGTTGATAGTGGCAGCAACAAATCAGAAGAGTCTCTTCCTGGCCTAAGGATCCAATGGCCTGGAACATCATTGGTGACTATGCTTCTTTGTTATTACTAGCTAGCTAGCTGCAGCTGAGTTGACCATGACTGTTTACTGGAGTAGTGGCAAATGGTGCATCCTTTGCCAACGTTACTTGGGATACCCCCCTCTCCTCTCTCTCTCTCTCTCTCTCTCTCTCTCTCTCTCTCTCTCTCTCTCTGTGTGTGTGTGTGTGTGTGTGTGTGTGTGTGTGTGAGAGAGAGAGAGAGAGAGAGAGAGAGAGAGTTAGGTATGAATTGCTGGATGCAGGAATAGCAGTGCTCTAATGGCTTTCACCCATGAGAAACAAGAAACCACGCAACTATGGTGGTTACTTCATGTCCTTCCTCGAGCCGAGGTGAACTTGCCTCCGTGTTGAAATCGGTTTTCAACACAGATCGAGAAGTGGATTGAAAAGATTCCCGAGCTCCAGGATGGGAATCTCTCACCCTGCTTGGAGCGCAGTTCAGGGGGCGTGGTCGGGGTGAACTCGGATCGACTCCACAAGGATGTGAGGTTACGTTCCTTTGAACTTGGATTGACCCCATAAGGACGTGAGGTTACATTCCTTCGAACTCGGATTGACCCCACAAGGATGTGAGGTTACATTCCTTTGAACCGGTCTCCAACGGGGCCGCAAACCGCAGCGAGAGGGACGTGAAGTATCAGCCTTGGATTCAAATCTTTGCTCAACCAGGGAAACTCCCTTGGGGAGGTAGAGTGGTCACTTTATTGAGTGGTGACCAAAATGGAGGACAGAGCGCCCCCTGCCAGGAACTAGGATTATTGAGAGTTGTCATACAGGACCAAGTGGAAAGCAGCACAGCATCTAGCACCACCCTAAATTATGCAAGACAAGAAGGCCCCATAACTTCATTATTACGTATATTATTCTAACAATTCTATGAAATTTAAAATGTGGTGATTTTTGGTATTTACAGATCCCATGTTATAGATAGCTTAGCTTGTGTGTAAATCTGGCAGTTGCTGAAATTGTGAACTCAAGAGAGTATAAACGCCTGAGGAGGACCCTTTGGCAAGGACATTTCAAACCTGGATGTAAGTCTGCACAGTAGGTAAGAGTCCATAAAGCTTTCTTGGTCTTAAACACCTTCCCGACCTTTCATTCGGTCTCTTCCGTACTGTGTTTCTTTTTTTCAACCTCATAAAAATAACATTTCCAGGTACCACGTGTTAAACACTCCATATTGTGAAATTATCTTCTCCCCAGAAGTTGGCTCTCTCTCTCTTTGGGTTCTACATATTTCTAATCTGATTTCACAACTTAAATATATTATGCAAATTATTTCCCTTATGTGGTGTTCAAGGTATTTGGTTGCCTCTTTATATTATTAATATACATGTAACTGCAGGGGATTGGAGTTGTGGGGGAGGGAAGGGAGGCCTGTGCTGATTCACAAAGGAGATACTCAAATAGAAATATCATACCACCATTTGCATTTTCATAATTCTAAGTGGAGTGTTTATTTATTGAAATTCATAACCCACGGAGGGCTCATTCATCTCTAGAGGAAAGATGCAGAGGGGAAAACGAATCTAGGTTGGAAAAAGGACAACATGCAGTGGTCTAAAGATAAGACATTACCGATAAAAAAATGCACTCAATAGAACAGTTGGGTAGTAAAATTGTATGCCCCATGGAAACACCTCCGCTGAAGAGCATAATTCTCTGCAGAAGTACAACACTTCAGGCATTCCTCCTATTTCAGGTCTGTGTCAGACATGATGTTTTCTCTACATCGGTGAAGAGGGAAAATTATGTTGGTGGCCAAAATTCTGTATGAAATAGCCACATATAATGACAACATGACAACAGGTCCTAACAATGTTGCACACAACATCATATCAAGGGCACCTTCACTTGTTTCTCAGGTAATTTGATTTTTGTTATCTTTTGTCAACAGTGCCCTTCTGGATTCTGTTTATTTGTCTGGGAGATTCTCAGTCATCCAGGTGAGGTTATCCAGGAGTTGAGTGACGGCAACCAGACTTCTCTTCTTGTGGGATAGAAATGCATCACTACTCATCCAAGTAGCTTCTTCAGCCTGAGAAAAGTTGGTGGGAGGCTTCCAATTTATAGTTCACCTTGGTTTCTCCCCACCCTGGTCTGAATAGGCTCCTTAGATGGTCAATGACCTGGGGTGTGTGGAGGTCACACTTATGCAACCCTTCCTGACACCCAATAATTATGGGTTGTTAACAGCAGCCTTCTTGGTGTAGGTGCGAATTTGTTCTGATTTCTCTGGGGGATTGATGAAAGGGCAGCATGATAAATGGGTCTAAGTCCCCCACACCTGTTGAGAGAGGGATGTTCAATACACATGTGAATGGCTTCTCTGACTCCTGTCTTCTTTGTCTAATATGTGTACATCTTCGTCTTTGAATGTGTGTCCTTGGTCCTTCAAATGAAGATACACTGCTGATTCTGGTCCTGAGCTGTTGCCCTTCCTGTGTTGGGTCATCCTGTGGTTTACTGGCTATTCAGTTTCTCCAATAAAACACGTAGAAAACTGTCCCCGACTATTCCATTCTACCAGGACACTCTTCATAGGGTATGAAATTTGTCATTCTCAAAAAAGAAACACTACAGAACAAGAATGCAGTGGGAAACAGCTGAGATAAAATATATACAAATGATGGACACCCATATAAAAGGATTGAATATAAGTCAGGGTTACTTAACACATTACAAAATGCTTATGCTATTCTCTACTGTTACTTTCCTTTACGAGTACTGTTCTAGACTCATCTTTTCGTACAAGGCTCAAAGGGAAAAACTGTTAACGCTCTATTTTAATACATATCGTTCCTCTGTTGTTCCCTTTAATCATGTTACTGCTCACAATCTTTATAGCACCACAACCCCCTTCCTCTTTTCCATTTCCCCTTTGCCTTTTGTTGTGCGTTCTTTTGTTGGGAATGTTTTACTTGGGAACTCTGTATTTCACTCCATATGTCTGAAGAAGTGGACTTGTCGACAAAAACTCACATTGCCTTTAAGATGCCATGGGGACTTTTCATTTTCATTTTTAATATTTTTATATTAGTTTCCATTTTTGGTTTTGCCACACTAACATGGCTAACCAATTCTAAATCGACAGATATCTCTAGTTTATCCTCTGAATCAGCAGAGGATTTAAACAACCATTGCAACGTCATCACGAGCCCCACCTCTACGGCTAACAACAATAAACAAATATCAGTTGTGGAATTATTTACTCCACACCTTCTTTATTTGTATTTTGTTCCTGATTTCAGAAGCTAAACAGGGTCGACCCTGGTTAGTACCTGGATGGGAGACCGCAGGAACTGGCAAACCACTCCAGTATTCCTGCCAAGAAAACTCCATGGACATGGGAAGAGTCAGTCATGAGTGTAATGACACAACACACACCTTCCTACATTTCCTTTCTGAATTAATGGAATGACTTCCTCTCCATCCAGGCAGAGATTATTATAATCTAAATGAAGTCACCAAACTTTTTTTGCATAATGAGATCACCATCATGTCAGCAAATAAAATCATGACTAGAGATGGGCATGACTCAAAAAAATTGTTTTTCTTTTTTCGTTTGGTCGTTTAGGGGTCCGTTTCGGTTCGTTTTCATTTTCGTTGGGTTTCTCCGCAAATTTTTCATTTTCGTTTCGTTACCTAACGAAAACAAAAAAACGAAAACAAAAACGAAAAATTTCTGTTTCATTAGCATTCTTTTCAGTTCAATGTGTTTGCCGCAACGAAAACGAAAAACACGGCAAAAAGTTTCATTTTGTTTCTGTTTCCGTTTTGTTTTTGAAAAATTTTCATTTTCGTTTCATTACCTAACGAAAACGAAAAAACGTAAACGTAAACGAAAATTTCGCTGAGTCGTGCCCATCTCTAATCATGACCCATGAAATTTGTTTTCACTGTGTTTCCATAGAAGCCTGTCTGGTCTTGAGATCTTTTGCTGGTATGTCTGATGAGGACATGATGCAGGACCTTTTCAGTGGCTGCCCCAGACTTCCTTGTAAAAGAGGCTAGGCTGCCCCGGTTTATAGTCCTTCTCTCTGCAGGCAAAGACCTTTTTAATGCAGGCAAACCTTTGTCTATTAATATGCTGTAGAAGAACAATGGTTCCTAGATGTTCTTGGACTACAACTCCCAGAAATCAGCTAGTGGTGAAGGCTTCTCAAAGCTGGGAACCACTGCTGTAGAGGAAATCACTTAAATAATTATTATTGTACCTTTTAAAATATTTACTGTGCTTTTAAGTGGTTTTCAAATTGCTGAATCCAGTGCTAACTTTCAACACTATAATTGATTCAACTACATATTAATGCTATAACTTACAGGCCAAAGTAAGTTCTGTTGGCATTTTAAACCAATGGAATACAAAGGGTGGAACTTTGGCAACTCTTTGCCACAAGTTAAGCTGGCAATGAATCAATGACATTTATATAAGAGTTGACTCAATAATATAAACTATAATACATAGAAAACTGTCTCCAACCATCCCATTCTACCCAGACACACTTCACAGGATATAAAAGTTGCCATTCTCAAGAAAGAAACACTGCAGAACAAGAATCCAGTGGGAAACAGCGGACTCGATAACTTCAAAATGTTATTTGAAGTATAATGATTTGTCACCGGAGACCCAGACCAAGATCATCTGTACTGTTGCATTGTGACTGAAGCTGCTTTCACTCAACCCCTAAAATCCGCTGCAAAGTGTTTGCAGATGCAGAGCATAAAATTGTTTTCCCACCAGCAGCGGACTTAAAAAAAAAAAGTACAGTGATGCCTACCTAACCATGACCCAGCACATTTTACAAATACCTGGTCTCGAGGAGATAATTTTTTTGTCATTGTTCTGATGCGGATTTTAAAGCAATGCTGCCTGGCCAGCTCCTCTGCCTTTTGTTTGTTTTTGTTATGCCCCCCCCCCTTTAACAGACAGGAATCCCTAATGGTCTTCCTGTTCTGCTACAATTAGCTGCTGCCAACTGGGGGAAGCGTGTTGGGCAGGCGGCGGTGAGCCTGCATGTTTTTCTCCCTCCCCTCAATCCACAGCAGACAGAAGCAATAGAATCGGAGTGCAGGAGGGTGGGAACACAGGAACCAGGACAACAACCACATGATCTCTGGTTGGGGGGATCCGCATTTATGTTGCCAGTGGATTTTAGTGGTCGTGTGAAAGCGGTCTTACTTACAAGAAAGCTGGAACATGAAAAAAGGTGACAGGACAAAAAAGGGTGTTGGGGGAGAATTTTACAGAAAACCTGGACCACCAGAATGACAAATCAATGTGTTCCGGAGCAAATCAAATTTGAACTCTCACTAGAATCTAAAAGTACGAAAGTCATACTAGTATAATTTGCAACTTATAAGAAGGCAAGACTCGCTGGTCATAGTCTTATGGAGTTTGTCCATAGCAAATCCAAAGCTCCATGACAGATGGATGCAGACATAGAGATCACACACTTGGTTGTGTGCCCATGCACCAGTAAGCGAGAATTGCTTGCACAGTCTCCCTTACAGGCATGGTATTTCAGAGCAGGAAATGCCAGCGGAAAAGGCAATAATGCTAGGAAATGTGAAAGCAGTAGAAAAAGAGGAAGACCTAACGTTAAACAGATTGACTAGATAAAGGAACACACAGCCCTTTCATTTGCAAAACTTGACTTGGCCTTGGATATTAGGATGTTTCGAAGATAGAATAGAATAGAATAGAAATTTATTGTCATTGTACAGATGCACAACATGTACAATGAAATTAAATGCTGTTCCAGCACTACACAAACCAAAAACAAACAACCAAACAACCGCATACACACCATTCTGCTTAAAATGATCTAAAATGCTTAAAATCTTAAAATGCTAAGATCGTTAATTCATGGGGTCAGAACCAACTCCACAGCAAATAACAATGGTAGCTTTTCTACCTTTTTATTTCTGTCACAGAAACACACACACACACACACACACACACACACACACACAGCAGCAGCAGCTGAACTGCATTGTGGCTTCTGTGCTCAGCACTGGAGCCTCCATAGCAAACATAATGCTTGTAACTTTTCATAATGCTCCTGTCAATTCAAAGTTAAACAGCAGAGCCTAACATATGGACCAGTCTCAAGAGGTACCGTTGGCACGCGTAATTAGCATGATTTGTCACCATGTAAGTTTCATACTGTACAGTTTAATTAAAACAGGTACCGGCAATGGGGCTATATATTATAATCAGTGAAATATGTCGGCTTTAAAAAGCACACAGATTGTATTCTGAATTTGGATGGTGTAGTTACATTAAAGACACGTTCACAGCAAGGGCCTTTCACGTTCTCAGTTTAGTTACCTAGCAAACTCTTGAAAACTGTCAAGGTGCAATGCTGAGTGAAGAGGTGAAGTTGTTCTTAAGTATAGGCATGCTGCCTTTGATTCGTGGTAACCAAATAAATGAGTGGTCCCCAAAATGTACAGACCTGATAACAGTCTTCCAACACCTGACAGGTTGGGTTGCCACAGGGAAGAGGGCATTGACATATTCTGAGTTGCACCTGAGGGTATGACAAGAACCAATGGGTGGAAATTCATTGGAGGAAGAGCCAACCTGGAAATAAGGAGAAATGTCCTGATGGTGAGAGCCATTAACAGTGGAACAGCTTGCCTCCTGACGTTGTTGGTGCCCTATCGATGAAGGTTTTCAAGAAGAGATTGGAAAGCCATCTGTCCTGGATGGTATGCTGCGGCCAGACTGGTGGCGGGTGTGCGTTGATATGACCACATCACCCCAGTACTGGCCTGCTTGCATTGGCTACCCGTTGCATCCCAAATAAGATTCAAGGCCCTGGTTTTAATTTATAAAACCCTCCACGGCTTGGGACCTGAATACCTGGCAGAGCGAATCTCCCAAAGATCAACTGAGGCCCAACCTACCAGAATGTTGCGGGCGCTCTCACTTCGGGTGGCCACGCCCAGAGAGGCTCGGAAAACTGTGACACACAACCCAGCCTTCTCTGTGGCCAGCCCTGTGCTCTGGAACCATCTCCTGAGTGAGTTGTGCCTTGCCCTGGCCCTGCCAGCCTTTAAAAAGCCTTAAAGACCTGGCTTTTTTGTGAGGCATTTGGCGACAGTTAATTGTTTTTTTTCCTTCTTTTTTCTGTCCCGCCATCATGCTAATGAGTGACTCTTTCTTGTAGTTTTATTATGATGTTTACTTGGTTTATTATTATTGTCATTGTTTTCACTGTTTTTATTGTTTGCATATTGTTGTAAACCACCCAGGGTTCCTCCTGGAAGATGGGTGGTATATAAGTATTAAAATAAATAATAAATAAATAAAATATGAGATCTCCCTTGGAAATTGATGATAAAGAAGGAAGGAAGACCTCCAAGGTCGCTTCCAACCCTATGATGATTCTACACGTATGTCCTGGCGTCAGCAATAAGTTCAGCTCCTGCAAACTCAACGCCTTGGGTTTAGTATATATCATGCATGGCCTTCCTCTTTTTCTGTCACCTTCCACTTTTCCTAGCATGATTGTCTTTTCTCGTTAACATGTGTTGGACTCACCAAAGTTCAACAGCCTGGGTTTCATCAATATTTTTTCTTCCAGAGAGAGTTCAGGTTTGATTTTATGTAGCACTCCCTTGTTCGTCTCTCTGGTGGTTTTCAGGCTATCCATAGAGCTCTCCCCCATCTTTCAAACGAATCAATCTTGCCCCTGTAGGCTTTCTTTGCTGTTCAGCTTTCACATCTGGACATAGTAATTGAGAACACCAGGGTAAAATCCTACAGTTAATTTTCTAGATCTTTGTGAGTCTCCTGCAGGAAAAGCTACGTAGCACCTTAATAACAAAGTCTGATTTGCAACGGGGTTTAGTAGACTTTTTTCTGAGGAAGTGGGCTACGACCCACAAATAATGAATGAATTGCACAGATATAGGATGGGAGACACCTGGTTGGAAAATAGTACCTGTGAAAAGGATCTGGGAGTCTGGGTGGACCACAGATTGAACATGAGTCAGCAGTGTGATGCGGCAGCCAAGAAAGCCAATGCGATTCTTGGTTGCATCAACAGAACCGTAGTGTCTAGATCAAGGGAAGTGGTAATACCACTCTACTCTGCTCTGGTCAGACCTCATCTGGAGTACTGTGTCCAGTTCTGTGCACCTCAATTTAAAAAGGATGTTGACAATCTTGAATGGGTCCACAGGAGGGTGACCAGGATGATTGATGGTCTGGAGGAAATGTCTTATGAGAAGTGGCTTAGGGAGCTGGGAATGTTTAGCCTTACAAAAAGAAGACTGAGAGGGGATATGATAGCTATGTTTAAATATTTGAAAGGATGTCACATTGAAAGAGGTGTCACATTGAAAGAGGTGGTGAAAGAGGGGAATGAAAAAATGGGCTGAAGCTCAACATCAAAAAAACTAAGATCATGGTCATCGCTCCCATCACCTCCTGGCAAATAGAAGGGGAAGAAATGGAGGCAATGACAGAGTTTATTTTCTTGGGCTCCTTGATCACTGCAGATGGCGACTGCAGCAATGAAATAAAAAGACGCCTGCTTTTGGGAGGAAAGCAATGGCAAACCTAGATAGCATCCTAAAGAGCAGAGACATCACTTTGCCAACTAAGGTCAGGATAGTAAAAGCTATGGTTTTTCCAGTAGTGATGTATGGAAGTGAAAGTTGGACTATAAAGAAGGCTGATCGCTGCAGAATCGATGCTTTTGAGCTGTGGTGCTGGAGGAGAGTCTTGAGAGTCCCCTGGACTGCAAAGAGATCAAACCTATCCATCCTGAAAGAAATCAACCCCGAATGTTCACTGGAAGGACAGATTTTGAAGCTGAGGCTCCAGTACTTTGGCCACCTCATGAGGAGAGAGGACTCCTTGGAAAAGTCCCTGATGTTGGGAAAGATTGAAGGCAAAAGGAAAAGAGGACGGCAGAGAATGAGATGGTTGGACAGTGTCATCGATGCAACCAATATGGATTTGACAAAACTCCGGGAGGCAGTGGAAATAGGAAGGCCTGGTGAGCTCTGATCCATGGGGTCACAAAGAGTCAGACATGACTGAACGACTGAACAACAACAACACACAGAAGAAGGGACTGGTTTGTTTTCCATGGCTTCAGAGAGTAGGACACGGGGGAATGGTTTCAAACTGCAGGAAAAGAGATTCAATTTAAACATTAGGAAGAATTTGTCCGGCAATGGAACATGCTGCCACGGAGGGTGGTGGAGTCTCCTTCTTTGGAGGATTTTAAGCATAGTCTGGATGGCCATCTGTCTGGAGTCCTGTGATGGGGGTTCCTGCATGGCAGGGGGTTGGACTAGATGGCCCTTGAGGCCTCTTCCAATTCTGTGATTCTATGAAATGAGCCTTCCCAGCCCCATGAACTACAGGCAACCTGCAAGGTTGTAAAACTTCCAACAGCACCTATGGATGTGTTTGCTGGGGGGCTGGGGCAGTTCTTGTTCCAAAAAGCAAGTTTGTCAAGTTCTTGTCAAGATGTACTGCTATCTTTTGCTTTGAGTAGCAACAGCAGTGTTATTATGTGCATCTGGTGGGGCCACTGTGAGATACACAGAAGTTGGACTAGATGGGCCCTTGGCCTTATTCAGCAGGGCTCTTCTTATGTCCTTATGTTGTTAGATTTGGGTAGAAATTTTCTTTGAATCTTGAATTTTCATTTATTGATCTTGCACCATCAACACTGCTTGTTTCTGCAGGTTGATTCTATCTTGGTTGGGTATCCCTTTTTCATTTTAGGCTCTCAAGGGCCAAATCCAATTCACAGCCTTAACTACAGCCTTAACTTATCACATGTGGGATATGTTAAGTCTGCACGTGCAGAAATTCTACAAGTATGCAAGTCAACAAATCTGTAAATTCCACTGCAACAGTGGGTATAAACTAGCTTGAACTATGAAAGGTTTGTGAATTGGCACTATATAAAAAACTCGTTGCATTAAACATTAAAGATTGCGGAGTCTGCAGCCTTAAGGTTGGAACCCAATGCAATCAGCCCTATGTAAGAATTCATTCCTGGTTACTGTTGGACTTTTATTTACAGTTTTGTATTCTGTCTGTGATTTGTGTGATTCAGAGGAACTTTTATTGGCTGGGGTGACTATCCATTTATTCAACACGAACAAATTTTTCCTCCCTTGCAGCTTTTGAATTGAAGAGTCCCACCTCTCTACAGAGTATTTCTTTCCCTCCCTTTAGTCCATTTGAGGCAGTGGTTTTGTTTGTTGTTCTTGATCTGTTTGGATGGTTGCTTGTGTGTGTGTGTGTGTGTGTGTGTGTGTGTGTGTGTGTGTGTGCAGTAAATAAAGCAACATACAGAAGTCTGTAACTTCAAGCAACTATAAGTAAAGAAATAGATGGACTCTGGAAATTTGTAGCAAATCTCCTCTATGGATCTCTGTATTTCTACTGTATAGCAAAAGGAAAAAATTACTAAAAATTCAAAACTTCACCATAGTTCCAACTGTCTTCCAATATTTAAGCCAGATAATTTAAGGTAAGGAGGAATTGTTTTCTTACTGGTATTGTTAAGGAATTGGGATCCAGCAGTCCTTGGGATCCACCTTCAAAATCTTACTGTTTTTTTTAACATACACAAAAGCAAAATCATGGTGAGCCTCATGGTGCAGTGGTTAAATGCCTGTACTCCAGGTAAAACTGTGCTCATGACCTGGGGTTCAATCCCAGGTAGCAGGCTCAAGGTTCACTCAGCCTTCCAGCCTTCCAAGGTTGGTAAAATGAGTACCCAGCTTGATGGGCGGTGGGGTGGGGCAATGTGTAGCCTGCATACTATAATTAAACTGTAAATCGCCCAGAGACTACTTGAAGTGGTATGGGGTGGTATATAAGCAGAACACCTTTGCTTTGTGTGCTTGTCAATCAATGGCATTCACTTTCATAATGTCTCTTCTGCATGCAGAAAGCACCTGTGGTTCCCAACACTGGATCCCCAGATGTTATTTGACCACAACTCCTAGAAATTTCAGACAGTAGCGAAGACTTCAGGGAGTTTTAGTCCAAGAACATCTGGGGACCCAGAGTGGCAAGGCAGGGGCTATTGGCCTCAATGAGCCACATTGAGGAGAGGTGTGAATGTGTGTACCTGAGCCGTGACATGTCTTTGGGAAAACTGGGACAATAAAAACACCTCCCTCCCTTCATTTCGCATGCAGCCTAGTAGCAACATCCAAACTCAGAGCCTCAACTAAGAAACTGGCTGGCTTTTTTCCCATCTTGCCAAGGACCTTACATCTAAGAAATAACTCCTGCAAATCCATCTTTTGCCATGTCATAACCCAGTGCTGGTGAACCTTCGGCACTCCAGATGTTTTGGACCGCAACTCCCACAGTGC
This sequence comes from Phrynocephalus versicolor, assembly GCA_023846285.1. NCBI lineage: Eukaryota > Metazoa > Chordata > Lepidosauria > Squamata > Agamidae > Phrynocephalus > Phrynocephalus versicolor. The sequence goes on along the minus strand of JAHTLZ010003526.1, from coordinate 7,831,948 downwards.
TTTGTCACTGGCAACCTGGGCTTAGAATTCTGGGAGTTGTGGTCCAAAACATCTGGAGTGCCAACGGTTCGCCACCACCATCATAACCTATTGGTACTACTCTGAGGAAGAGGGTTTCACCCTTGAAATATTAGCAAACCTTTTCGTTATTTTTCTAGTAGCCTAAAGCCCTAAACGACTTAGGACCTAGATACCTGAAGGACCGCCACCTTCCATACGAACCTACCCGGCAATTAAGATCGAGACAGGGGGCCCTCTTGAAAGAACCATCCCTCAAGGAGGTGAGAGGGATGGCTTGTAGACATAGGGCCCTCTCGACAGCTGCCCCCAAGCTATGGAATGCCCTCCCGATTGAGATCCGCCAGGCACCAACATTGAAGTTTTTTAATTAATACAATATAGACGGTGGGTCCTCTGATGACAATTTTAGTGCAATGTTTTTACTGTAAGGTTTTTATTATTGCTATGATTATTTATGGATATTCTATTTTTAACTATTTTAAACTGTTTTAATTCTTTGATTGTAAGCCGCCCAGAGACCTTTGGGTAGTGGACAGCATATGAGTTGAATAAATAAATAAATAAATAAAGGTATCACCTGTTCCACTTTTGTATTTGGTTTAGAACTCTTTCTTTTCCCAAACAGAGGTGGCACAGAGATGGAGACAAAACGGGACACCCATATTGGCTAGCACATGTGTCAGCCTTATGTACACCTGTGTGTATGCCTGCGCACACACAAGCACACACCCTTCTTTCTCCCCTGCCACCCCATCCGATCCTTCCCTGCATGTCTTGGCGCTCTTTCCACCCGGCAATAAATTCCAGGCCCTAGGCATTTTCCTTTAGCTCCAGAAGTCACAACTGCTCTGATAGCTACCCGTGATGTGTGAAGTATAAATGCTTAGATAGTTACTGCAGATAGGAGTTCTATTACGGGAGTTCAGTCTATCTATCTGCAGACTAAATTGTGCTTTGGCAGGGGGAGGGTGGAGCAGGAGGGCTAACATTGTCAATCTTTTCTTCCACTCTGTAATGCCTCGGATGTGATATTTACTGCTGTTCCGATTCTTCTATTTCAGCAAATAAAGCCTAGGAAATGGAATACTCGGTTGGCACCCTGGGTTATTGTCTGCTTCCTGTATAGCAGGGATGGACCAAGTTCTTAATCTTAGAAGTAACCTAATACAATCTATCAGCATTAAAATGGCATGCAAGGTTGGCTATTACATTCATTTTTTGTTATTAAATCCTCAGCCATGTTATTTTTCTTTTTTGAATCCAAGCTATCTTCATTAGCTCATTTGATTTGATAATTTCCATTACTCCCGTTTACCTTTGCTTTCGCTGTGGGAGATCTACGTGCTATCAGAAATTCCTGTGAAATTGAATCAAAGAATCACAGAATCATAGAGTTGGAAGAGTCCTCAAGGGCCACCTAGTCCATCCCCTGCCATGCAGGAACCCCATGACAGTATTTCCAACAGATGGCCATCCAGCCTCTGCTTAAAACCCTCCAAAGAAGAAGTCTGCTGCCGAACAGCTTTAATTGTCATGAAGTTCTTCCTAATGTTCAAATGGAATCTCTTTTCCTGTAGTTTGAAACCATTGCCCCGAGTCATAGTCTCTGAAGCCAAACCTATTCCCTCGTCAATGTGACATCCTTTCAAATATTTAAACATAGCTATCATATCCCTTCTCAGCCGTCTTTTTGAAAGGCTAAACATTCCCAGCTCCCTAAGCCGTTCCTCATAAGACATTTCCTCCAGACCTTCATCCATCCTGGTTGCACTCCTCTGCACCTGCTTGAGGTTGTCAACATCCTTTTTAAATTGAGGTGCACAGAAATGGACACAGTACTTCAGGTGGGGTCTGACCTGGTGTCCCCCCCCCCGTTCAGTTGCTGAGACATTTCTTGGCCTTCTACTTTATTTTTTTTAGTTTTGGACCGATGGGAGAAATGGGTTCCCATCTTGCAAGTACCCAGGCAGGGCCATAGAGATCTGATTAATAAAGGAAAAAACTCCCTCTAAATTACAAAGTGCACAAAGTGTGTTAAGTCAATTCTGATTGATGGCAATCCCATCCAGGGTTTTTGTGAATTCCCTGCCTGTAATATGAAGAACATATAGCCCAGTTAAGGGCTTATACCCTTACCATGATCAGGGCTTAATGCAAGTAGAGATGAGCACGACTCAGAAAAAAATTTTCGTTTTCATTTTCGTTTTCGGCTAGGGTCCGTTTCGTTTCGTTTCCGTTTTCGTGAGCTAATTTCCAAAATTATTCGTTTTCGTTTCGTTACGTAACGAAAACGAAAACCGAAAACAAAAACAATTTTTTTTTCGTTTCTCCCCATTTAGCTCCATTGTGTGCTTTTCCAGTACCGAAAAATGAAAACTGGCTCAAAATTAGTCGTTTCGTTTCCGTTTTCGGTCCATTTTTGAACCGTTTTTCGTTTTCGTTTCGTTACGTAACGAAAACAAAAAAACGAAAATGAAAACGAAAATTGCGCTAAGTCGTGCCCATCTCTAAATGCAAGTTCTAAATGTGACACTCACCAAACTGGGACTTGGTGATTTTTCCTAAGTCCGCCTCCCTGACATCTTGCTCATTTAACAAGTGAAACATTTGGTCCCATTTTCGCCTCAAGACTGCACAATGGGCCAGGCCCGCCCTGTTGAGAAGGTCACTTTTAATTTAGTTTCTAAAGACTTGACTTTCAAAGCCTAACAACATGTCACAGTTAATGGCGTGCTCATGTCTTAACATCCTTTCTTGCTGTAATAGGCAGGAAATAAAAGGGAGAAAGAGAGAGATTTGCTGAGATCAGATGGGACCTGCAACCCAATAATAGCAAATAAAAATCCAAATTAAGGGAAAAGAGTGAGTAAATAAATTTTTAATCATATAAAATTTAATACTTATGTTAGGGAAAGGAATATTAAAAGTCATTTTATATAGAGTGAATTTATATTGGAGCTGATTTTTTAAAAGTTTTGCCGCTTTGAGTGATATGATAATCATGGGCTATCCCCCCTCCCTATTCATCCAGTAGTACATGGGGACTGAAATTTATATACGCAATAACCAGCAAAGAATCATAAAGGATCAGACTACAGGAATCTGTCTCACTCCATTTTTTCCTGTCACTCCCATAGCGATTTTAATCTTTCCCCTGCAAAGTCTCCACACATTTCTCTGATGCTTCCACTGTTTTCAAATACGGTTGACTAGAGATGGGCACGACCAGGAATTTTTTTTTCGAGTTGTCGTTTTTCGGGACGGGTCCGTTTCGGCTCGTTTCTGTTTTTCGCGAAATTTTTCAAAAATTTGTCGTTTCGTCGTGTCATTTTTTCGTCTGTCGTTAGTACTGGTTTAGGGGGGTAGCGGGCTCCTGGAGGCCCCTCTGTGGGGTGGGTGCCTCCCCTGGCGCTCTATGAAGGGAAAGCAGGCTCCTGGAGGCACCTCTCTGGGGGGGGGGGGTGCCTCCTCTCTTCACCCGCTAGGAAGGAAGGGAAAGCAGGCTCCTGGAGGCACCTCGTGGGTGCCTCCTCTCCTTGCCCGCTACAAAAGGGCATGCATAGCCATATGGATATGCATACCAAGTTGCAGACTTGCTAGCAGCAGTGGACTGCCAGAGGCACCCCTCTTTGGGGTGCCTCCACTGCAACAGTCAGTCAGAGAGAATGCAGGCTCTCTGTGAGTCACCAAGAAGGGAAGTGTACTTGCGTGTAGTGCAATGCAAGTACACAGATCTGGCTTAGGGTTAGGGTTAGCGCAAGGGCTAGGGTTAGGCTAGTTACGGGTGAGGTTAGGGTGAGTAGTGGGGTACACCTCTGGGTGCCTCTCTGACCCACTAAGAAGGACAGTGTACTGTGGCGTATGGGTAAGGGTTAGGGTTAGGGTTAGGGCTAGGGCAGGGTTACTGGGCTTTTTGGCACATCCCAGAAGTCTCAGTGGCCAAGTGGCCTTGCGATTGGTGGAATGGCTCCAAAAATTTGCATGGTCCACTCCCATGGCCAGCCCATCATTGTGCAGGTGTAAAAAAATATAAATAAAATAAAATAAAATCGATGGAGAGGAGGACATTTTGTTGCAAGAAAAACCCACTGCTGCTACTGCTACTGTAAAAATTTTCTGGCAGTTTTAAAATAGTAGCAGGCAGCAGCAATTTTCGCATGTTTCTGGGTGCTTTGGTGTGTTTTTGGACCACGATTTCAAAATAAATTGCGGTCGCCCCATTTTGGATTCCGCATGGCATGGCGAGTTGGCGAGATGATGAGGATACCCCCCACCAGAGCAGCCCACTGCCCAGGACAGGAGAGGGGGGAGGCCCCCCCCCAGAAACCACCCCTCTGGTAGGTGCACTCT